>JAOQMR010000213.1:5058669-5074520 GCA_027563865.1 Erythroxylum pelleterianum
TAATCGCTTTTGAACCCCTTGGTGTTTTCCCTTCATATTAGAACCATTGTCATATCCTTGACCCCTTACATTATAAATATTAAGATTAAGAGAATTAAATGCATTCAATAAATTACATTAACTTAAAAAAAATTAATTATAACGTTAGTTTATAACGTTAAAGACTTTAACATTATAACGTTATAGTCGTTAAAGTCTTACTTTAACGTTGTAGTTATTGACTATAATGTTACAACGTTAAAGTAAGACCATAAGTAAGACTATAACGTTAAAGTCTTACTTTAATTCTCACCAAAAAAAACAAAAAGTCTTACTTTAACGTTATAAATTTGGAGGCAGCGTTAGTTTCTTAAAAAAAAAAATAGACATGAGGGCCCTGGGCAGCAACTTTTGTAAATAAGACTATAATGTTATTTTTTTTTGGTCAAAAATAATTACACAGTGCTATTCTATAAAAGGGGGCCCCTTTTTATTGAGGGCCCTGGGCTGGAACAATCATGATGTTCTCTTTTCAAACTTTAAAGTCTATGCTTTTAGCATAAAGCATAGTTATAGAATTAATATTGGTAGATATTACAGCAACAAAGCATTCACTTAATAAAGAACAAAAAATAAACAAAGCAATAAACTCAAAATTAAAATTAAAATCTAAATGCAGCATAATTAATATATTCAAACAATGACAACCTCGATATAAGATACCTAGTACAGCATTGAAAATTAGTGTTTGGACAGAAATATCAATTTATAAGTGGTATGTAGTGATCAAATATTGATAATAAGCTCCTATCATCTTTCTTTAGACGGGCATGAAAAGCTAATCAATTGTCGCTTATTTATCACCATAACTATGTTTAAATTTTGGCCAAATAATAATCTTCCTTTGTGCTCCACATGAAATTCTACACATAACTATCTGATATTTTAGAATTAATTAATCTATACAAAAGATGTTATTTGGTATATATCATATTATTTCAATTAATTACTACAAATGCCAAATTTTGAATTTAAGTAATCAATTGTTTGATTAATATCATAATTCCATATTATTTCAACAATAAAACAAAGACATGAAGGTTATTATTCTTGGCCAAAATCAAAAAATCATAAAAGTTATAAACCTTAAAAGATTCATATAAATGACATGTAATAATTATATGACGTTTGGTCAATCTTTAATTGAAATAAATAATGTCCCAGAAATATAAACATGGACGGTTAATGCTCACTCAAACCAACAAATAACAACAAAGTTTTTTTATTAATCCAAAAATTAAAACTATGCAAACCTTAAAAGGGAAAAATCCATCATCATACGAAAAGAAATATACATTGCCAAATAATAAGATTACATCAAACCCAAGGGGTGTGGTTGAGTGACAGAGACTCATCTATCTTTAACCAAAGGTTAGGGGTTTAATCCTTGACTTTAGGTATGGAGCAACCTTAAATCTTTGGGCCAGCTGTCCCACCCTGTGAGATGCCTACAAACCAACGAGGGGATTAGTCACTGAATCCGCCGGTGGATACCCTGGTCTAAGACCAAAAAATAAGATTACATCAAAATCAAAACAATCTGTAAATTTAAATAATCCAATTTGATATAGGCTCAGATACTAATTGTTAGATTTTAATATGAAATCTATAGTATGAATTGAAGTTAATCATGTTAGATATCAAGAGAAAACGTGGTTACAAAACCGTACCCGAATTCATTAGAATTGACGTAATTAAGGTGTTTTGGCTCCTTTCGGCTTTTGACCTTCTAAGAGATGCATATAGGTTGTCGACCTTTTCCAATGATGTGATATCATAAAAGAAATCTTCATGCTTTTTGGAGGGATTAGAACCACTTATTTATATATGTTGCTTATTCCTACATTTGTATATCATAAATTTAAAATATAATACTAGGGTTTGGATGCCCATAATTAGAAGATTATGGCCCATTAATCTAAAATCTTATTATATCACTTTCAATCTTGAGTCAAACCTTACAATAGTCTATAACATATAATTATGAATGTATATATGTTAGTTTATTAAAAACTCTAACAATAATAACATTTTAAGTTTTTAATTGTTGGTTTGATTTTGTGAACGAAAGGCAAAGAAATAATACTACTATTAGAATGATCGGGAAGAGGTGGAGGTGTACTTTAATTAGTTGTTGAATTTAAGATCATTTGCTCAAAAGTTTGTTGCTTGCATTTTTAGGTATGTCTTAACTTTTTTTTTCATTATTCACACTCAATCTACCTAACCAATTTAGTCTCGTTGCATGAGATTTATCGAGGGACAATTAAACTTTAAGGACGCTCTAATTTCATATTAGATTAACAACTAGTAGAGTAATAATAATTTCAATTTGAATTTAAAGGAAACAATAGATTGAACAATTAATTTTAGGGACGCTCTAATTTGATACTATATTATCATTGAGTAATAATAGTTTCGATTTGAATTTAAAGAGAACAATAGATTGAAAAATAATGGGCTAACAAATTGATTAACAATTAAAAAAAGATATTTCACCATGTAAAATTTAATTCTTGAGTAAAATTTTAATTTTCTTTCTTTAAATTCTTGATGTGCTCATAAAAACACAATTCATCCTTCAACTGAAATTCAATAGGATCCTCAACTTTTGAAATCATGAGGGTTTAAGTCCACGTAAGCTGTACCACTAGCCCATAGTAATTTCTATGTTACGTATGGCCATGCCTAAAGGGGTCATAAGAGATTCCTAACATATCATGAGATTCCTTAGGAATTATTTGAAATTATTTTTTTAAGTGATCCGATGGAGCTAACTGGAATCGATAATTTAAAATTTTCTTCTCCTCTTTCAATATGAAATTACACTGAAAACTTGTCTAAGAGTTATTAATTGTTCATAGACTTATGGTGAGAATTATTTCTCATTTTATTTAAAACTCTCAAAATTTGACTAGTAATCATAAGTCTAAAAATAATTAAAAAAGAAATTAATTTAAAAAATTTAAAATTAATTAAAAATAATTAATAATATTTTATAGATATAAAAATTTTTATCTCTTCTATTTTTTATATGAAAGTGTAATCATTATAATTAACTAACCTATTATGAATCATGATGCCTTTTTATTTATAGTATCCTAATGGTTCATCAAAAACTAAAATGACTCCTATATAAAGCATTAGCCCCAAAAACATAATTCCCCACATCTATTTTTGACCCAGGTTGACTCTAGATTCAAGTACTCTATTATGTCACTATATAATAGAGCCAAAAAGTGGAGAACATGAGACGCAAGTCCTATGATACGACAAGAACAAATTTCGATACTCGTACCCTTCAGTTTTTTCAAGGACAACAAAATTCATGCTACACTGGTTCATTCTCTAGAAGTTTATTGGGTTTTATGTGATTACGTAATATTCATAGAGGAGAAAACGTGGTGTGTAATGACGCAAAACTAGGTTAAAAAATGACTTAATATGCAAGCTAATAGATGTTTTGAAAAGAATTAGGATTGAAAATTTTAAAGAAAATTTACAACAGAATTAATTTAAATGAAATGTACCTCCCCCACTTACAATTGTCATTAATAGAGATCTAAAAACATTAGACTTCAGATACTTTTACACGCCTATAGATAGATCATCATGGCTTGGCTTGGTTTGATAGTGTTTTCTAAACTCAAAGGGTAACGGCAATACTGTCCAACTGAACCCACCCGTAGGCACATCGGTCTCTAATCTTTTGAACTGTTGATAATGCCAAATCAACCATCGGCCGGACTTTCATCAGTTCTTTCTCTATTGCAGTTCTTACGCTGGTTTCCGCCTGCATATAAAGCCAGTTAACTATTCAACTCCATAAACAAGCTCATATTATTTTGAACGTGTAATCCACTGATGAACAACAAAAAACCTTTTCTACGCAACGGACAGTGTCCAACAGATGGCAAAAATATGATAGCTGCCTGTAGAGGTCTGCTTCGGTGTACTGTGAAAAGATATTTCGTGTCAGCATTTCGATACCTTAAAATAACAAATTGCATAGTTCCAGTAGTGAAAGCTGTCTCTTAGTCATTTCCCCCTATGTTAAAATAAACAAAGTGCACTCCAGGTCCAGGGTATGATGTGAGAAACCTTTCTTACAAGACGACCGTTGCAGCGAGGATAGCTTGGACAAACTGTTCCCCTTTCAGAATCTCCAATCAGCCGCAGGTTGAGACTTCGAGTAGTATGCTTGCAGGTTTCATCATCACACTAAAAGCAAAAGAAATTGGTGATGAGACTTAGTGTTCCAAGAGCATGAATAATTATTTAGCATACCACAATCTCCATATACTATACTATCATAAGTAGATTACCATCATTAAGCCTTTATAGTAAGTTGAAATAAACCGTTCCGCTTGTCCTTTGACCTGAAACACAGAACCGTTTAAAACAACTTCATGACTATTTTTAAGTTTAAAGGCAGAAACAAGAAACTAAGTCTTTCCAAGCTGCAAATTTCAACATATGATTGGACCCGAGATAAGCTACATGGAAATATGCCCTAGATTGACAACTGAACTATCTGAATTTGGCAATGCCACCAAGGGAAAACACACCAGACTGCATGCATTACTCTGACATCTGAACTTGTACTTTTCATTTACTGAGATGCAAAACAGGTGCACTAAATAGAAGATCTTGAGGCATTCTACTGATGGATTTGCCAGGAACAAACAATTCACCTGGTTGGCTATCATTGCTGGAGACATTCTACCCAAATCAGCTTCTTCTGGACACTTGGGGCAACGCATTCTATGCCAAAAATTGAATTTAGATTGGTCTCCTGAAGCATCTATTGATTTTCCACTGAGTAATGAAGAAATGGAATTGAAGACAGCAGGACACTCAAAAGTACTAGAGCAGCTAGGACACGTCAACACCAATGGCTCACAACTTCTGTATCTGCAAGACATGGCAATCCAACAAATGTGAAAATATGTAAGGAGAATATGTGAAAAAAGAAAGTAATTCTTTCAAACAGCAGTTCATGTTTGGTTAACCATGGTTTCACAGAGTTTGGAAGAGGTTCCTCAGCACGACAATAAAAGCCACAAGTTAACTTGGACTTGAGAAATAATTGAACTCATTGGACCTACCTCTCATCGTCATTGATGGCAAACAGAAGTGAGCTAGAAGGATCATTACTGGCATCTTCGCTTGATTTACTTTGAAACTGAAAGCCATCAGGCATCATGTAAGTACTGCATGAAAAGTATTTATATCACAACCACTGAAACTCCAGCCCCGGATGCCGAACTTACCTTTGATGATTCAAGCCCCAGACAATCAGCCAAGCGCGCTGGGCTTGTACCCTGTATTGATGCACAGAGTCTTGATACCACAGGATGGATTTGCTGTGACAAATAGTAATCAATGTCAATCATCCATTGTCCATCGTCTTTCTTTAATTCATCAGGATGTCTAGCTCGCTGAGCAATCCCTGTTGAACTTCCTGAAGTAGCACCCTGTTAAAGAACAGTATAAATAAAGTTGCATTTAAACCATACACAAATCGAGAACTATTCAGACATCCCTGAATTAAAGAAATCGGAATCACGGCATCCCAGACCTGCTCACAGCAAATTATATAGGGTACTGTATCACCAACAGAGCAACCACTAGTGTAACCACTTTGCTTCAACCTTAATGCCACCTAGACAGCGACATTAAAATAATCTGTTAAAGTTGGCTATATAGGTGTAATCTAGTTAATGAAACCAAAAACTGGTATAAGAGACTCACTAGAACATGAGGTTGGTTTTTAGCATCAGGGTAGGCATCAGGTGGCTTGGTCAATGTCTTTGTGATTATGTATTTCTCAAGTGCTACTTGTCCAGTTCTCATTTCTTCTTGTACCTGTTCAAAGTAAACAAATGTCATCAGTGCCAAAGTTTCCAAGGATAGAAAAAGGCAAGTTTATACCAGAATTCACTTCTCAACTTAAAATTGTAACAAGAAGGGGTACTCCCATTCTCCAATAAAGATACAACACATATACTCCAACAGTGTACTGTCACCTCTTGGATATTCTGCATGCCTTCTATTCAGCAATAGCTTAAACAAATTCATGTAAGACTGAAATCTATAAGGAGGAGAGACACACTAACTTAATTCCTTAATGCCCAAACTTCCACTTTCTTGAATATGTTAGAGAATACCAACTTTACCTTCATGAGCGAGTTGTGTATTGATTCTACTACGTCCTCACATGACCTGTGAGCATAAGATGCAAAGGAATGGTAAAGTAGATTTAACCTAGACATTTTTCTTGATATTACAAATAAGAAAGACTGAATCAGGAGTGATAGATAACATACCCCCCAGACAAGATCTGAGCCAAGCAAAAATCTCCTAATTCCTTTGATAACAAGCTCCAGTCACGACGTACCATGTCAAGACCTTTACGTTCAATAACCTGGCATCAACAGTTGTTATGCTAACAATTTTCAAAAGGAAGGTAACTAAAAATAAAGCAGATTCCAAGGTAAAACCTCGTATGGTGTCCCATCCTTAAATTGCAGTTTGACAGCTGCATATTTCTTCTTCTTGAGAAGCAGCATTCTCTTGTATATTCCATCAAGATCAATTTCTAGACACCTATATTTCTTGTTAACCTACATGCATGTCATAAAAAACTTATGATTAAGGTAATCTATGCAGCAGCAAGTTAACAATTAAGGCTATATCACTATTTTGATTTTAAAAGAACTCCGTACACAGAGATTAACCTTCTGACTAAATGCCACATTTATTTTTGGATTGTTTTTGTATTTCTAGTCATCATTAGATTTTCCAGATAGTGAAAATCAAAATTAATGTATTTTGGCTATCCAAGATAATCTAGATACAAATCAACTTTTACTACCTTCTGTTTTATGATTGAAGGAAAAAAAATCAAAGGTTTTTGCACTGTGCACATTTAACATTTTTCTACATATACTTGGTACTTTAATCACCTCTTGGATGACTTTCCCTGCAATGGATTTTGCTTTTGCTATATCATCTAGTCCGCTATAAATCATAATTGAATCTGTATCACCATAGATAACCTGACATAAAATAGAGGACGTAAACTAGTCAAGTGACATGTACCATGAAAGATCTTAAGCATAGCCCGGGAACCCAACATATAGTACATACCTCTAAGTTCAAACTATTTTGTACCAGATCAACAGTACTCTGTAGTATCTCCCGTCCCTGCATGGTTAATTGTTAAACATTTATTCGCATTCCTTTCATAATTACGGGAAGCAAAAATGTTACCTGTAGCGTAATAAGCTCTGCAAGAGGTTTTGCATAAAATCTTGAATTTGAGAAACCAAGGCATCCATACATACTGCGAAACCACCCATGCAGGTTTATATGCAACCAGAAAAGGAAGGTAGCATTTTAATTTCCCAAAAATAACAAGAAACAAAGATTGCGATCAAGATTAACAACAATCATGATTATTGTGGATAATAAAATGAACTAACACAAACCTATTTGCAGTGAGCTTTAGTGCTTGCTGCTGAATGTCAAGCTGCTGGAATTTTAGACCAGATGCAGTCTTCATCCATGACTTAACCATTCTCCTTCTCTCAACTAAATTTTTCAGCAACTATCAAATGCTACGTGAAATGAGTTATCTGATCCAACTTTAACTTAAAATTGTGAACAAAAACAAGGTCTACATGATCCCATGTTTCAAATGTAAGCACATTTGATAACCAAGTACACAAGAAGTTTCAATTTGAGAAAATGGTGGGATCACAAGTTCCAAGTAACTATCTTCCAACAAGTTTCACTGAACAATTAGTAACAGAGAAATCATTCAGGAGACAATTCAAACAACTAACAACAGAAACCGTAACTAGTTCATTAATTTAATTACTGACCAAGTTTCAGTTAATGAAAGTGAAATATATTCTGCCCATTTTCTGATGATATTCATCATTCCATCATATAATGTTCTCTCAACTTTAAAGTTCTGAACTTCTAGTCGAGCTTGGAAGCTAAATACAAATTTTAACATTCAAATCACTATCAGATTCTCTAAAGCAACTGCAATCCGTTATATACGATGAATCATACAACTATACCTCAGGCAGAACTCCAGTTGTGTTACTAGAGGGTAACCTTGGAACTAAGCCATCTGGAGATCTTTCTACTGTTGTGAAGCAGATATTGTATTCCTGTACAATAAATCATCATGAAAATGAAGAAAAATGGCAATCACACAAGTAAATTGAACTAAGAGAGCCACTGGAGCAAGAGTCTTTATTAACCTGAATAATAGAAGGATAAAGGCTATTGAAGTCAAGAAGCAACACATATTTATCATATAGACCCTTTTTGGGTTCCAAAACCAATCCACCTGCATAAGCAGGACCTTTCTTTCCCTTTCCTTGAATATTCTGTTCATCCCCTAAATTAACATCATCAAGGTCCAAGTCATCAACATTTTTATTTTCAGTGCCATTACTCATTCTTCTCTTTCCCATTTTTGCTTCCTTTGCATGGGAGGAAATCTTGTCTGGTACAATATATTTCTTTGCATGAAATGCATGCAATAGAAGGTACTCTACTCTTTGTGCCCTAGCACCCTGGAAAAGTATGCAGCATATGTTATCAAGTCACACATTGTTAACTGTGCAAAAATAAATTGGGCAAGATCAGTGCATAGAAGAAAATTGGGCTATTAAAGAGAAGAAATTGGCAACGACTTACTTGGAGAGTTTTACTCCAGAGATTGCCACTGATATTAGTCAGCTGACGCGTGAGGGGAAGAATACTCAGATGAAACATAAGTTCCATAGACAGCCATGCATCTGTCTCACCATATTCAATCTGAATGCACAGTATGAACACATAAGAACAGTTAGGAGCAAGCATAGTAAAAATATCTAAGCATTTTCTATATTAGTTAAACCTGATATTCAGGAGATCTTGATTACCTTCTAAGGCTCAAGTAATGTCTCATTCTAAAACTCACAACCTAGCAAACTTCTCATTTATCAACCAAATAAAGGTGTTAATCAGTAACTCAATGCTTTAGGATATGAAAAACATGATCTACAAGATTTTTATTACACAAGTAAATGCAGAATCAAGAAAAGCTATTGGTATGACATTTCTCAGTAATTTCCCGTATAAGAACTTTCATAATTGCACAAAACATTGACCTGTCATTAACAAGACGTTGAATTAATTTCGGAGTAATGTCCCATTATACCACATAATCCAAATGAATTGAAAAGAAGAGAAAACAAAGAGGTAGACAGGTAATGGGTTGGAACTTTAGTAAACCATTCATATCCCATTTTGAGCACAATCTACAGAAATTAGAACATGTAATCATTGTTGCCATTGGCACCTACTAGCTCAATAAGGGAATTTGATGCCTGGAACATCCTGGGTATATCATGTGGTGAAATCTCCTTCCGATCCTTGTTCAGCTGAGTCTTTGCAAGTTGTGTCAAAGAATAGCTAACCTGATAAACCAAAGACACAGACATGAAAAACTGCTTGTGGAACATTAGAAATTTTCTGATTAAATTGATGCTCATCTAAACATTTTACCTCTTTCAACAGATCACGGGAACACAAGTATGTGTCACAGAGGAGCCGTCCAGCAATGCAAGACATTATCCCTGGACTTGCTCCTGATCCAAAAACAGCATTCCCTTTTGTCAATTTAGGCATGACAGAACGCTTTAGACGACCTATTTTGGACCACATGCTGCTTGGCACTCGACATGCCTACAAAAGAGCAGCACTACAAATTTCAAGCCAATAGCATCATCAAAGGTAAGATTATGGAGGCATATGAGAGAATGCCAGTTTGAAAGAAATGAATAAGAAAAGGGAAAACAAGAAAAGATAAATTATGTCACCCCTTTCAAAAATGTCAGTCATAGCAACAATCGAGAATTGTAAATAAGAGGCTCATGGAAAACAAAAATAACATGTTTATCATATTCATGTCATTTAACAATCAAAAATGACAATCACAATTAGCAAATCGCATCAAATATGCATTTGGGATTCATATGCCCCCTCAAATTCCTTTGTCTTATAAAATTAAATAAGATAAGGTATCCATCTTAGGAACCAATAGCTGAGTCCAAGCATCCTTTGGGATAGAAAGCTTTTCAGCTCACCTGGGCTCGGTGGAGGAGAACATCTAGGTCAAACCCAGATACATTATGCCCAACAAGAACATCGCTATCCAACATGTGTAAGGTGATCATCAAGCGATTCAGCAAAGCTCTCTCACTTCAACAAAATGACGAAATTTAGTTCAACAACAGGAACCAAATAAGTCATACAAGAAAAAAAACTCTCAGCCTCAGGAACATCATTTACCTGCTTTCAATGCCTAAAACATTTGATCCAGCCTTCATATTTCTGTCTGCCACCTCCTTAGGGAACCCCATAGGAAATATTCCTCCATCAAGTTTACGAATAACAGTAAAATGGCTCAGCATACCAGCTTTTTTCCATTCTGATGCCAACATGGGAGTATCAATCTGAAGAAAATTCTTCCTATAAGTGATGTCTATCTTACCAAAGAGCAGTTTAGTCCAGCTAGCATATGACATACATGAAAATGCCACAAAAATAAACTTCAACCAGAATAATTCTGTAGCTAACATATTACTATTATAGTATAAATATGATAGGGTCGTAATTTGATGTCCATTCAACATTCCAACTAGAAGATTAGCTTGATGCCTTGACCTTTTCCCTAACAAGTTCCCACATAGAACTAGGTTTATAAACTGTAAACCATAAAAAAAAAGGCATCCTAATCGAACAACTTAAACAGGAGACAAAATTGTCCACCAAGACCCAATGTCTGGCAAACCACAAACAGCTACAACATTCTAACAAGGAAAAAATTTAAATTGAAGAATTGAAACTTGACATATGAAGGCCTTGAAACCAACCTTGACTTTGTTACAGCAGATAACAGATACAGCAACTATTTCATTCACATTCTGCTTTTCATTTATGATAGTTTTCAGGTTTATTGCAGTAACAACAACTGGAGGAATCTCTGCTGTGCCTATGGAGGAGGATGAAGTCCGTATGTCTCTGGAAGAATCAACAGTGATCTCAAATTTGCACCAGCTCACCTGCACCAAATAGTTACAGAAGAAAATAGTCATTTCAATGGTACTTGATAGGAATAGTGAAAATGAAAGATTTTCATATCAACAGCCTCACCCTTTGAGAAGCTGGAATAGTTGAAAACTTTGAAATTGATAGCCATGAAGGCCCCTTAATCTTCCTTTTGACAAGAAAAAGCTCCAGAGCACTGCAGTCAATAGCATGCAGTCAAAGCACTGAACTTGCATACAAGAAGTATAGAAGGAACTCACCAGTAACAGCACTAAATATAACAAGTTTCAAGAGCCATAATTAGAAATTCTTTTTTCTTTACATTCTTGCAAATCTAAACAACCAAATGTAAATGTAATTACCTTGAACCTAATATATTGTTCTAATCATTCAAAACTCATATTTCACATTCAAAGGATTAATAAGTTAGATTAGTCAGAAGACACAGTTGAGATAGTCCAACAAATAGTATCAAATGTTTGCATTAATTGTAACTAAGCTAGAAATTAAAAAAGAAGTCTCTGGAATTACCTGACCTCTCTGTGCATGTATGAAATAGTTCAAAAATGCCAAATAAGGTATAGACAAATTTTATAAATGCAATCTCTATGCCAGGGAATTAATGAAAATATGCACTATTTCCCTACCTGCGATGAGTCCCAATTAGTGCACTGAAAGTTTCTCCTTTTAGATCAGCTGGCAGTGGAGGTTCCTGCAGTAATAAAACCTAAATTAGTTAACAAGAAATGATAGTTATTGGCAGTAGCAAAGCAGCAATGTAATTTCAAGACATCTCATGGAATTTCAGTGATATGTATCAATTTGAAATTTGAGGAATCAAAACTCGAAGTTGCGTACCACAATACTGCAATGTTCGACAAAATTGGCATTGTACCTTGAATGGGTAGTTGATCTTAAGCACATAATTCTCTCCAATGGGTATGTCAGATCTCTCAAAAGCATATCTCCTCTGCAAGGTGTTCAGCACAATGAATAAGAAACAAAATGAATCATAAGATGTGTTGAAAGAATACTAGAAAGTGAGAAAAGCTGCAAATGACTTGAAGGTTGAAGGCCTAAGGTTCGTTGAATCCACAAACCTTAACAGGGGCCATGGTAAAACTTGAAACATTGAGTGTCACCAGTTGGCTGGCTAGTTCATTCTTTAGTTCAAAAGCAATATCCTGTAGAAAGTATTAATTGAAGTCATATGAAGATTAGGGAGAAGAAAAACATCATATGTATAAACACAACTTTAAATATGTGTCAAGAAAGACACACTTGCAGTTTTTTTCGGAAAGTTGAAGGAGAAATGCGGGACTCTTCAGCATCTTTTTCAAGCCTGATCATCTTATCAGGATCAAATATTGAACCATTTGGAATTGCATATACGCATCTTTGCATGTTCTTGACAACCACACAGCAACTATGATATGCACTTCCTGCTTTGACCTGAATTTCAACCAGGTGACAGACATGTTGAGTTTAGCATTTGTTTCAATGACATATACTACTCTGATAAAACCATGTATAATCAGGAAAATATTATTTGAGAGGCAACTAGGAGAAAGAGGTAATCATTCATGCGAGCAAAGAAAGTTGATCAAGTCAAAACAATTGGATTATTACCAACAATGCACCTATTCACTCAAGAACCGTCAGTTCTAGAAGGCGTTCTACAGACTGCTTAAAAGGACATATGAGATGAATCAATTTATTATCTAACTTCCATATCTAATTAGCACTGCTGCGTTACAATATGCATGTTCTGCACAAAAACCCTAAAATAGAGGTTTATCATTATGTCAAATCTCAATCAGTTACCTTCCCAAAGAGATAGATGGTTCCCATGTTAACTCCAAACGCTTCCTCATGAGCATCAAGAACATAAAATGGCAGTGATCCATCAGACTCCAACTGAAAGTCCGACTGCTCTTCGCTACTGCACTCGACTTTAGCCTCCTCAGTAACACCAACACGGTCTCCACTCCCGCCACTCCTCACTGCTTGCCACCCAGCTGTCGCACTCAAAGCAGGATCTCTTTCCTCGACACTAATCTTTGCATTGAGTTTACATCCACCTTCCTCTTCCTTGGCCACCGGCTCCACTTTCACTTCAACGGCATTTTCCACTTCCTCCTCACTTAAACTTCCATCTGTTTCCAAATTTCGCAGTTCCTTTATTCCTTGCTCCTTTTTTAATTCTACAGTTAACCCCCTTTTTTCCACAACACTAGCTAAATAATCACTACTGTTCACATCAATCCTGTCTAATTCAGCCATAGCAACCACATTATCATTAACAGTAACATGAGGCTCACTCTTAATCGGCATCAAATTCTTGCTAGCCACTTGAGCTCTTCTACGCCTCTCTCTATCAGTCTCATCCGGTGCAAACTCCGCAATCACATCATCAACAATACTTTCAGAGTCTAAATCTTTAGCCTTACTTGAATCCCTATTTTTAAACACCGTCGAAGTAAACATCGCCGAAATCCTCTGCTTCCCCATCATCGCCGCCGCCGCCGACAACGCGGGATTCACGTTCTTTTGCTGCGTCTCTTTCTCTTTCTCTTTACTCTCTATCTTCTTCCTCTTAGGCCTGCTACGTGGCTCGCCGCCATCGGACTCGTCCGAGGATGGAGGCATACCGGTCTGCGACCAGTCCTCCTCCTCGCCTTCATCCCCGTAGCCGAGCCCGTCGTCATCGACGATGAAACCTTGGGCCTCCTCTCGGCGGCGAGCCACCAGCTTGTCGTATTCCTCTTCAGGGACCGTGTCGTAGATTGGATCCTCCACCTTGATGTCATATCCACCACCATTCTCAGATCTCCGGCCTCCCCGGCGTAGGGCCTTAAGTCTTTCGAGGGCTCCAGCCCTAGCTGTGGCTTCTATGCCCCTGCTCCGGCGGCGGGCAGCTACTATTGGCTGCTCGTCCGACATTTTCTCTCTCACGACAGTGGATCAAACCGAATTAGGACTTCTAATTGTGAAAATGGTATTTTGGGGATTAGCCATGCAAATTGGAGGGAAATTTGATAGATTTTGGCGCCAACGGGATTTGGTTCTTCTGTCTCTGTCTCTCTCTCTCTCTTTTTCCTCTATTGCTTTATTTCCTAAAATTATAAATTTACATGAATCTTGGCCGCAGAAGGTGGAATCGCCCACCCTAGTTGCCCCCTACACCCCGGCCCGACGAAGCAACTGGGGGGATGTAAATCAGGTATTCAGCGGCCCGCTAAGGGGGAGGTGAGTCACCCACAAGCCTACAAGGAGCCCACCCTCAAAGCCCACAAGGGACCCAAGGATGTTGCCCCCACGCTGCAGACTGCGAGATTCGAACCTTACACCTTGGCTGCAAATCTACCCCTCCGGAACCAACTGAGCTACGCCCTGCGGGCTAAATTTACATGAATCTTAGAACTATAAGAGGAAGTTTGAAGATGTCGTCATTTCTACTGTTTTTTTTCTCAAGTTTTATTTAAATTGAATTTAATTATTAACTAATAATTTAAATCTATTATCTTAAATAAAAATTATCAAAATATTTTATTCATTTAACGAATATTTTATAATAAATTGTTAGAACTATTAGTCGAATGAAAATTTACAAGATTAAGATAAATAAAAAAAGTCAAGGATAATAATTTGATATTTTAAAAAATATATAAATTTAGCTTTATTCAATCCATCCTTTTAACGCGAGTGTTTAAAAATACAGCAATACACGAAAATGGTACTTTTCCTGAGCCTAGAACCTCAACATTAGGTACACAAGAAGTATGCCGAAATTCACATCTCTACATACAACATTGAATTAATTACAAGCCAAAAGATATGATCAAAATTGTCCCCAACGGCCACCACCATCGGACACTTTTTCCGTTCAAATGACCAGTATTGGGGGGAGTGGCTGTAGGAACTTGTGAGCTTCTTCCGCCGGCAGCCGGTGGAGGGGGTGCCATAGGAGGAACGTCACATGTACCAAATGTAGCATTTGCCTGTCAAGCAGCCACATATTTACCAAATGCATTAGTTAATCATTGCAGCTACTTGAGAATGTTCACCTGATCTCCATAACACGTAATTGTAGAAAATTCCAATACAAATACGATAGACTGTCATAATGATACGTGCTATGCTTAACATACCCTGCAATATGCAATACTGTCACATCCACAGGCGAGGTGGCCATTCATGCTATCCACTGCTTCTGGCGCTCCTCCGCCGTCACTTCTCTGCAAAAGGAAGAGTTGATTTCAACCATATTCATATCTGAATTTGGTGCACCTAGTCAGTGAAAGTACCTGATACAAATCAACAGCAATGAAGTTTGGCCATCGTTTGCCAGCTGCTTGGTAGCATGTCTTGGTCATGCTTATTAACGAAGCTGAATTGTCCACACAAGCTTCGGTGGTATTGGGATTAGTAGAAAAGTGATTCTGAAGAAACAGAGATATTGTAGTAGTGCTCAGTGGAGGTGATTCACCGCGATTTGTACATGAACCTGCTACCATCCCATCATCTCCATCTGCATCATTTGCAAAAGTTAATCTGCTCTATGTCCTCATTACTAAAACAAGTTGGTTGATTTTAGGGTTTCATAATTACACCCCAGATCTGCTGTCCAAGTTACCGTGTACCAACCGTGTCCAGTGGGTTGGATGTCATTCATTCATGTGAACCACATGAAT
>JAOQMR010000213.1:5082617-5098226 GCA_027563865.1 Erythroxylum pelleterianum
ACGTACCCTGATCATGATAAAATCATACCTTATATATGGGATGAGTGCTAGGGTTAGGGTTTTACGTAGACTCCTGCCTCTGCATGGAAACTATTCTTCGGCCGAGGGGTTGTAGAGAGCGTGGATTGGGCTTGAGTCAAAAGAATGGACCGATCGACCTACGGGCCGTCATGACCGAGCCCAGGCCCAGATGAGGCCGACCCAACCAAATCTTTTTTTTTGTTTATGCTAGAATCGATTGAGGAAAAATCTAAAAGTTTGCAAAATCATTACATCCTTCAGATTTTTTTACATTTTATTTTAATTCCTTAAAATCTGGTCATCGAAGATTTTTGCATCAAACCTCTATTTGAAAACCTTGGTAAACTCATCCCAATCTACCATTTCTACTTTATTACGATTCTTAACATATATTCGGTGTCACTCCTAAACTTGTTCATCCATGTGCAGGATTGCCACAATTACCTTTTTCTTTTATGGAGTTTGATCCAATTGGAAAATTTTCTTACAGCCGTAAAGCCACAGTTTGATGTTTTCACCTTCAAACGAAAGAAACATGATTTGATTCAGTCTTGTAGAAGTTTTTGGTGATTACATGAATACAGTGTCACTCCCGTGATAGTATCCGTATGGTACGAACGAAGAAAGGAAACAAATGAGAGAGAGAGAAGAACTCTAGAATCACGGAGAAAATATTTTTTATATCCATATAGTCGTTAATGTTTCATTTAATTAAATTCACGTGATAGTAAGGCCTACAGTGTGTGCCGGTCTAGGATTACATTCGTAGAGCCTTATTTAAACGACGCGTATTCTGCATAGTAGCTAATTAATGGTACCGTTTAATCGTCACTCGAGCTGTTTCCCGCGTCATGGTATCTTCTTCGTTAATTTCTGTAACATGCCCTCTCTGTGTAGCCATCACGCATTTAGCGTGACTTTGATGGGAGCCTAACGTGTAAAATGATGTCTGAAACCAAAATGTAGACGTTTCAGTGACAAAAGTTCCTACAATGGTGCGTCGTGGCAGAGTTTTACACTGTTCTCTGATGCATTAACCGATCGAAAGGATGGTCAATTAGGGATAGCCATTTCAATTTGCTTGGTTGTATCTACGCCATGTTTCCGCGGCCTAAGACCGGCGAAACCACTCGCCATGATCGTGGTTCATGTCTATCAAATAAAGGTCAAACCCCAGCTAAAAAATTCGAACTTTGACAAAATAGGGCATGTGCTACGGATGAGCACACAGGACTTTGAGAAGTATGAAATAAATTGACATGTGAAACTGTGACCATGAGTTGCGCAACCGCGTGCAAGTTTATGTTTCTGGACTTTGAGAGGTACGTATGAAATAAACAGTCATGTGAAACTGTGACCATGAGCTGAGGAACCGTGTACAAGTTTATGCTTTTGTAACGGGTCAACTCAGGCAGTCACGCGTGCGAAAGTGGAAAGAGATTACAATAGTCCAGTTGGATTAGTGCTTGCGCACACTATTTTCAGAAACTGGCGTCCGAAGATTGAGGAGTTAGATCCTATAAATCTTTCGGTTCAATTTTATTTTTAGTCTTCTTTGATCGTAAAATCAAAAACTATATTGCAAAGAACATCCAACTCCAGCTACTAAATTAACAATGTGTTTTAATATGTCAAGTCATTTTATACTCATATCCCCCAAAAAGAACAACGTTACCGTATAATCAAAGTTTGCAATTTTGGTGCGAGTACAGAATTTCCGTCAAATAACATTATCTGCCTAATACTTGTCCTGCTGGCTTCCAATCAAAAACTTCTGGCTGCAATGATAAACTGAACACTTGGAGTTGTTTTGAGCTCTGGGAACCATGTTCTCCCTGACTTTAGAGTATGAGAATTCATTAGAATTTTCAAATGGGAACCTTCAATGTCAGCCACCATAGCTTGCAAATCGAGGGTTTGAAGCTACTGGTAAACCCTGTTTTTGACTCCTGAAAAAATGGTGAAAAGCAACTGGAAAACTGAGCTACGTATAAATAAACACAAAAAACAAGTACAGTAGACAATCCCAGCTACTTCCTGGCAAGTCCACCTTCCCCTATTAATTACCTTCATAAACACAACATCGATAACAATAAACAAACCACATCACAACGTGCACTGCCATAACGTACGTTCTACATTTCCTGAAAACTATCAAACGCTCAAGCCTCTGCAAAAGCTGCTTGCATCTTCAAACACTACCTAGTCACAGACAGTAACCAACAATGTCAGCTCATCTCTCCAAGACAGACTCAGAAGCAAGCAGCCTAACCCAGTCATCGCCGACCAGGTCATCTCCTCCTCGAAGCCGCCCTGTGTACTATGTTCAGAGCCCGTCAAGAGACTCTCATGACGGCGAGAAAACCACCAACTCTTTCCACTCAACGCCGGTGCTTAGCCCGATGGGTTCCCCTCCACATTCGCACTCGAACTCTTCTTTGGGGCCTCATTCTCGAGAGTCCTCCTCTACACGCTTCTCTGGTTCTCTCAAACCTCACCAGCATCGTAAAAACGATGGATCTACTCATCGAAAAGGTCGCAAACCGTGGAAGGGTTTTGATGCCATTGAAGAAGAAGGCCTTCTTGACGGTGACATTGTCACGCATGGCCTTCCTCGTCGATGTTACCTTCTCGCATTTGTTGTTGGCTTCTTAGCGCTTTTCACTTTGTTTTCGTTGATTCTTTGGGGTGCAAGTCGGTCTCAGAAGCCCACCATCACCATGAAGGTAATACGAGAACAGAGCGTATCAGAAAAGATAAAAATTTTGCTCAATTTTTTCTTTCGAATCTGTTATGTTCGCTAGAATGAGCAGAGACTGAAACGGGTGTTTTGATTGTGTTGGATTCTACAGAGCATAATGTTTGATCAATTTGTCATACAAGCTGGAGCGGATTTCTCAGGCGTAGCCACTGAAATGGTGTCCATGAACTGCTCTGTCAAACTCACATTTCGTAATACTGCTACATTTTTCGGTGTCCACGTTACATCAACTCCTTTAGATCTATCCTACACTCAACTAACTGTTGCCACCGGCAATGTAAGCATTCCAAGAATTGTCTCTTACGTCGTTGTCTCATATATCTGATTTTCAGACAAGATGCATTTCAATCTTCATCAGAAAACTATCAATACATGTGTGATATGCCCATTGCATTATGTCTGACATGAAAGAAGAAAATAAAAAACATTTGACTGTCAATTGCAGATGAAGGACTTTTATCAATCAAGAAAGAGTCAGAGGCCATTGACGGTGTTGGTGACAGGAAGTAGCATTCCATTATATGGCGGGGGAGCTAGCTTGAGTAGCTTGAACGGTGCACCGATTCAACCAGTGCCATTGACTCTAAGCTTCATGGTTCGGTCCAGGGCTTATGTTTTAGGTCACCTTGTCAATCCCAAATTCTATAAGAGGGTCCAATGCTCTGTGACCATGGATCCTCAGAAAATGAATGTAGCAGTTTCTTTGAAGAACAACTGCACTTATCAATAACTAAAAAAAAAGTGAAAATAATTTTTTCCATGTACAAGATTTTCTTACAACGTTTCATCGGAGTTTTGGAATTCAGTCTCAGACCAGATTCTTACTTGTATACTAGTAGAATTTGTGTTAGCTTGCGTAATAATATCATAATTAACAACTTTTCAATTTACTTAACAAGTAGTAAGGCGTGATTACAGCGAAAAGCTATATTTTAAAAAAGATTTAATCCTTTTTCTTTGTTTAATTATTTACAATACCATTTTTAAAGCACATCAGTCTAATCCAGCGAAACAACACAAGACCTGTCTTTAGCAGAACCTCCAATGAGCCACACTTTGTCGGTGACAATTGTAGTCGTACGACACCGTTTGGGCATTTAAGTAATTGTTAGGGACTTTTCTGGTTTTTTCTAACTTGTACCACAAACGAATGCTCCTCCAATCGTTTAGAGGGCCCAAAAAGATGATAACGATACGAATCCTCTTATAAATGTTTATATGGCCCAAAAGGATTACAACGATATAGTGAGCCCAAGTCGATGGCCCACCTTTCTCTCGGTTTAAATTGAAAAATCAAATTTTGGAAAAAAAAAAGTTTAAGAGTTCAAAGAATATTTAAAGTTAATAATTTTTTTTGCATTTATAAATTAGGTTAATTGAGAGATTTCGTACTTGCATTGACATTTTACAAGGAGTAGGACTCGTAATCAAAGTCCCGCGGTACTCATTCTAATGACCCACCAATACTTGTCCTTAAGCTTTCATTGCTTTGCAAGCTACAATGTGAATTCTCTTGAAGTCCCTTTATACACACTTATGACCGGAATCATTCAAATGATGACCTAATAAGTTTATATTCGAAGCTATTGTTCGTCATCAACTTCTACCCCCCACATTGTCAATTGTTTATCAAATCACTTTGGCAGGATAAACTTCTAAATGTATGGAGTTGAAGTTGGAGAAACTTCTAAACCCGAGTCGGCAAGGCCCATGATGTTATTAATGCTCAACCAAGAAGCAAAGAGCACTTGAACTGCCAAGTTACCGATCGACTTCTGACCAGTACCTGTCAAGGTATCCATATGATATATTCCTAGATGCTCTACCTAACTTGTCAGACTCAGCAAAGTTCCGTAACTAACTCTTGCTTGCAAAGAATCAAAGCGCAGAGTAATCATGAGTTGATATTTCACGACGAGGACATCGCTTTTCTCTCAAGTAAAACTACAACACCAAGAAAACATTCTTTTTTCCAATTCAAAATCACCGCGTACACAAATTATGTATTCTTTATCAAAGGCCAAAGCCAAAGCGACGAGATCTTAGCCCAGAAGGAACCTCGCTCTTCTCATACGAGCAAGAGGAGTGTTTATTTAAGAGCTACACCTAAATCAATTAGGCGGCAAGCTGACTAAATACCAGCAAATTGGAGTAAATAAAGCTGCTTACGATAGAGCTTGAACCAATTTTGTATTCCAGTGAGAATATACGAAAGATTCAGCTTGTATGTACACAATGTTTTAATATTCAAGGCGACTTGAACAACCTCTCCTATGTCAACCTAAGAGCCAGTGGCCTAAAACTTGAAACTCTAGGTCTGCGTGCTACTCTTTTAGTCATTTACAACATGAAAAATTAACCAAAAAAAAATTATCTCTCAATCATTATCAACATTCAATCAAGTCTCGAAATCCCTTGACGCGACCTGAGATAATCCCGAGAAAATCACCCAAGTTGTTTGATTTCAGTTCCCGTCATCTGACGCAGACCCAACTTTCAGAATCTGACCATGTGCATTTCTCATCACTCGCCAACCGCTGGACTCTCTCCTCCGGCGATACCGACCACTCGAATCTTGACTCCTCCACCGTACCCGAACACGATTCAGACCCCGTCGGCGATGGTTGGTCCCAAAAGCAGTCTGGGAAATCAAAATGGCCTCTTGGCGATGACGAGAATGATTGCTGATGACCCTTTAATGTGACAGAGGATTCGTTGCTTGTTGTAGTGGTAGAAACAAAAGGATGATCCAATAACATCTCAGCCGTCCATCTCTTTCTGGGATCCTTAACAAAGCACTTGGACAAGAAATCCCTCCCATGTTCGGACATGTCTTGTGGGATTGTTGGTAATTCGTCTCCGACTCCGATACGGATTAGCAACGCCGCCACGTTTGTCTCCGGCTTACAATTCCACGCCGGTTTTCCAGTGATCATCTCAACCACCGAACATCCAAGCGCCCAAATATCTCCCGGCGTCTCGTACTCGTTTTCGTTGACTGATTCTGGTGACATGTACAAAGGCGTTCCTCGAATTTCCGGCCTCCTCTGTTTTTCTTTACTTTGTTTATCTCCTACTCTCTTCGCCAACCCAAAGTCTGCAATCTTCACTTCACCATCGTCGGACAGTAACAAATTGTGAAGCTTTATGTCACAGTGAACAAACCCTTTTGCGTGGATGTGAGACAGACCCTTTAGTATCGCTCTCGTGTACCGTTTAACGTCTGATTCCGGCAAGCAACCACCGGTGACTCGATTGGCTAAACTACCACCTGCTGCGTACTCCAACAGCAAGTTATAAAACCTCTCCCCATTTTCCACGCTGCAACTACCGCCGAAACTCTTGATGATGTGAGGACAAGAACCAAGTTCATTCAAAACCACCTTCTCGTTCACGACCAAAGCAGAGTCCCAAGCACTGCACGACTTCACAGCCATACATCGATCAGAGCCTCTCTTGGGCATCGCAAGACTGACAGTCGACGTACTACCGCAACCAATCGTCTCTCCACGAACCCACTCCATAGGAGCGATCAAAAGGCAAGCACTACCTCAGCAGTTTTTGTGAAGGTTGAGTGCTGTTTTCTTGAAGAATACGTTGAGAATTGAGTAAACAGAGGACACAACGAACTGGTGGGGAGAGGGGGGTTGGCGTCGTTTATATACGGCGTGTGGAGGGTTTAGTAAAATTGCGTATGAAATTTAATAAACACAAAAAGAGGACTTGAAATTTCAATGGTTGGTGTAATTAATGCACGTGATAAGCAAGGATATTGTTTTTTTTATATAAATATTTTCTGCATTTTCAATTTGGTAGGAAATTGCGTGGTGAGTATTCTCAACTTGACGCGGCCAGAGGTCGTTTCTGATACTTTTCTCTCGGAACAGGAGCGTGGACCCAATCACTACACTTCCATTATTAGCACTGAAATCTAACAACTTCATCATCGTTAAACACGCTTAATCCATCAAATATACTGCAATTTCTTAACTCGCGGAGGATAATTTTTTCCAACTATTCTGGATATGTTATTTGGTTGGGAGATATTTTTTCTAGTTGCTAAAGGATTATTAAGTTTAATATTGATACGTGTCGAGCATTTTCTCTAAACAATTCATAATTAACGGAGATTCATACTCACACTTCAAAAACGTGCAATTGCGTGAAGCCAAGAGAAAACACAAGTCGTTTTTCTCTCCGTCCAAGAAGCAGGTAGAGTGGTGGACATATAGTATTATGTGAATTAAACTCCTAATTGCCGGAGCGACACTTAACCATTTCGTGATTGTCTCATATAAGATCACGCCAATGGGGTTAGCTTTCTGTGGGGAACAGATCACCTGTTCCATAATTGCTGTGCCAGTGCTGTTCCATTGCATCTGGCCCATATATTTATGTGGGTCCCATATAAATATATGGACCAGATACAATGGAACAGCACTGGCACAGCAATTATGGAACAGGTGATTTCATTCCCTTTCTGGGGACGTGAAACCTCCTAAAGGCGTGTCTTAAAATCACCACTAGTCAAGGGAATTGATTTTTGAATGCACAGCTGTTTATGTGTTACTAGCCTGCATGTTGTACATAATCCGTATCTGATATATTTAATAATAACACGAAACTCCTTTTTTCTGGGATCTAGAGAAAGATTTCAAATAATGTACGACCATAATGTTACTCTATTGCCCCGTTTTCCCGGATTAAAAAATATTAAAATAAGTTAAATCGGATATAGAGTAATTATTATCATCGATACTAATTTAAAATCTTGCAAATCCATATATTTTGTGGATCAGGATCTCCAATTATTTGTTTCCTTGTAAAGAATAGATCTACCCATACATACATACATAGACGGATACTGTTGGGATATTTCTTCAATTAAAAGGTAATAAAATAAGCATCCTATCTTGTACAACTAGGGAGGGAGCATAACAATATTATAAATAAGCAGTTGATGCAAGCATTGACGAAGAAAAGGTGGGCAATCAATTGGGAACCACTTCGGCAGCAACATAGCAACAGGAGGTATAAAAAAAAGTATTTTGTTTAATAAATTTAATTCAGCTAATATTAATAAGCTAGAGATGACATATTTAAATATATTTAATTTTTAATATTTTAATTAAATACTTGTATTTTAAAATTTTAACAATTCAGTTAAAAAAGTTATGACATGTTTATTAAATATCACCGAGTTTCTAGAATAAGAAAGGACGGACCAAGTTGTGACGCGGGAGCTGCGGTCATCAATCTGTAGATTCCCGAATGCAAATTGCAATTGTCTTTAGATGTAAGAGTGTTCCCAATTGCGAGGGAAACCACGTTTGATTGGGCAGCCAACCTTAACCATCACATGTTGGCACGTTCTCCTCAACTTCTGTTACGCGGCCCCTCTGATCATGCTGCTCGTCGGACCCCACCAAATTGGAACAACTCTTTTCACTGTGTCGCATAAATAAATATCCCTCTCATCATCATCAACTTGGTGCGTCGTCTTCAAATTTATTTTGATACACATTTTAAAAGTTGGGTTAAATTATTAGTGTTCGTTAACTTAAGAAACATATGCCTATTTTTTTGTTGCGACAAATCCATTTCAGCATTTAATTCACTCTTTAAATTTCATTAATTATTAAGATAAGAACTTCTATTAATATTTTCAACAATAAATATTAAATAATATCTAACTTAAACACATGAGTCTAATTTGAATTTTATAAAATTTACAAACATTTTTGTTGAAAATCTAATATAAAGTAAGAAACAAATATATTAAAATTTTAAATACGTTTGTCTGAATGCAATTGATTAGGAGAAGATTTTTTTCCCAGGAAATTAGAAGTTATGGGTATTCTGACGCAGTATAGTCCTTTTGCTTTTCTCTGGACCTCAGGAAAATATGCGGCGGAGGAAGTTTCGGCTTTTGGGAGTTAGCTAAAAGCCAATTACCGAAACTTGACCTCTCACGTGCTCCTAACTATAACTTTACGTTCAAGATTAGCTGCTGATGAAAACCAGCCCAAGTTGTACCTGCAAGTCTAGCTAACTAAGATAGCTCAAATACATGAACACAATGTATACGTATATGCATATGGATCATCCATTTGCCAAAATAGTAGCGTAATTGTCAAGAGATTGATCAGCATTTCACATGAGGCATGCAACCAACCAAGCAGTGACGGATCTAGGGGGGGGCTAGCAGGGGCTATAGCCCCCCCAAGACCAACTAAAACCCAACCCCCCTCCTTAAAACTAAAACCCAGCCCCCCTTGTCAAGATTAAAAAATTTTGTCCTTCCAAAATATTGTCCTTGCCCCCCTAATACCAAAGTCCTGGATCCGTCGCTGCAACCAAGGTTAACATTCCATGAAGTAATTGATGGGTATAAAAAGAAAATGTATTTGTGACCTGATACTTTATTAAAGCATTTATTATTTTCTTCAAAGACCCGTATTCAGTCAATTTTGAACTTTCAAAATCGATTGTCCGCTTAAAGCAAGGTAGTATTGTAATTTTGTACATCATTAAATCTTCTCCACCCTAAGTTTAATTTTAGCATATGAAAGTCGTAGCAATGTATTAAAGATGCCATTACAGCCCCGTAGATTGAATCAAATACAACATGGTCCTTTGGTTTGAACTTTGACGTGTGAGTTTAACTTATTCTTTGGTGAGCGTTTGTTGAATCTAATGGTCTTCCTAGCATCAAACATCACGTGCTTTTTAAAATTAGCCATTCCGACCCATTTGCGTTTAATTTACTTGACTTGAGAAGTTCCTATGACAAGGAGTTAGTTATGTAGTACTTATAGTCGGTTTAAGGTAACTTACAAGCTACTTTACTTTATGCACTAGCAATTCCCTAATATGTTAACTATGTTTTAATCCTGATAATAAACTAATAAAATTTAATATATAGGATATTTATATCTCCAATATAAATTTAAACAAGTTTAGAGGGTTCAATCTAAACATTTTAATTTTTAAAATTTTATTTCATATGTCATGTCATTCACTTGAGGCTTTACGTTCGTAAACTTGCAAACGTGTCAAAAACCCACGAGGGTTGTGGTGGATTTGTATGTACTCTTCCATCTTTAACGTTAGGGTTGAACAAATATCATATCCATGTGACGTCTTTGAAAAAAAAAGCGTTAGAGTTGATATGATATGTAAAAAGAAGTAGGGAAAAAAGAGCTGAATCGCCGCCGAAACATCAATTACCCTTGGGAAGGAGAGTGCAGTGTTAGTGTGTTACGCTTCTGTCGGTTCACGGAATACCCCACGTGAGCTGGTGAGATACAAAGAACCCAATACGATGGCGATGGCAATGGCGATAGCCGATAGCCGACGGTGCCAGGTGACCCCCACCTGGTCTAGTCACATTTTATTTGTTAAACGGGGAAGGAAGGGTCCAAGTAGTGTATGATTCCAAAAGAAAAGATAGAATTCACCGAACTATCCCACCATTCCCACGATTTGCATCGGTACGTGGCTTTACGCTACAGTGGTCAATTTCTGGTTCTTTGGTGGGCTTTCCTTCCGTGCCGATTTATTACGTAATATGCACTGATGACGTGAGCGTGACCCACTAGCCCGCCGTAGCTCAAATTTGACCGTCCAATGTGCTTCCCCTCTTATTCTCCTGCTGCTTGTTAGAGTCTCCTAATTACCTACACATTATAATGTTAAAAGGTTTATAAATAGTAATGATTATTTATCTAAATAACTAGTTTTAATTATTTGGACAATGGTTGAGTTAAGTCCAATTTTTTATAGTGGATTCTACACTTTGTCCATATTAAAAATTTAACATGGTATCAAAGCAAGTTTGGTCCGGATTATTAATTTTTCGGTTGTCCGTATAGATGTCTAGTTCCAACGGTCCGGTCCGGTTACCACTACGTATATTTCAAGTGACAACTGAATGTCCAGTCTCAGTTGCACTTGAGGGGAAGTGTTAGAGTATCCCATATTGACTAAACATGAAAATGTTAAAGGGTTTATAACTGGTAAGGGTCAACTATCTAGTTATTTGGACAATGATTGACCCAAGCACAATTCTTAATAGTAGACTTTACACTCTACCTATATTAAAAATTTAATATAGTATCAGAGCAAGTTTGGTTCGGATTATTAATTTCTCGGCTCTTCGTCTGGATTTCAGTTCCAGCCAGGGGCGGAGCCACAGTGGGGGCAAGTGGGGGACCATAGCTCCCTTAAAAATTCCCCCACAAAATTTTTTTAAAAAAGTTTTGCCCCTACAAAAAAAATTTTATTTTAAGTTTTGCCCCCACAAAATTTTTTTTTAAATTTTGCCCCCACAAAAAAAATTTTATTTTAAATTTTGGGAACAAAAAACTTTTTTTCTGCCCCCACTCAAAAAATTTTCTGGATCCGCCCCTGGTTCTAGCGGCCCAGTCTAGTTACTACTACGTATATTTCAAGTGACAACTAGATGTCCAGCTTCAGTTGCACTTGAGGGGGAATATTAGAGTGTCTCATATTACCTAGACATGAAAATATTAAAAGGTTTATATGTACTAAGGGTCAATTATCCAAACAACTTGACCAAGCCTAATTTTTATTAATAAGCTCTACACTGTCGTATTAAAAATTCAATACTGCTCTGCTCCTCCTGTCAACTAAAGGTTACTTCAACCTCTTCCACGTTTGTTTTTGGCAGCATTAAGGAATACCAACTCGGCGTACCGAAGTCGAACAGTGAAGAAGAAGGAAGATATTTGGTTGACAACCGGGGAAGATTGATTTCGTGGACCAACCGACGCATGTCCTAATGAAAGTGGATATGGGTCTACTAGAACTGGATTTGATCTACCAATCACTTTGAAGAGCATTTTATTTTGGTGGGATTAATTTGACCAATTTACGCCCTCCTTTTTTGCCATGGATTCAACGTAGAAGAGTAAGAAGAAAGACCAGCCATCAGCCAAGCAAAAAGAATACCAGATTCAGTTCACATTTGTCACGTTTATTTTATTGTATGGATAAAGACTGAAGGATGTTCACATTCGTTTAATGGTTCAAATGCCTTGACGTTATTAACGACCTTTCCCCGAAGTAGACTGCTTGCCTTTTGGATAATCAATGTAGGTGTCCCTTACCTAATCGCAAAACTACTTTGACCCTTTTCATTCCTATCTACAGAAATGAATGTTTTGGCAGACCTAATTTTCTAACATTAACATGGGGTTGACATCCTTTTATACATAGGAAATATGGATAGACTCGAATAAAAGAAGAGCATGTGTGAAAAGAGCGCTTTGACCTTGAAGATAAACACACTTTCTTGTTTCAGACACCGGCGTAGTGTTTCCTCCACTCTGTTGTCTCTTCCACACCTTGGAAGGGTCTAAATTGCGTAATAAACAAAATATTAGTACAATTTAATTTACCTTGTTGAAGAGTCTAAAGCTGAAGCTACGCGGATCCCTGTTTGTTCAGTCAAACCAGAAATGGATAAGGATACTAGAAGTTAATTTAATAACAACTGGGTTAAATGTAATTAGAACTCTTATTATATACTCTTTACTTTGAATAAATCCTCAAGCGAGGGATCTGAATGTGGACTTCTACTTTTCTTAGTCCTATCCTACGTGAGGTCATGAAAAGGTAGATTAATTAACTGGGGGGAATTGGACTGGTCCAACTTATTGTACGCCAATTGTCAAGAAATATTCAACTTATTTACGTGTTGGGTTTTGTACACCACCATATGTTTATGTAAAGCCCAGTTAGTTCATGCCACACAAAACCCCATCCATCATCTATTTTAGGAGACAGGACAAATTGGATGAAATCCAGCCCAACCAACCTGAACTCAATTGGCAAAATCTAGATGACGTTGGGACCAGATTGTGACTGATCGCAGGACTGACCATGCCGGCACATTTCCCACGGGGATTACCTTCATCCAATAATGAAACTGGTATATGCATTTCATTCAGTTGGATTTGATTAAACCGGCTTGCTTTTCTACTTCAATCCCATTTCAATATAGATTTGATCCGTAATCAGCATGTTTGGGTCACCGTAACCAAAACACATGCCTGGGAAAGACTAGGCCCGCTCCCAGACAAGCTGGTCCTGAGATAGCAATAACTACAGTCGCATTTAGTCATTGATTGCGAGCCTTCAACACCAACTAAATCATCATACCGTTTTATCTTCCTAGTTCAGGAGAAGCAGCTTGTAATTTTTTGGATTTTTAATCGGCAAATCATGCGCTGATTGATGGCAGAATCAAGCATGTAAGTTTTTCGATTTTCAACTAAAATTTTGATCCTTTTCTTTAAACCATCACTTAGTTACCTACAGTACTTAGCTTCCGGCATTTAATAGCCATCTCCAGGACCGTTTTGGGAGTTCCCAAGTTTGATGGAAGGTAGTTTTAATGATGAAATCACACATTTTCCAGCCAAACTTAGTTTAAGATTTCCCACTCTTATGAATTCTGTTCCCATCAAAAACACAAAACCTGCGTCACAAGTTCCAAATACTCCTTGAAAGATGAAGGAAAAAAAGGATAATGAAATTCTACTCTCCCTTGCAATCAACCAAATTAAAGAACAATTTAAGGAAGTAATAAACATTAAACAGTTTCCATTACTTCTCGAGTTGAGATAATAAGTAACATTAAAATAATGCCATCACCGTTCGAAATCACACACAAATTAATCTCCCCACATACAACTACTCACATACATCCTTATCACCACAACCTAGTTTTTAAAGAAAACCAGACATGGAGCGAACACCAAAACATGCAACTCATCTCCTGCAACGAGTAATCATAGAACACCCTCTACTGTAGGGGTTTACAGGAGTCCTAGCTTTGAAGCAATTGTGAGTGTAGTAAGACCTCCCAGAGCGCGGGGGGCAAGGAATTCTGTTAGCCGACAGCGCACCGTACGAGATATAGTAATGAAATCTACGCCAGAACAAAGACCTGCGATCTATCTTACCTTCGTCGCTAACTAAGCCAACCAACCCATCATCCTCGTCCTCATCCAAACCCCCGTACATTGCCACAGAAAGCGGCCACTCCGCAGCGTCGGTGATTAACTTCAAGCTCTTGTCATCGGCATGGGCTTCAGTGGATGTAGAAGAAAGAGTAAGAAACAGGACAGAAAAGAAGAAACAGAGAGTGAGCCTCTGGAATGTGGAAGCAGCCATAAGGAGGGTTGTTCGGAGAAATGGAGTTTAATGTTTTGGTCTAAAGTTTGGCTGTTTTGAGGAGTGGTTAAAAAGGGCAATAGAAGAGAGACAAGAGGTCACATGCTATAGCTGGAAGTACTAGCACTGTGCAGAGGGTGAGAATTGATTGGGTTACAGCTGTGCTTCATCAATGCTGCATCCGTAGGGAGGAGGTCTTCCCTATGTTAGGCATCACAGTTGCATTTCAGTTTATAGTCCCATGATAAGCTTTTAAACGTGGACTGATGAATCAAAGCTGTGATCACGATAGTGATAAGGGAAGGTGTGAGATTGGAATGGTTTTTGGTGGGGCATTTGTTTCGCGTAGGCCCCACTCTGCATCAACCTTTTACTTTTTCACGCTCTTTGGGGGAAGGCGCCGTTGCTTGTTTAAAATAAAGAATGAAACTTTACGAGAATGTTGATAAGATATGCATACAGACCAATGCAGGTACAGTTCTCTCCGGAAGTTGGTTTCCAATTATTGCAGACAAGTTAGTTGAGAAGCATATTTATATGAGCTAAACTGGGTTTTGGGTGGGACATAAAACTAATCAGAAAAACAGATATGATTTAGGATGCAATGCGCAGAAACGCATTAATCTGATGTCAGAATACAGAAAACGCAAATTTAATTTAAACTTAGTTAAAATGGTGGGCCTATTAGATCGATGGTGTCTATCAAATTCTCCTGACCAAAACTTGTACGCGTTGTCCACAATTGGCTGGACTCGAGCTTGAAGAACGCCGCATCTTTAATCATAATACATGCATGATTGGAATTATATTAAGTCGGCCAATAATTCATCATTCAGACGGTAACTATAGTCGAAAAGTTAAAAGCCTTGGAAATATGCGGCGTTTCCAAATTAATTTGTGAAAGGGAAATAAGAGCCATTGTAATAGCTTCCTTCTGCATCATTTTGGGTTTGAGTATGCGGATTGAGTCTTTTAAATTGATGCCTATTTCTATTCCTTTGGTAGACCCAATTAATGCTGGGCCAAGATCGAACTTGGTGGAATTGGAGCTTTCAGCTTACCACATGAAGTGCTAGAGAAAATTGTGCCATATTATACTCGGACGAATGGGGCTATTTGGTTGGTTCATAATGGCTTGACAAGTTTCCAAGTGCGTGCGGTGGAAGGGTAGAGGGTTGTCACCTGATGGAGTCACTTATGATGAATGGGTATATTGGGTTAAACAAGTTGGAGGAGGCGGAGAAATTGTTTATGGAAATGAAGAGGAAGAACATAAAACCTACACTTATGAGTCATACGACCAAGGACGGAGCCATGTTACAGGGGAGGGGGGCCATGGCCCCCTTTCAAATATATTTTTTAAATTATTTATATAATTACAAATTTTAAAATTACAAATATAAATGGCCCCTCTTAAAAAAAAATCCCTATCTTCTCTTCTCTTCAACTCCTATCTTCTCTTCTCTTCAACTTTGCATTTAGATGTTGGCCCCGACCCCTCCATAGAGTTGAGTCTGGCTCCGTCCCTGCATACGACCATGATTAAAGGGTATGTTGCGGTGGATAGAGTTGATGATGGCATGAAGTTACTGGAGGATGTTAGAAATTAACATATTGAAACATAG
>JAOQMR010000213.1:5108022-5126522 GCA_027563865.1 Erythroxylum pelleterianum
ATTGAATTTTTCATATGTTTTATTACTGTTTAATCTTCTCATAAAAATCACAATATATATACAAATTAATATATTGTTAATTAATAATATAACGTTAGTAAAAAAACTCATTGTTATAACAACAACACTATAATAATTATTACACTTTTACCGACGGAACATTTTCCGTCGGTAAAAGTTGTAGTATATTCCTTCCCTTCAGCGACCGAATACATGACCGTCGCTACATTTCTCCGACCGACTTGCTTTGGTAAATTTCCGTCGTTATATTAATACCGACCGAACTTAACGGTCGTAAATACCGTCTCTAAATACCGACCGAATATTTCGGTCGCTAAATTTACCTTCGAGTCAATTACCGACCGAAAAAATTGGCACAACATTCCGTCGGTATTTAGTGTTACCGACGGAAATATTCATTTTACCGACGGGAATTTCGGTCGGTGAATAGCTATTTTCTTGTAGTGATCGTTAGATTTGCAGGCAGGTCCGGAACGTCATAATCTTCATCTACAACTTCTCACAAGTCATTTGCTTCAAGGAAGGCCTCTATTCAAGCAATTCAACTTAGATAATTTTTACCTTCAAACACTGACAGAGTAATAGTAGTGAACGATGATTTTGAATCTATTAATGTGTGATTTTTGATTTGTAGTGTGGAAAGGCGTAGAATGAGTTATGGGTTATAGGTTTGTAGGTTTAGAGGTCCTTTAAAATCAAGAGAGCTTTGATACCATTTTGTTGGTCTATTTTAGGAAGATATATTTATGGAGAGGAATCTATCTTTTTATTTATCAAAAGATTGTCAATTTATACAGGCTTTCTCTAATCAGAATTCAAAAATCGGATAACAATTAAACTAAATCAACATAAAATAAGCATCAAATCTCCCCGCTTAAAGAAAATATTACCATAACAACTTTGACTTTTTCAAAGTCACATGCTCATCACAATCCTTGTTATCGGACCAAAGAAAGTTGGAGCTTGTAGATATTTATTCTTGATCTGACGAGAGTAGTGCACCGTCAATTTCTCACGAAACTAACTTTACGGAGTTTGATAATGATGGCATTTATGAAAGGAACAGTTGCAGTAGTGTTTAGCAGAGATGAATTCTGAGAACACCGTATTGAAGCACACGCCCACTGCACACAGATAAGCCAACCCTTTTAGTTATCAAGCACTTTATGTTTCTTTCATACATCTGTGGACTGGACTGTGAAAAGGTTGCTTCTATTACTGACTTTATCAAACATTATGTAATTACGTGAATAAGAGTTGAGGGAATCTGAAAAGCTGCAGAAACTCTTTTGTGCATTTTAGGCAATGGCGGTGCAGATTATCATCTTATAAAAGAAGAAATTCTGGCAATGTCTGTGTGTTGGAATGACGGGACCACTTTCTGAGGACTGATGAGGAGTGTAATTATCTGTTCAGCCACTAGACCAGTAAAAAACAGTATCATAACATGTCTGTGATAAAATCTGGTAATATATATATTTCATTCTCTAATTAATAGCAATGGGTCTCTGATCCAGATAATTAATATTCGTTGCTTGACTATAGTTAATAAGCAAGGTATCAATACTTGTTGAATGTATCCGGTGAGTTCTCTTTGAAGGAAGGCCCTGCACGTGCACCTTCATAATCTTTACACTGCCAAGATAAGGTGGCGATTGAATGTTGATAATTCAGATGAGTGAAGGAGAGACGACCCTTCGACCATAACTGTGCACAACACAATTTGAAACCTTGAACTACTAGCTGGCTGCAATGAATGACAATCTGATCCATTTGACTAATATTTAATATCTGCAGATTAACAGTACCAATGAACCGAAAGGCTGACTGCCACACTTTTGATTATTCAGATTCATTTCCTCCAATTTGTCCCATATGTAGAGTTAATACAAGAACTTGAGGTCCTTAGTCCTTACTACGACCTTCCAGGAAAACTGAGAGGTACCTCTCAAAACTGAAGTCAATTATACGGGCTAGAATCTAAGATGGATCTGCGGTATACAAATGGTCAGTCTGAGTAATTTGCATGCACTAGGGGTCACCATCACAACCAACTCTCCTAATCTACATTGAAAAGTGTGCTAAAGAGTTGTAGTGTGAGACCTAGAGTCGATGTCTGTAAAATAGTAGGCCCGTGATGACCCCCAATGCACCAATCTCTCAGCCACTGACATGCCGGAATCATTATCCGGCCACCGGCTGATTGAGATGTTATATCCCTGCAATACAAGAAAACTGCCCCATATCTTTGTTTGGAGGTGCAAGTGAAAAAAATAAGGGAGGGTGGGTTGCTCTTCTGACATATGTCATGTGACTGTGGGGTTTCATTATGATTCTTTTTTGTGCAAAAATATAAAGTTTTATGCAAAGCAAAGCAAACACTTGCACAGTTGCACTCGAGAATGAAAAAGCATTTAAAGGAAAGTCACTCAACTCAAAATGGTTCATGCATCAGTTCCCTTTAATCTAAGCCATCTACTATGTGGGTCTATTCTTATGGAAGTTCTATTTACGGTTGATCATTCTTAGATATCGTTTGAATTTTAATGGCTAGTAAGATCAGATGGCTATGAATGTTGGGATCAAATCCCCTGTCCAAGTTACCCTGTCCTTACTCTGTCCAGTGGGGTGGATGTCGTTCTTTTATGTGGGGTCCACTGGGGTCCACATAAATGGACGGCATCCACCTCACTGGACAGAATAAGGACAGGGTAACTTGGACAGGAGATTTGGGGTGATGAATGTTTATCTAAATGATAGCCCCACATGATGGGCTGTCGCTATCAAAAATCATAAATTCATCATGAATGAGCTGAGACTCTTTTGTATGGACTCTTTGCGTGAATATAATATCTGCACACAACTTGCTATATAAAGCTTTCGGATGGCTGTAAACCCTACTGAACTGTGATGGGTGTCTGAGATAAGCCTGCAAACTTTCCATAATCTATAACTACACTTTCTATAGTTTTTCTTCTTTCTCTCAGCTTCTCCATACCTCTGTTAGCTAATCTAGCTCTTCCAAGCCCATTCCTTCTCCATCCCTGCACTTCTCCTACTCCACACCAACGGTTTCTGTTCTTTTCCTGATATCTTGGGCGACGATTTTAAAGGGCTCTTTTGCAAGAATCATGGACGTTGACATGATGAAATCGTCAACAGGACATGAGCAGATGGACATGCTGACAATGATGATGCAGATGGATCAAAAGATTCCTGATTTCTGCGAGCCTTTTCAGAGCGCTGGTACTTCACGAGTGCATGACATTCAGTTCTCCAACGGAAATCCCACTAGCACGATTGTGCCTCCAACATCAATGTATCATAACCCACAAGCTCTCGTGAATCCACCTCCTACTCTGCCATTTGTTGGCACACCCATCCAAGAACCTGTAACACCACCTCTCCAATCGAGCATGGTCGGTGGCAATTTCAAATATGGACCTCCATTCTCAACTGCAAACTCGTTCTTATCTTCCGTGGAAAAGAAGAACTCCACTGCAGCTATCAGAGAGATGATTTTTCGTATAGCAGCAATGCAACCAATCCACATAGAACCAGAATCGATAAAGCCTCCAAAGAGGAGGAACGTGAAGATATCTAAAGATCCACAGAGTGTTGCTGCGAGACATAGAAGGGAGAGGATTAGTGAGAGGATAAGAATTCTGCAGAGACTAGTGCCTGGAGGTACTAAAATGGATACAGCATCTATGTTGGATGAGGCTATACATTACTTGAAATTTTTGAAGAAACAAGTACAAGCTTTAGAAGAGGCTGGGGCTAATAGGCCAATGGGTAGCTTTGGGTTCTCAGGAATGACAATGCCAAATGTGGGTTACTCATCTTTGTTGAAAAATTGCCAACCTGCTTCAAATATGGTGGGCTCACTGCAGATGCTTAGGTGAGAGATCGGGACAGGTTGTCTGTGCTGTACGCTGGCGGTTCTTTGGGTGTTGTAAATTACTATTAGGGTTGTTATAATCTTGCTTCGTTTCTGATTGTCCCAAACAACTTTATTGTATGAGTTACTTTGTTCAAAAGTTCAGTGCAAGTCTCTTGATGACTCTACCACACCCTAAAGGGAAGAAGAAGCTTACGTAATAACATGAAGAATTAGTTATGTTAAGGAACATGACATAATCACTCATAGAACTTCATCATTCTGATAAAGAAAGTACACGCATGTACTTCTATTTCCTTTTCAAAGATCTTGTCTTTTGAATTCTTAATTCCCATTGTTTCTATATTCACCCCAATTAAGAAAGTCTCTAGGAATGCAATCAAGCGTTTTGCATGGATGAAGCATGGTAAAACCCAAAACTAGAAAAACTTGTCCTTCATTACTCACTGATATTCTTGTTTTCGATGACATTAGCCCCATATCTATCTTTGAAACTGAGTATTAAAACTATAAGGAAGTTTCTAAGGAAAAATAAGTCTATAATGACTTTATGGTCGACCTTGATGCTCTCGTGACTGACGTCCTAAGCATGCAAAGGCCAGACTTGAAAATCTTGCATCTTAGCTTGATTAACATACATACGCTGGGTTATACCAATCAATTAAGCAGATATAGCTACATGAGGCTTAATTGATTTGACGAAAGAAAATTAAAATTAGCGAGATGAACTATGATGTTATACACATGAAGCTTTTATATGTAATTTGAAGAAGAAATGTCTGAGTAATGAGAAGATCTCGAACAACTTTATTAAGATAAATATTCTCACTTATCATTAGTTACACTTTCTGTATCTACTTACGACATAATTTGCAGGCAAAGTTATGACTTGGGAGTGGTAGGCGATTCCAGTCTTAGAAAGGGGAAGAATTTTTGGAGAAGATCTGAGCACGAGTGTGATTATATTGTGAAAGAAATTTAATACAAAATTTTCAGATTAATTGCATAATTAATCAACACAAGTAATTAACCATAGAATTGTAATATACTATATTCAATAATTGGATGGATGAATATCTGAAAATTGGGGAAACATTGAATCCATTGTAATATTCTGTGAAGCGGAGCGACAGAGACGCAGAGAATTGACTACTGCTATTCCAAACCTTAATCAGCAAAAACACACATACAGTTTTTAATGGGGCAACTGTATATAAAGGTTAGCTAGCAGTAGGGTCTCCTGTGCTTTATAATACATAGGCCAAGCCTACCTATCATAGCAGACCCATGAATGCAGGTCCAATGACACATTAAAGAGAGAATTACCATTGACATCTAATTAATCGAGGTTTGTACAAAATCATGTTTATTATATTAGTCGACAATGATGATAAAATTCTATCTTTTCCCTTATGGGCAAGAAAATAAATAAGATACACACGAAGGACCCTTTGTCTTTTTTTCTATGTTATTTTAGTTCTTTGCCAGGGAGCCTATTGAAAGAGAATGGGCAGGTAGGTTGCCTCCCAGGGCAGGGTCCAATTACAGTAGTGTTCACGTCTCAAGGATCATGCCCCACTAAATTCCAATCCTCTTATCTAGCCAAAACCAAATAGAACCAAAATGGATTCCAAAACAAAACAGAAGAAGAAAAAAAAGGATGGAAAATGGGTCAAACCGCATCTATCACGAAAGAATAGACCCCATGTGTGACATCCCACAAAGGACCCAACATGAGCGTTTTGATCCTTAGTGAGGGGGCAGACCCCTTTTAAGACTGAATTTTTTTGTATATCATGATTCCAAGCAAGTGCATTGTATGCACTTTCTCTGACACATTCATCATTCTTTCTATCATTTCACACCCTTTCTCACCCATTTTTCTTTTCACAGGATAAGTTCTCATGTTCTTTGTGACAGGATACTTAAAGGAGCGTGAGGATTCCTATAGTTTTTACCTGTTATCTCTTGCCAGCCTATTCCATTCGGTTGGCCTTCGTTCATTTTTTAAAGCGTAAAGTGGCGTTAAACCAATGTATTTCTTTAATAAATGTAATTAAAATTTCTTAGGTGACAAATAGGATCTGAAACAGTTAATTAAATGTGACATTTTATATGGAAGTTGAGAAAAGATGTGAAAATAAAATATCATTAAACAACTTCTAGTTATTTATTTTTAAGTATATAAATATCAGTTTAGTCTTAAAATATGATAAAGAGTATCACAATCACATGAAAAAAAATATGAAATCTTATATAAAAAAATGAGTGTCAATTTTTTTATACAAAAGAAGAGAAAGATAAAATTTTTCATAATCTTATAAATTAGAATTTTTAAATTTTTTCATTCGAATTAGAGTTATTATTAAATTAAATTACACTTAAGACATTGCAAATGGCGCGAGACAAAATTTTGATTACTATTTTCCTTGCCGTTCTCCTTGTCATTCTTTTTCTCCTTAAAACCATTGTCGTCATAATTATTATTGTCATCATCACTCAATCCGAAATTTTGCAACGAAGCGGAGTTTCTGAGAAGGTCTAATAGTACGCAGTCTTATCCTTACATAATAGAGAGACTATTTTTGATAGACCTACATATAAATGAGACAATATAAGAATGATGCTAGGCACAAATAAAAGGGAAATTAGCAAGGAACATTTCTATGTAAGCAAAATTACAATAAATATGAAAAGAAATGAAAATACAAGTACTAAGGTAAATACCTGATGTAGTCCAGACCTACGAGTACCTGAGAGGCCACAAAGATCGACCCTTCTCGTCTCGACATTAGTTAGGCGACCTTCCTCAGAGACCCTGCAGGTATGACATCCTAATGTCTCCTCACACATGTCATGTCGTTTGACATCATCGTATGTGTACTAGATTTACGACTTACAAGAGAGAAGAAATGCAAGCTGGTCAAGGGAGCTCGAACCATAAAATTTAGATTTTCATTTTATAGTTATTTTTTAATATAAATTTGCGTTGCGATATAATATATAGTGAGACTAAAATGTGTAGTTGGTTGGATTAGATCTTGACAGGAATGCTTGCTTTAAAGGGGCAGGTGGGAGACGCGGATCTATCTAGCTATCGATCGATCTATCTTCTTGGACGATTCCATCAGCATGTTCATGTCCCTTATGCGAGGTTAGATGCATGAATTCTTCTCTCTATATAAATATTATCCCAAGACAAAAATCTAGTACTCAATCTTACTCCTACGTTTTTCGATAGGTAACAAGACCTGAAAGTGGAAATCAGGAAAGAAAGGACAAAGTTGAGCTGCCCTTTTAATGTATAAAGCGAATTTGTTTCAATAACTTCATCATTTGCTAAAATTTTTGAAAAAAAAAAAAAAATTGAAGTATTTTCAGTTCCCTCTATTTGGTCACACTAAAAAAAAAATAATTACTATCATTAGTTTTCTAGCATAGCAATTAAATGGAAGTATTGGTTTAAATAGCCAATTTCCAATACAAATGGATAAAATACCTTGAGCCCAATAGCTATGAAGATTGAATTCTTCATTCACCAAGTCTGTTTTGCCGACCCACACATATTCCTTAGGTTCACTTTTTAACTCTCCGTATCTCAAATTTGACAAGGTATATGTTTCCTTATGATCGAGAATTTGAACTTTTTACCCATGAATGCAAATTGAATATATTTTAAAATTTACATTTTAAAATTTTAATTCATAAAATAAGTAATTGTACCTTTCACTACTATACAAATTTCATCATTTTTTTAAAATCTATGAGTTCTTGAATTTGTATATACTACTGGTTGGGTCGGTCGTGCTAGGTCCGAGCCCAAACTTAGAACGGCATATGGGTCGATCGGGTCATTCCTCAATGTTGACCTAATTCCTACAGGTATTTACTATATAAACTCATTATCTCACCATGAAAAGGGTACGACTCCAAAACCCTATTTTCTCTTCACAAAATCATTAAAACCCTCGCAAAAAGATTGACTTGAGCGTCGGAGGGGCCTACCGGGAATCAACTCCCGGCGTGCCTTTATTTGTTTTGCAGGTATTCTCTAGCAAAAGCCACACAGAACCATGAATCCAAGTGGCGGCGTCCAGCCCCACCAAAACCAGACTGAACCATTTGGAGCCCACCGTGGGGCCGGGCGTCAGGGCACCACCTCTAGAACCACACAGATAAGTCAGGCGGCAGCAGTCAATCCTGATGTAGCCGCCGTCGCGGCACTTGCATTGCAACGAATAGGCTTGCGATTACCCGTTGCCCTTCCGTTGACATTGCCTCAACCCGTCACCAAAAGCCCCAGCGCGGATGAGCTACCGCCGCATAACCACATACAATCTTCACACCCAGATGATCAACCACAACCTCAAAACTAAGATCAAGAAGCACAGAGCGCAGCCCTGGAGGACAACGTCGGAACCGCTTCGCACCCTGCACCACAGCAAGTCGCCCTCACCCGACGACAAATAGAAGAAGCGGCCGACCTATTGATTCGCCAAATCTTATAGCCTCAATCAAAACTGCAGCAAATTCCCACTCGGCAGATTGGTATAATGGCCGATCGGCACTCTGTTGAAGCCCTAAAAAAATCGTCGACAATCGAATCAATATAGCCATGAATTCCCGCCTGGATCAATCATCCATAAAATACCGTTCTCCTTTCATTCCGGAGATCCTGGATAGCCTTCCAGTGATCGGTACTAAGATACTAACGCCAGAGAAGTACACAGGAAAGACTGACCCCCTCGATTACCTTCAGCACTTCCAATCAATGATGAACTTGCATCGCGTTCCCGATGCGATTCAGTGCAAGGCTTTCTGCACAGCCTTTCAAGAAGGAGCCCGGCGGTGGTTCAACAGTCTACCCCCAAGCTGTATTACCTGCTTTGAGGATTTCAAGCTGCTATTTCTCAACCGGTTTGCTACTAGTAAACGGCCTCAGAAGACTGCTTTGGAAGTGACGCAGTTGACCCAGGGACGGAACGAAAGTTTGCGGGAGTTCATCACTAGGTTCAACAATGAAGCCGTTGAAGTTCCTGATCTCACTTGCTCGTCCATGTTGGCCGCCCTTATGAGTAACACGAGGGACGAGGAGTTCAAGAAATCATTGGCCCTCGATCAGCCCAGATCTGTCCAGGAGATAAGAAATCGAGCGGATAAATATATCCAGCTCGAGGAAGTGCTGAAAAATACAAAAAGAAGAGCAGACGATCACTGGCTGAGTGGTAGAAGCAGATGACTCACACAAGCAACAAAAGGGTCAGTCTAGCTGGAGAAAGTCGATCGACCGACAGGATCAACGCCGAGCGACGTAAAGATCTGCGATTATGTTCTAAGAAAAGCCGAGGCGGCTGGGAGACACCCTGGAAAGCTCGATCAGACATGGGAAGGACCATATTCACCATTAGATAAGCTCTGCTTCAATTATTTCTTTGTTTTGTACTTTATTATCGCTTATGTTCTTGTACAACGCAATTCGTGGGTACCTTTTTCCTGATCTTGCCAGTCAGGTTTTTTAACGGCCCACACTTTCGTCGTCATCAATAAAGAGTTTCAGATTTTTTGGCAGAAACAATTTAATTAAATTGGATTAAGGGCGGAACAATCTACCAACCGTTCGACAAAGTTGCCAACACAAAATGTTGGAACCACGCGACATCGACATCGTTCGACAAGGTTGTCAATACAAGATGTTGGAGCCACACGACATCGACATAGTTCGACAAGGTTGTCAACACAAGATGTTGGATCCACGCGACATCGACATCGTTCGACAAGGTTGCCAACACAAGATGTTGGAGCCACACGACATCGATATCATTCAACAAGGTTGCCAACACAAGATGTTGGAGCCACACGACATCGACATCGTTCGACAAGGTTGCGAACACAAGATGTTGGAACCACGCAACATCGACATCGTTCGACAAGGTTGCCAACACAAGATGTTGGAGCCACGCGACATCGACATCGTTCGACAAGGTTGCCAACACAAGATGTTGGAGCCACACGACATCGACATCGTTCGACAAGGTTTCCAACACAAGATGTTGGAGCCACACGACATCGACATCGTTCGACAAGGTTGCCAACACAAGATGTTGGAACCAGGTGATACCAAGATAGGATCTTGGATCGCTCGACCTCGACATCCTTCGGCCAGGATGCCAAGACAAGATCCTTGGCATCACTCGGCCTCGACACAGCTCGGCCAGGATGCCAAGACAAGATCCTTAGCATCGCTCGGCCTCGACATCCTTCGACCAGGATGCCAAGACAAGATCCTTAGCATCGCTTGACCTCGATACAGCTCGGTCAGGATGCCAAGACAAGATCCTTGGCATCGCTCGGCCTCGACACAACTCGATCAGGATGCTAAGACAAGATCCGTGGCATCGCTCGGCCTCAACATCCTTCGACCAGGATGCCAAGACAAGATCCTTAGCATCGCTCGACCTCGACACAGCTCGATCAGGATGCCAAGACAAGATCCTTGGCATCGCTCGACCTCGACTACTTCGGCTAGGATGCCAAGACAAGATCTTTGGCATCATTCGGCCTCGACATCCTTCGACCAGGATGCCAAGATAAGATCCTTGGCATCGCTCGACCTCATCACAGCTCGGCCAGGATGCCAAGACAAGATCCTTGGCATCGTTCGGCCTCGACACAGCTCGGTCAGGATGCCAAGACAAGATCCTTGGCATCGTTCGGCCTCGACTGCTTCAGCCAGGATACCAAGACAAGATCCTTGGCATCGCTCGGTCTCGACATCCTTCAGCCAGGATGCCAAAACAAGATCCTTGACATCGGTCGGCCTCGACATCCCTCGGCCAGGATGCCAAGACAAGATCCTTGGCATCGCTCGGCCTCGACATCCCTCGGCCAGGTTGCCAAGATAGGATTTTGGAACCAGGCGATCTTGGATCTTGGGTCGCTCGGCCTCATGATGTGTCGCTCCAAATTTCGAACGGCTCTCAAAAGATACGAATCTTCAACACCCAGAAGATACAAATCGTTGGCGCCCAGGAGATACGAATCATCAAGTAATAATTAAACCTAGCGTGCATGACCAGACATTGACGACCGAATGACCGCTCTTCAACGCGATCCGACCGATCGTCCTGTCCCTAGTCAAGCGGTCGCGCGCTGAGCGTAGAAGCCCGATCGGCTCTCTGGCCTAGTAAGACATAGCGCGTAATAAGCACCGATTCCCAATCTACCGGCCTTATCGAGAGTCATCACACAGACGAGCCACATAATGTACTCCTTCGACCCTTCTCTTCGATCAGAGTCGAGGAGTAGGGGGCTTATGGTTGGGTCGGCTGTGTCAGGCCCAGGCCCAGGTCCAGGTCCGGGTCCATTCGTCCACAGCCCATTTGCAGGTGTTAGTCTCCCATGTAAACGTAAAAGATCTACGTAGAGACCTAAACATAGCATGAATCCCATATATAGGTACTATTTCGCCATGATACAGGTACGAGACCACAACCCTAATTTTCTCTACCGGCTATAACCAAAACCTTTAACAGAAAGACTGACTTGAGCGTCGGAGGGGCCTCCCGGGAACCAACCCCTGATGTGTCTTTATTTGTTTTGCAGGTGTTCAGTAGCCAGAATCACACAAAACCATGGATCCAAATAACGACGTTCAACCTCAGCAGAATCAGGCTGAACCACACATAAACCAAAATTAACACAACAAATGAAGATTAATGAAACGACATTGTTTAATCATATAATTAAAATGATATCGTTGTTTAAAAATGATGTAAATCAGATTACGCAGCCCCAACGACCTTACGTTTTGATTTCAATTTTTCCCTTAGTTTTTAGTTTGTTCTCTCGACGCTCTCACCCTTCGATTTTTATACTACACAGCCTCGACGCCCTCACGGTAAGGGCATAAGGAGAATGAACTAAAAACAAAAAGATTGATGGTGTAGTACGCTGTAATGCGAGAGTAATTTGGGGCGTCAGAAGAACAAACAAAAAACAAATGGCTGAGGACAGTGGAAGAATAATAGATAACGCCGGGCTATAATTGAAGAAAATTAAAAGTTTAAGTATTTTATTGCCACTTTTTAAAGTTTGGGCTAGAATTGAAAAAAATAAAATTTTGGGCATTTTATTGTTACTTTTTAAAGTTTGGGCTATAACAACAAAATTGACAAAAGTTTGAGCTTTTTTTAGTAATTAACCCTAAATTAAAATACTAGTCTAAAAGAGTCAAATTTTTAACATATTATGAGTTTTAGTTAAATTCAGAAAGCTAAGAAAATTAATTTAATTATATTAATATTATCTATGTAAAAATAAAATGTTTATTTTTATTTCTCATTATAGTTTTTTTTCAATGTTTTAAAAACAACAACAACACCCTAATGTACAAGACTCCCCGCTTTGAGAAGATATAAGGAAGGACATCAATTATACGCGACCTTCCCTTTGTATTTTACAAAGAGGTTATTTCCGTGACTTGAAACTGTGACATTTGGTCATAAAGGAGCAACTGGTACATTAGGGTAAAGTTGCTCCAAGAATTTTAAAAACCAAACTAGTATTAAATGAATAAGACAAGAATTTTAATATTTAAGCCTTGGTTTGAATCGAAGGAAAGCAAGAGAAAGCAAGAGAATTGAACTTCTCTTAGTTTCCACCGTTTGGACAAAAATAAGCAAAGGAAAAGTGAGAGAATGGAGAGGAAACTGAGGGAAATCTGGGCCAAATATATTTCCCCTCAAATTGGTGAGAAAGGAGGATAAATCTAAGATAACAGAACCCTAATATATGTAAATTACCATAGTATCCTTATCTGTGTATGCTAAAGTTCTATAATCAAGGGCATAAAGGTCTCAAAAAATTCTTTTGTCCAATATAAGTTTCAATTCCCTCCTTTAATAAATTAGGAAAACAAATAGAGAAAAGGAAGTCTCATTTCTCTTCTATTCTTTTCTCCTCTTTTCTCCTCAATATTTCTTTTCCTTTCCCTTGTGCAAGTAAGGATCCAAATAAAGGCTAAAAGATTCAACCATCGTAATAAAAATGGATAAAGATTAAGTAAAATTTTAAAATTTTAAAAATGATTAAAATAAATTGTTCTTACCTATTAAAGATTTAAAGTTTAATTAAAAAATATATTGATAAATGAAAATTATTTAACACATTATGGTTAATAAAAACTTATTAATTTACGAAAATTGACCGATTAATTAATAAATTGATCAGTTTTTAACAACAAGAGTTATTAAAATAAAACGAACATAAAAATTAAAAACCGAACAATAAAATTGGATGATTTCATATTTTTATGGTTAAATTGGCTGAGTAGGTTGAGTTTTTTTAATTATTTATTTGTTATTTTTATTTTTATTTAATGAATATATTCAATATTTATTTTGAGTGTATTAATCAAAAAGATTTCCCAGAGTGTTAAGTGAACAAACGTGGCAGTTCTTTTGAATCATCATCCTCCCCCTTGTACGCATTTCTCGGATCAGTTACTATGTAAAAGCTCTGTTGTCGATGCATTCACTGTTAGTTTTTATTTTGTCCTTTTCTGTAGGAGCTATTAATAAAATCTCTGTTTTCAAGGGATTCTTTACTATTTAAATGGATCTTCTCAGTGTAGGTATGGCTGAGATTATTTGCTGATTTTTTTTATTCTATAAGGCTATTTAATAGCCCATTTTGCTAGTTGAGAGATCAATATCATTCTTCCATATTTCTTCTATTCATATACTTTTTACAGATAGCATTTGGTATCAGAGCCTTCTATTCATATACTTTTTACCATAGCTAACAAGATGAAAGCAAATGGTGAGGATAAAGGAGATCAAGCTGTTGTTGAGAAGATTTTGCGATCTATGACTCCTAAGTTCAACTACTTTGTATGTTCCATTGAGGAGTCAAAGGATACAAGCACTCTAACCATTGATGAGTTGCAGAGCAATCTCCTTGTGCATGAACAACATATGGGTTTTCACAATAAAGAAGAATAGGCTTTAGAGATAACTCAAGGAGATGAAGCTGGAGGAAGCGGTCGAGCTTATGGAAGTTTCCGAGGAAGAGGTAGTGGAAGAGGTAAACAAAGCTTTAACAAAGCCACAGTGGAATGCTACAATTGTCGCAAATTGGGACATTTTCAATGGGCATGTCCAAGTAGGGAGGAGGAAGCAAATTATGCAGAAGGTCAAAAGGAGATGTTATTAATGGCATATGTGAATATGAAGGAGGCTACCAAAGAAGAAAAATGATTCCTTGATTCGGGGTGTAGCAATCATATGTGTGGAAAAAAGGAATGTTTTTTAGATTTTGAAAATTACACTGAATTTGTGAAGCTGGGTGACGATTCAAGAATGGCTGTGAAAGGAAAAGGAAATGCAATAGCACAAGTCAATGGAGTAGTACAGATCATTACAGAAGTATTCTATATTCCAGATTTACAGAACAACTTGTTAAGCATCGGCCAACTTCAAGAAAAGGGCTTGCAATTCTATTTCAACATGATACATGCAAGGTGTATTATCTTCAGAGAGGTTTGATCATGGAAACAAAAAAGTCTTCTAATAGAATGTACTTATTGCAAGTTGTGTCTCTGCCTATGGTATCAACCTATTTCAACACGTTCCTAAAAGACAAGGTACAACTTTGGCATTGCAGTTATGGACATCTAAGCTTTGAGGGTTTGAAGATCCTTAAAAAAAATGGTGATTGGCCTGCCACAACTCAAGTCTCCTTTGAAGGTGTGTAGGGATTGTTTGGTCGAAAAGCAAAAGAGGGACCCATTTCCAAAAAAAAGCACATAGAGAGCTTCACAAATTTTGCAGTTAGTGCATGCAGATATTTGCAGACCAATTACACCTGTCACTAATAGCCAAAAGAGGTACTTTCTCACTTTCATCGATGACTTTAGTTGAAAAACATGAGTTTATTTCTTAACAGAAAAATTAGAAGCTTTTACATTTTTCAAAGATTTCAAAGCCCATGTTGAGAAGCAAACAAAATAGTCTATTAGAGAGTTGCGTACTGATCGAGGGGGAGAGTTTAGATCATAAGAGTTCACAAACTTTTGTGATGAAAATGGAATTCAGCGACAATTGACAACTGCTTACACCCCAAAACAAAATGGAGATGCAAAAAGGAAGAACATAACCATTATGAATATGGTTCGAAGTATGCTTTCAGAAAAGAAAATTCTAAAACCTTTCTGGCTTGAAGCAGTTAACTGGACGGTGCATGTGTTGAATCGAAGCTTGACTGTAGCAGTGAAAAACATGACTCTTAAAGAAGCTTAGAGTGGAATAAGACCTTCAGTTAAGTATTTTAGAGTTTTTGGTTGTCTTTCTCATGTTCTTGTTCCTGACAAAAAAAGAACTAAACTTGATGATAAAAGCTTGAGTTGTGTCTTATTAGGAGTTAGCGAGGAATCAAAGGCTTACAAGCTTTATGATCTAGTTTCACAAAGGATCATAATTAGTAGAGATGCCATTTTTGAAGAAGGCAAGTGCTAGGATTGGGATAAGAAATATGAAAAGACAATTGTACGTGATCTGGAAACAGGTGATCTTGAGGAGGAAACCGTTATAATCATTAAAAATGAACAAAATGTTGAATCAAATCATGAAGGTGAAATCGATGAAAATGGATCACTAGATGTTCATAAAAGGATTCGACGACTACCAGCTTGGATGAAGGACTACGAAATTAGAGAAGATGATGTTGCCCTCTTTTCCATGTTTGCATCAGCTGATCCTGTTCACTTTGAATATGTTGTGAAGAAAGAAAAATGGAGAAAAGCTATGGACCTGGAAATAAAAGCAATAGAAAGGAATGACACGTAGGAGTTGATAGAGTTGCCTGAAGGAGCAAAAAAGGTTGGTATGAAATGGGTTTATAAGACTAAATACAATGAAAAAGGTGAGGTGGATAAATACAAGCCTAGGCTTGTAGTGAAAAGGTATGCTCAACAATATGGGGTAGATTACATGAAATTTTTTGCTCCAGTTGCACGAATGGAGACAATTCATTTGGTGATTGCGCTTGTGGCTCAAAAAGGATGAATTATATATCAACTAGATGTGAAGTTTGCATTCTTATATGGTGAACCAGATGAAGAATTTTTTGTGGAGTAGCCCTGTGGATATGTGCAGAAAGGAAACAAACAGAAAGTTTATAAGTTGAAGAAGGCACTATATAGACTTAAACTAGCACCGCATGCTTGGTATAGCTGAATAGAAGCTTACTTTATGAAGGAAGATTTTGAAAAGTGTGATTCTGAGCACACATTGTTCATCAAAAAGGGAAAAGAAGGCAAGCAATCGATTGTAAGCTTATACGTTGATGATCTCATTTTTATAGGATATGATGAAATAATGTTGGCAGACTTCAAAAAGCCTATTAACCTTGAGTTTAACATTACAAATCTAGGAAAATAAAGATTTTTCTTGGTCTTGAGGTCTCACAAAGAATAGATAGGATTTTTATTAGTCAAAAGAAGTATGCTTTTGAAGTACTGCAAAGGTTTGGAATGGATAAAATTAATTTTGTTAACAATCCATGAGTTTGACGTGACAGATCTAGGACAATTAAGATTTTTTTCTTGGTCTTGAGGTCTCACAAAGAATATATGAGATTTTTATTAGTCAAAAGAATTATGCTTTTTAAGTACTGCAAAGGTTTGGAATGGATAAAAGTAATCTTGTTCACAATCCGATTGTTCCTAGCGTTAAGCTCACTATGGATGAAGGAGGAATCAAGGTGGATAAGACATACTACAAATAGATTATAGATAGTCTTACGTATTTAACAGCTACTCGACCAGATATTATGTTTATGGTAAGTCTTATTAGCAAGTTTATGGAAAATCCTACAGAGCTTCATTTATAGGTGGCGAAAAGAGTGCTTAGATATTTAAAGGGGGTAATTTAGTTTGGGATTTTCTATAGAAAGGGAGGAGATAATGAACTAATTGCTTACACTAGTGAATATGTTGGAGATGTGGAAGATAGAAAAAGCACTTCAGGTTATGTGTTTTTATTCAGTTCAGGGGTGATATCTTGGTCATCGAAAAAACAACCAGTGGTTAGTTTATCTACTACAAAGGCAGGGTTTATTGTTGCAGTTTCATATGCATGTCAAGCTATATGGTTGAAAAGGGTTATGGGCAAGCGAATTCCAAATCAAAGCAAGCTAATTACTATTCACTGTGATAGTAGTTTTGCAATCAAGCTATCGAAAAATCTAGTAATGCATGGCTGCAGTAAACACATAGATGTGCGGTTATATTTTCTTCGTGATCTCACAAAGGCTGACATGGTGGAGTTGGTGTACTATAGCACATAAGACCAGTTAGCTGATATGATGACTAAACCATTCAAGATTGATGTTTTCTTGAAGGGACGAAGATTATTGGATGTTTGTTCAAAAGTTGAAGTAAACTGAACATTGATACATTCACTTTAAGGGGAGAGGAATTGTTAGTTTTTATTTTGTCTTTTTCTGTAAGAGCTATTAATAAAATCTCAATTTTTAAGAGATTACTTACTGTTTGAAGAGATCTTTTCAGTATAAGTGGGGCTGAGATTATTTTCTGATTTTTTGTTATTCAATTACCTATGTTTAATAGCCACTTTGCTAGTTGAGAGATACAATGTCATATTTCATATTTCTTCTATTCGTAAACTTTTTACAGATAACATTCACGACCTCGACATTTCTTTTTTTCTATTTTCGTGATAGGCAGAGAGTAATGTCTTCAGGAATCTCAAGCATCATTGTCGATTCTTGCTTCTCCCGGAAGGCACTCTCCAATTGTCTCTCTAGTCCACATGTCACTTTTCAAAGTAGTTTGACCTAAAATTTACCACCCCAAATCCCTTGTCCAAATTACCCAGTACCAACCCTGTCCAAGTGGCTCTAAGCCATCCACTTGTATGGGTCCCACACAAGTGGATGGCTTAGATCCACTTGGACAGGGTTGGTACTGGGTAATTTGGACAAGGGATCACCTCTCAAATTTTACTGGGCTGCTTCTGGGAACGATGACTCGTTCGGGCTGCTCATCTGACATTTGAACATGCCCGAGAAAATAAAAGTTTTTATTCAGGGGCTCTTTTGGCACTTTTTGTTGAAAAATTAAACCAATCAAATCGCGGATTAGGAATATATTGACAGAGTATTTTAATAGATAACTTAAAATATAAACTAAGAAATAAAATTAAAGATAAACCTATTTTAATATATTTCAAAAAATTTCTATTCTAATAATTTTTTAAAAATTAGGATTTCTTTCAAGCTTAAATAAAGCTTAAATTATTAATTTTACTTAAAATATCACTCTATTTACAATTGTGATTTAATTTTTAATATAATTAGTTATCTTATATTTGATCTTTAAAATTTCTTTAATTTCATAGTTAAATTCAATTTAATATAAATTAAAAACTTTATTCATCTATTCTTGGTGTGTAATTTATTAGATTCATAACATATTAATAATAATTATTGGTTTGGGCAGGTTAACCGGCTTACGTGGCTGCGGTTCAGAGCCTGGCCCAAGACAAATTAGTATTGTCCC
>JAOQMR010000213.1:5145958-5160703 GCA_027563865.1 Erythroxylum pelleterianum
AATTCTTTAAGTGATGTACCTAGAATGCCCCTGCACATTTCATTTAAAAACAGCCATCTTTCTTCCTGATTTTGGGCGGCTAAACGACATAATTTGGCAAAACTTTCTTCTTGAAAATTGTTCCTCTATGTTTTATCTTTAAAATGACATCAAGAACGCTCAAATCGGTTAAGAAATGAGGAAGTTATGGCCAAAATATGCGTTCAGCTCTAGTTAATCCGAGACTGAACATTAATCCAACTTCGACTCAAAAATTAGCAACCTTAGGGACTAAATTAAAACTCGATCCCTTCATATGATTTGTAGCCCCATGTCTCTAGTTTAATTTTTCCTCAAGAATTAACTCAATCAGAGCTCTACAACTCGAGATATCTCCAAATTACTGAACCATGTTCAGAAACTTATCTAACTCATAACCTTTAATCAATCCTCTCACTTAGGTTCAATCAATCTCTTTCCCTTTAATCTCCTAAAAATCATAATTTCTCATGAAAATGAAATTAATTGTCTTAGGAATCCAACGCTTCGAAAACAAAATCAATCGGATGTCGGACGAAGGAATTATAAGCAAAGATTTCAAAAGGGGTCGGATTAAAAGCAAAAGAACAGAACTCAAAGCTATATATAAAACAGAATTTTCCAAAAATCATATCTCTTAATCCCGAACTCCAAATTTGACAAATTTGGTATCAATAAAAAGATCAAAGGAAGCTCTACAACTTTCAAGAAGGACAGAAAGGTCAATTTAGCCTCTAAGAGAGTCAAAAACTACTTCAAAGTTTCTGTCCACTACTGATCATACTAAACAGTACAACAACTTGTAAAAAATCATAACTTCACATTCCATGGTCTAAAAATTGCATACTTTACATCAATAGAAAGATCAATACAAAATCTAAAACTTTCATGAAGACCACCTACTCCAATTCATACTAAATCCTCACGATGAGTGGCCTCGAAGCACAACATGTACAAAACTACACTTAAAAACACTTAAAAGCATTTTCAAAGTCAAAGTAAAATAACTTTAACTTTGACTGACTATAACTTTCACTCCCGATATCGAAGAATTGCAAACTTTATGGCAACATAAAGCTTTCAATATAAACTACATGTTTTATGAAGATCATATTCTCAGATTGTGCCTAAATCAAAAAGTCAACTTTCAAGTCAAACTTTCTAGCACTATTCATCCCCCAAAAGTCAAATTCTCTTTAATTTTTGCTTTTTAACTTCATTTCAACCTACTCATCCACTTGAACTTTCATAACCCATCAAATCTCCGCAATTATCAAGAAACATCGAAAACCCATAATTCTTTTATCATAATTTCCTTAAAGCATAAATACTTCCATTATACAATGCATATATAAAATACTGATTTTATATCATTTCTTATTTCTAAATTTCACTGAAAGATCGGGGTCCAACATTATTTGTTCGATTTTTTAAAATTTAATTAAATTAATATCATTAATTTATTCTTTTTATAGACGAAGAATTGATCCTATAATTTTTCTTCCCAGACTTTAAGCAAACTTTCATTTGTCAATTTTGGTATGGTATCAGAAAATGAAGTATAAGGCAAAAAGAAAGTTAAAGAAGGAGAAAGAAAAAGATTGGCTTCAATACCATCAAGTCAGGAGACAATATGTATAAACAATATGAAATGTTGAAAATTTTAAAAAATAAAATTATGTAGAAAGTCAGGTGAAAATAATTATTGAACGAGTATAATGGTCTAAATAAAAAAATAAAATATTTTAAATAATATTAAATGAGGATAACATATTTCTACTTAAATAAAATGGAAGAGATAATAATCTTTAAATATAATTAGGATAAAATTAAACTTTTCTCTTTTAAAAAGACAATATTTTTTTAATATGAATTAAGCATCTTCACTTAGTTGTATTGCATGTTTTAGCAAGATAACATATTTAACATTGCAAAAACACTCCATAGTATAATTAGGCTGGAACAGGTTGGATTAACTGTATCTTGATAAACGTCCAAAGAGTTAGGAACACCAAGCCTGTAACTTGAGTGTTCGTATGCTTCTTTTTGTGCCTTGATACTATATAAAGTTTTAGTGCCATTCAATAAACACTTAAAACGTGCAGGAGGAAGTTAGATCAATGCCATTTAATAAATTAGTAAAAGAAGGGAAGAGTTTGGTGTTGACTTACTGGCCAAGCAAAGATGGTAAATAAGAATTAGGTTACGGTACCTGATTGATGAAATTATGAGCAGCTTAAATAAAAAAACAATAATCGTTCGTGTAAAGGACCCCAGTTACTAGACCAACCTCATCTTTACTGCTCATATACACATAATACACATAGAAGTCATCATTTATCTTCTCCAATAATAAACATCAAGAATAATTGCTCCATAGCTCCTTAAGCTATGGCAAAGAATATTAGAGTGCCCCGTATTGACTAGTCATGAAAATGTTGAAGGGTTTATAAGTGGTAAGAGTTAACTATCCAAACAACTAGTTCTAACTATTTGGAAAATGGTTGACACAAGCCCAATTCTTGATAGTGGACTCTACACTCTGCCTATATTTAAAAATTCATTATGGTATCAGAGCATGTTTGGTCAGGATTATTAATTTTCCAATTGTCCGTTTGGATGTCTAGTCCCAGCGGCCCGATCCGGTTACCACTGCATATATTTCAAGTGACAACTGGATGTCTAGCCCTAGTTGCACTTGAGGGGGAGTGTTAGAGTGTCCCATATTAACTAGACATGAAAATGTTAAAGGGTTTATAAGTGGTAAGGGTTAACTATCCAACAACTAGTACTGGTTATTTGGACAATAGTTGACCCAAGCCCAATTCTTGATAGTGGGCTTTACACTCTGCCCATATTTAAAAATTCAATAAAGAACTTTCCTCTGCCTAAAAGCTTGAGACAGAACCAAGTGTCCTTCAACACCGAGTAAATAAGAATTAAGCTTACACAAAATGAATTTGGTATAACTTTTCAAAAAAATGAATTTGGTATATATGTATAAATAAGAACTACTGAATAACTTCTGTGGCCGATAACTTTGATACTTGCTTTGGTTAATCTGGTTCATGCATATTACTGATATTTGAGTTATGTTAATGTAGATTGTTGATTTTGATTTATGACTATGCGTATTATTGATATTTGAGTTATATTAAAGCATATTGTTGATGTTTGAGTTATATTAACGCAGATTGTTGATGTTTGACTTACATTTATGTGTATTTTTCATGTTTAAGTTATGCTTATGCATAATGTAGATATTTGATTTATGTTAACATGGATTGTTGATGCTTGACTTATGTTAATGCAAATTATTGATGTTTGAGTTATATTTATGTATATTGTTGATGTTTGAGTTATAAATATTCAATATAATAATAACTAGTAGAAAAAAAAGGGAAGAAGGTGGCAAGTATCGAAATTGTTCCTCCCCTACAATAACCAAATCAATCAAACCCTAGCTAACAACAACAATCAACTTTATCTACCAATGAAGTCAATTAACAACAACCTTCATCTGCCTCAATTAGTACTGAGGGACCTGTAGGTGTGTTAATCTTTAAGACCTATAAATAGACTTATGCTCAAATACATATTTACATATTTAATGCATATTTTCTTATGATTATTCATTTGTTATTAGGTTCCAGTACCGTCATCAGAAAAAGATGTCGATGTATAACTAAAGGTTATGAGTTCTAATGAATGAATGTTGCAATAAACAACAAGTTGTCTGTACATATTGATACCTCAAAAGATCATTCTGTAGACAAGATTTAATTAGCAAAATTGTCTAGTGAGTTATGGGTAATTACCAAACTTGAATTGTCTTGCCTTAAGCATACCAAGCAATTGAAGGAAGACAACTTGCTAGAGAATGCTTTGAATAAAATTTCGGTAAAATTTTAATTAATTTAATTATGTGCAATATTGTTTTACTTATTTTAAAATACAATTTCACTTTTACTTGTTATTCACAGATGAAGCTGATTATTGTCAATATCGACAACCTTGATATTTAAAATTGTCTGACTTTACTGTTGAAACAAATGACTAGGGATCATCGTTATCAACTACATCAATATTACAAATCTTTTCATTTGGATGAGAAGGCAAGGAGACATGTTCCCAAAGGGATGTCTCTAGAAAATTGGATCAATATGTGTGATTATTGGGCCTCTCTCAACGTTAAAATTTGTTTTCTTTCTCTTCACATTTATTTCCATTAATCTTGTTACGCATTTTAATGACTATTTCTTTTCTTTATTTAAGAAAAGTGTGAGAAAGTCAAGGTTAACAGACGAAAAATGAAAAATCCTCACAACCAATACTCCAAATCATTTGTTGTCCTGCGAAATGAAAATGTAAGTTCTTTATTTACAAGTTACAATTATGTCTGTAAACATAATGTTATTTATTGTGTTATATATATTTTCATAAAATAGAGTCAGAAAGAACTACATAGAGTAGATCACACACTCTACATAAAAGATTGCATTTTTTAAAAATCCTTAGTGATATAGTCATTAGATATGTTATTCTTCAAAAATCAAAGGTGAAAATATGGACGTGATGTAGGATATAGAGTGCTAAAATTCATGTTCATATTCATAAAGAAGTCGAAGCATTCTTAATTTAAAACTGAACAATTTTATATTGTATGAAAATGAAGAATACATAAACTTTCTGTATATTTTCATTACTATCGGAAGAAACTCAGACTTATATACACTGCTCAGAAAAATAACTGCTCTCTGACTAACTAGACTAGCTTTACAATAATCTTGCTAACTAACTACATTAATTGTACATTAATAAGAACTAGAAAAAACGAATGTAAAATAACAAGATAAATAAATTCCTTCAGCCCCCCCTCAAGTTGGAGCTTGTAAGAAATCATGCAAGCCCAACTTGACAAGGAACCTATGAAAAGCAGGAGCAGAGAGGGACTTAGTAAAAACGTCTGCTAACTGGGTCTTCGAATAAAGAGAGAAATCCCTGTTTCAGCTGCTCACGAACAATATGGCAATCGATGTCCAAATGTTTGGTCCGCTCATGGAAGACCAGATTAGCAGCAATGTGGAGAGCCGCCTGATTGTCACAAAACACAGAAATGGGAAGGGGAACAGAGATCCGAAAATCCCGCAAAACATAAGAAATCCATAGAAGCTCACAAACCACCGAACTCATACTCCGATATTCGGCCTCCGCCGAAGACTTAGAGACAGTAGGTTGCTTCTTAGATTTCCAAGAAATCAACGAGGAACCCAAAAAAATGCAAACACTAGGCACGGACTGGCAAGTATCACGACAAGCCCCCCAATCCGCATCACAAAATGCTTGAAGATCAAAAGATTGACGAGCAGGATAAAATAAACCCAGCGATGGACAACCTTTCAAATATTGCAAGACATGGAGAGCGGCCTGCCAATGAATCTCCGTAGGAGCATTTACATATTGACTAAGCTGATGAACAACAAAAGTAATGTCCGGGCACATATAACCTAAATACAATAACCTCCCAACCAACTGGCGATAGGGTTGGGGATCAGCAAACAAGGAACCATCCGATGATGCCAAAACAAAACCCTTCTACAAAGGGGTAGACACAGGTTTACAACCTAATAATCCAGCGAACTCAATCAAATCGAGCACATACTTCCGTTGATTAATATACATGCCATGAGTGGATCGCTCAATCTCAAGACCTAAGAAATACTTAGCATAATATAGGTCTTTAATAGTGAAAGTATTATCCAGAAACTCCTTTACCTTCTGAATCTCCTCCTCGGAATCACCGATCAATATCATATCGTCGACATAGACCAGGATGAGTAAAAAACAAGTAGCATTCTGGAAAGTAAACAGACAATGATCATGCTGAGACTGTCGAAAACCAAAACGCTGAAGTTGGTGAGTCAATTCAGCATTCCACTGCCGAGAAGCCTGCTTAAGGCCATATAACAACTTCTTCAATTTGCAAACCTCATGCGGAGCTGCCTTGGAATAACCTTCAGGAGGAAGCATATAAACCTCCTCGTCTAAGTAACCATGGAGAAAGGCGTTATTAATATTGAGCTGATGTAAGGGCCAACCTCTAGAAGCAACAAGAGCAAACAAAATTCGCACGGTGACCACCTTAGCAACCAGCGAAAAACACTCGGTGTAATCAACCCCTGCAACCTGGTTATAACCCTTGGCTACCAATCGGGCTTTAAACCGATCAACCTCACCATTAGGCTTCAACTTAACTTTGTAAACCCACTTAGAACCAATGGTTGTCTTACCTTTGGGTAAAGTGGTAAGAACCCATGTGTCATTACGTTCAAGAGCATCCAATTCAGAGTTTATAACCTGAAGCCAATTAGGGTCTTGGCGAGCATGTTAATAAGAGGTGGGTTAAGAAATAGTAGAGACATTGGCCAAGAAATCAATATACGTTGTGCTAAAACCAGGATTGATAGTAAAAGGAAATGTATTAGGGGTATGAGAGGAACTATGCCGCACAGTTACACACTTCAAGGCAGAAGAAGAAAGACTTACTTGTGAGACAAAATCACGTAACGAAGAGGGTGGCTGTCGAACTCATTCACTTCATCTAGTAGGAGCTGGTGGTGCGGGAAGGTCACTAAGAGCAACAACATGATCATCCGATGCCGTACGTGGCTCCGACACAACAGACGCACTGGCATTATGCAGATATACATCATTGAAAGAAGTCACCAAAGAAGGATCATCAGGCACAACAGACAATAAGGGAACAAAGCTATCAGTAAAACGATGAGGATCTGGATGCTGCTTAAATGGATAGACAGATTCAAAGAAAGATACATCTCTGGAAACAACAATACGTCTGGTTCACAAATCATATAACTTGTAGCCCTTCTGTCCAGGAGAATGACCGAAATAAATGCTACGGAAAGACCGTGGCACCAATTTATCTTTATGCTGGTGAGTATCAACAGCAAAGCATAAACACCCAAAACTCTTCAAGTCAGTATAAGTAGGTGGATGCCTAGATAATAACTCATAGGGAGATTTCCAACCAAGCATTTGACTAGGCAACCGATTGATCAAAAAAGTAGCATGTAGAACACAATGACTCCAAAAATTCTTTGGAAGACCAGACTGAAACAAGAGAGCCCGTGCCACTTGCAACAAATGTCGATGTTTCCTCTCCACAACACCATTCTGTTATGGAGTATAGACGCATGTCCTCTGATGAATAATTCCTTTTTTACTAAACATTTCTTTTGTGTCTCTACTTAAAAACTCTGAACCATTATCAGTTCGCACAACTTTCACATGACCAACATACTTTCGGTGAATATAGACTAGAAATCGTTCCAGAAGATAACGAGCTCGCGCCTTATGTTTCATCAAAAAAATCCAAGTACAATGATTGTAATCATCAACAACAATCAAGAAGTAATGCGCCCCACAAATTGGAACGTCCTTATACGGCCCCCAAATATCAATAAGCAATAACTCAAAAGAGATAGCTACTCGTGTAAAACTAGTTGGAAAACCAGTCCGAACTTGTTTAGAAAGAGGATAGATTTCATAAGAAAAATCAGTGTTATTTACAAACCGGTTACAGTCATCAATGTGTCTCATTACAACATCAGAAGGATGGCCCAATCTTGTGTGCCATAATGTTCTATGAACAAGATTATCCTGAATACTACATACTTGCTCCCCATCAGGAGGTAAGGATGCAAAAGAAGTATTACAATTTGAGGTATTACACATGAAAGAATCACGGCCCAGAAAGTATAAACTCTGGAAAACTTTGGCCTTAGCTATTGTCCTTTCAGTCTTTTGGTCCTGTAATAAGAAATATTCAGAATAGAACAAAGCATTGTATGAGGATTGTCTGGTTAGTTTGCTGACAGATATAAGGTTATGAGTGAAAGTAGGCACATAAAGGACTAATTTCAAGATTATCTGCCCATTCAAAACTATGATGCCTCTATATTGAACATCATTCACTTCCCCGTTAGGTAGAAATAACTTTAGGACTTTGTCTACAGGTACCAATGATTGAAACAGTTGTTTGTCTACATATATATGTGAAGTAGCACCTGAATCCACAATCCAATTCGCACCAGTTGGGATAGAGCTAATAGCAGGATTCAAGAGGAACATACCTGCAAACTCAGTCTGTATCATATTTAAGAGATGAGAGTCTTCAGCAGACTTCCCCTTGAATAGTTATGCAAGTTCCTGCTGAATCAAGGAAGACAACGACGGTGATCCACTTTGCATGTCAGTCCCCTTCTCCATATCTTTCTTAAAAGTGTCAACCATATTCACAGATTTGGTTTTCTGCTGTCCCTTTCCCGAAACATCTCATTTATTCCTTAACTCTGTATACCAGTCAGGATATCCATGTAGTTTAAAATAGGTGTCTCGCTCATGTCCATCCAGAGAACAATAATCACAATGCTTATCTTCTTTGCGTTTATTATCCTTCTTTCGAGAACCATTTTGACTCATGTTGTCCCCTATGGAAGTTCCCTTCTTATTATTTCTACCTTCTTTCACTAACATAGCTACAACACTAGCATCGTCGTGTAACATATGCACCTGCCTCTGTTTCTCAACTCTCATCACAAGTGAATAGGCTTTACTTGCAAATGGAGGTGGATCTTGGGCCAAAATCTGACTTCGAATATGGTCATAGGAGGAATTCAATCCCATTAAGAAATGAATTAACTTGTTAGCATTATCGATATCCACTAATCGTTTATTAATCCCATAGTGACACCCTTGGCAACTACAAACTGGTATAGGCAAAAGTTGCCCTAGCTCATCCCAATATCGATTGATTCTATTATAACAGGCAGTTATCGAAGAGTTGCCTTGCTCAACAGAGTTAATTTCCCGCTGTACGTGAAACAACTGCGGCAAATTACTCTCTCCATAAACTTCTTCAAGCTTGTCCCACAACATCTTTGCAGAACTCCTGGTAATATAGGATTCATATATCTCCTTCAAAATGGAATTGAGTATCCATTGCTTCACCATGCAATCTACTTTACGCCACCTCCTATACGTTGTTTCACATGATGGTGGCGGTAGCTGTTAGAAAGTGCCTACTCACTCCCAAAAGTTAGCTCAAGAGGGGGTTTGCACATCGGACAACTATGAAGGCATTAAATAATTTATAATAATGTGCAAACCTCCCCATCTTGAGCTAGCTTTTGGGGGTGAATTAGACAATTCTAACATGATATCAGAGCCAGTTTGTCTCGATGGTTTGGGGCAGTGCCCGGTTATGTCCCTTTGCCCAATATGTCCATCAGATGTCCAGTCCTACTCTGGACTGAGGGGGGTGTGTCAGGAATCCCACATCGGACAACTATGAAGGCATTAAAGAACCTCTCCCTCTTAAGCTAGCTTTTGGGGGTGAGTTAGGGACTTTCTAACATAGTATCAGAGCCAGTTTGTCTCGATAGTTTGAGGCGTGTCCGGTTTTGTCCCTTTGCCCAATATGTCCATCAGATGTCCAGTCCTGCTCTGGATTGAGGGGGTGTGTCAGGAATCCCACATCGGACAACTATGAAGGCATTAAAGAATTTATAATAATGTGCAAACCTCCTCCTCTTGAGCTAGCTTTTTGGGGTGAGTTAGGCACTTCTAACATAGTATCAGAGCCAGTTTATCTCGATGGTTTGGGGCAGTGTCCAGTTATGTCCCTTTGCCTAATATGTCCATCAGATGTCCATTCCTACTCTGGACTGAGGGGGGGTGTCAGGAATCCCACATCGGACAACTATGAAGTATGAAGGTATTAAAGAATTTATAATAATGTGCAAACCTCCCCCTCTTGAGCTAACTTTTGGGGGTGAGTTAGGCACTTCTAACAGTAGCGTTCCATCAATAAATCCCAGCTTATCTCTAGCTTCAAAGGAGTTTCGAATGGAAATACTCCACGAGTAAAAATTTGTATTTGTCAATGGTGCTGTGACTAACATCATGCCTGAATAATCAGAATTGTATAACTGATAACAATCCTCCGGAGACGTCCCCATATCGTCAGAAACAGTCAATCGTCGAAACTATGGATCGGCTTCTGCTCTGATACCATGAACAATTTTATATTGTATGAAAACGAAGAATACATAAACTTTATGTATATTTTCATTACTATCGGAAGAAGCTCAGACTTATACACACTGCTCAGAAAATGACTGCTCTCTAACAAACTAGTCTAGCTTTACAGTAATCTTGCTAACTAACTATATTAACTGTACATTAACAAAAACCAGAAAAAAACGAATGTAAAATAACAAGATAAATAAATTCCTTCAAAAACACCGACATGTCAGATGTGTTACCTACCGTATGCTTAAAAAACAATAAGGTAAACAGCTTGAGAATATAGCATTAAACAAATAAATAAACGTTGTCCTTCAGTCCTTACCTAACTAATTATCCCTTTTTGAAAATTAGTATCGCAACTTAAACGTGCCAACAAAAAAAAAATCAAAAGTTAAACCATCAAAGCTGATTGATCATTGATGCATAGAATATTTCATCAAAGTTAAATCCAACCGTGTTACACGTTTTCTCTATATAAGTATAAACATGGTCTGGCCTCCAAAACTCACAAGCGAGGGCTGTTCAAGTTCCAAGTTCCAATCTTTAGATAGTAATCAAGACTTGCAGCTATGGAATGCAACAAAGGTTTTTCGAGCAGTTATATGGTTCTGAAACCCGAAGAAGTAAAGTTCTTCGACCTGATTAGCATTTTATTCTCTACTGACATCGAGAAAAGAAAGTTCGTCGACAGTCCAAAGGAGAAGGAGGAAAGTTTCCAGAGACGATGGCTCATATTCATTTCCATTGCGGTTCAGAAACTGCTGTTGTTTTCATCCAAGCCAATGTCGTGGATCGGGTCCTTGATCGAGATGTTGATTAACCTTTTGTCAAGCAACGGTAGCTTTGGCAGGCTCTTGCTGAATGTCTTTACAGGTTAGTCCCTTTGCCTCTGTCTCTCTTTTTTCTATAAACATGTTACTTAATCATATAAAATCCTTAGATTAATTGTGTATAACAGTTTGCACTAGAACAGATCTATATGTGTGAGTGTTTAAGAAAATAGGGACTTTCTGAATTATTTTTAAAAATATAAAGGTTTACTCAACCTGATCTAATTTTTAAGTAAATTGAGATATCCTTAATTTCATCTTTTTCTTAATTCTGAAAAGAACCGATACTAGAAATTTGTTTGCTCCGTACTTTAAGCAAACTTTCACTTGTCGTAGCAAAAAAGGAGGTATAGAGCAAAAAGAAAGTTAAAGGAAGAAAAGGAAAAAAGATTGGCTTCAAAATTTTCAGACATCACGTCAGGAGACAATATGTACTGTAAGTGATAACATGAAATGTAGACTTCATAGTTGAGAATATGTCGTACATGCAGAAACTCCGGTAACCATAATTATTGTGTCGGTTCAAAATCAAGAAACGACAATATTTCAAATAATATTCATAATTTTCACGAGCATATTAATTTATCATCGCAAGAAATACATATGGAACAATTTGGCTTTGTTACAATTAATTACTTTCGTTAAAATGGAGAACTGACTCTCCATCCAGATGCTTGGCGTTAGTAATTAATTTCATATTGATAGACGTCCAAAGACTTGGGAACATAAAGCATTTAGCTTTGAGTATTCTAATGCTTCTTTTTGTACATTGATGTAAAATAAAGCTTTAGTACCATTCAATAAACACTTAAAAGGTGCAGGAGGAAGGTGGGTTAATGTCATTTCATAAATTAGTAAAAGAAGGGAGGGGTTTGGTGTTGACTTAAGGCAGGTCAATGTCATTTCATAGATTAGTAATTAAAGAAGGTAGGTGTTTGGTGTTGACTTAATGCTCAAAATGTGGGTTATGGGACCTGTTTGATGAAATTATGAGCAGCTTAAATAAGACATATAGGTTTGGGGTAAAAGCGACAATAATCATTCGTGTAAGGGACCCCAGTTATCCGACCAACCTCATCTCTCCAGCTCATATACACATAATTAATATTCGTAGCATGTCATCATTTGTCTTCTCTAATAATAAACTTAAAGAACGAGCATTACTCCATAGCTCCATAAGCTATGGAAAAGAACTTTCCTCTGCCCAAAAGCCTGAGACAGAAACAGAAGTCCTTCAACACCGAGTAAATAAGAATTAAGCTTACACAAAATGAATTTGGTACATGGTTATAATAAGAACTACTGAATAATTAGTTCAGTGGCCGATAACTTTGTTACTTGCTTTGGTTAATCTGGTTCAGGGAAGCTAGTGATTCCTGATAAGACATCACCAAGTTTCACATCATTCATCGGCTATTTTGACGAGCGGAAGGAGTTGGATAGAAACATCAAACCGGGAGATGCAAATTACTTAGCAGCACTCTCTATGATGGCTTCTAAGGCTTCCTATGAGAACAAAGCTTACCTCTACGGAATAGTCAACGATCACTGGAAGGTATGAATATGGCTTGAATTTCTTATGACCCATTTATATGGTTGGTTTATATACTGATTTATTAGTTCATAACCACATTATTTTATATACCCAATTAGTATCTTATAAAACACTGCTGTAGCTGAAGCTTTGTTCTAATTTAAAAGATTAATTACCTTGGGGGAAAACACATTTTCTTTTTGTTACTCTTCTATTTATTTAACATATTTTATCCACTTGATTACTTGTAGTTCATCCGAATTTCTTGTGTTATGCAGATGGAGTTCTTGGGGCTTTATGACTATTGGAATGGTAAGAAGCAACATAACGAAAGGCTCGAATTATAAATCTCATCAAATTTTCTCACGTTTAATGTTAATGAAAATTAATTACACACTACATAACAAAAGGAACCCCAATTGAACTAATGCAGATTATCAAAATAAAGCTACAACGCAAGTCTTCCTGCTGCGTGACAGAACTGGTGACCAAGACACGATTGTGGTGGCCTTTAGGGGCACCGAACCCTTTGACGCAGATGCTTGGTCCTCTGACTTTGACATCTCGTGGTACGAACTTCCTGGATTTGGTAGGATTCACGGTGGTTTCATGAAAGCTCTAGGATTACAAAGGAACCTTGGTTGGCCGTTGGAAGTGAACCAAGACGATACTAGACCTACGCCAGCTTACTACGCCATTAGAGATATATTAAGAGAAATATTGTCCCAAAATGCTCAAACAAAGTTTATAGTGACCGGTCACAGTTTAGGTGGTGCGCTAGCAATTCTTTTCCCAGCAATTTTGACGTTGCATGACGAGAAGTTGCTGCTGGAGAGACTAGAAGGAGTGTACACATTCGGGCAACCTAGGGTAGGAGATGAAACTTTTGGAGCTATAATGGAAAATAAGCTGAAAGAGAATCGTATCCGATATTACAGGTTTGTTTATGGTAATGATATGGTCCCCAGGTTGCCTTACGATGACTCTGCCCTTATGTTCAAGCATTTCGGGACTTGTGTTTACTACAACAGGCACTATGAAGGAAAGGTATGCGACTGTGATCTCTTCAGAATACTCCTCTTATACATTAGAATTACGACATTTTAACTAATATTATAATTACTATTATCAATCCAGGTACAATTATTAATAAACTGAAATTAATATAGGGTTTTTAGGATTAGTTCATATTCTACTATTTTATACTTGGTCCCCGGTAACATTGGTGTGACGTATATAAAACAAAATTTTCAACTAAAGTATTATTAATCTACGTACAAAATTTTCTTGTTATGCTTCTCTTCTTCTGTTCACGCCTACTAGCTATTAATCAATGCCTTGTGCCGACATGTTTAGTAATAATGTTGTAATTAGCGATTGTTGAATAATTATGTGACGGAATGTTTTGCAGAATATACAGTCTTGATCTCAACATCAATTCAGTGGATGGCTTCTTTAAGATATTAAATACTTTGTCATGGCTTTTCTTGAAAAGATAAATAAGTAACAGGTAGCTAGAAATACTTAACCATGTCGTAACTCGAACTTCTAAACCTTAAACAGACATGTATACATCTGTATTTAGGAAAATCCAATGTTACTAGCTTCGTCCAGAACTACTAATACGTATGTGATATTATTACAGGTTGTCGTGGAAGAACCGAACAAGAACTATTTCTCGCCACTTGCAGTCATACCCATGATTGCAAACGCTTTATTGGAGCTGATAAGAAGCTTCACTATTGTCTACACAAAGGGACCAGACTATAGAGAAGGGTGGTTGTTAAGAGTACTTAGGTTTATTGGACTAGTAATCCCTGGCTTGCCAGCTCATTCAACAAAAGACTACGTTAATTCAACACGCTTGGGGTCGGCTGACTTACTTTCGGGAAATGAAAAAAGATCACAAGAAAAATAGGATGCTATATGTTTGTATTTTAAAGGGTTGTTTGGTCTTACTTCTATTTTTCTGTTGTATTTTTCGTTTTTATTTTTTCCTTAAAAAACGAAAATATGTTTAGTTGAGATTTGTAATAAAAAAATTGAAAACAAAAACCTATTTGGTTGAGATTTGTAATAAAAAACTAAAAACAAAAACATGTTTGATTTTATTATCATGTTTCTATTTTTTGTAATTATACTCTTATGTGTAATAATTATAATATAATACATTATTTTTTAAAATTAATTAATTATCATTATAGCTAAAATTAAATATATGCAAATCAAATATTATTAAAAATTACACATTAA
>JAOQMR010000213.1:5172441-5189188 GCA_027563865.1 Erythroxylum pelleterianum
AATGTTGTGTGTGATTGGATTGTACTGTTTTGGGTGGCATCCACATATCCTCCCAGGGGGTATTTGGGTATTACAGAACTTGTCGAAGCAATTGTCAATTTGATTAGAGAGACTATGATAGTCAAAGGGAAGCAAGACAACATTAGCCAAGAACTTAAATCGTTAAGATTAATATGATATTTATTTGTAATTGTTGTACATTCTATGTAATGTAGCTTTTTTACTGCTTGTAGAATCCTCGAGGAGGATCATGTATAAGTTTATGCTTTGTTAATATATTTCCTTATAAATTTCCACAAAAAATTTCCACATAAATATATTGTTCAACCGAATCACTCTGTCCATAAAAAATTAAGTTTCCTCCATCTTATATCTCAGGTCAACATAGAAATAATTGTTAAAAATACTAATCATATACTAATAACTATCACTTTTCTCATCATTCACTTCATTTAAATCCAACGATAACTAATTTTAAGATGCCTAACCTTTTGAGATTTTTTTAATTTCATGCCAAAGCATTTAAAGTTTTTATTTGAGTGGCCAATTTTTTAAAATCTTAACAATTCAGTTCTAGAAGTTAGTTTTTGCTTATGTGACTAATAAATGGGTATCTACATGACATTTAGTATACATGTCACATTATCAAAAATTTTATTTTTACTAAACTTAAGGATTTTTATAGATGTGAAAATATAAAATTTTATTTTTTACTAAATTGTCAAATTAAGTTGTAGTTGTTTATTCAAGATAATGCATAGACAAGTTGTTTCAAAAGCTATGTGATGGAGCATGTTTTAACTAGGTGTAAATATGTTGGGACTATGATTTAAGTTAATAAACTTAACTAAGAATTAAGGCCCTGTTTGTTTTCGTTTCTTTTTTCCGTTTTTCGTTGTGGTTTAAAAAAAAGAAAACAATTCATTAAAACACGTTTGGACGAGTTTGGACGAGTATTGTTGCCGTTTCTTGTTTCTAAAAATAAAAAACCGCAATAAGTTTATAGAAACGTAAAAAAGACGTTTTTATAAGATTTTAAAATAGGATTTTTTTCTCGTAAAAACCACTCCTACCGATTTCATTAACTTTTGTGTTTTTTTTTCAGCCTTGCTCTGCCTTCACTAGTCTGTGCTTGCTCCTTCATCTTTGAGAAATGGTTAACAATGGAGGCAGAAGGGGCAAATACAGAAACCATAACATAAAAATACTGCCAGAAAGTTTTAAGCAACACCAGAAGTGAGATAAGCAACACAAGCCAGTACCCAACCATCTGCCATTTGGTCATCGTTAAGGAAGCTACCATCCGCCTGGTCCACCGTCCCTAACACTACCTTCCTTACACACGACGAGCAAGAACCAGCCCTGCATGAATACGATAAATCAACACCTTCCTCCTCTGCATGGTCAAGATTGTACACATCGTCTGGGACTGTTATCACTTTCTCTCCTTCTGGAATAATAAGCTTCACGTTGTACACCGTCATGGCCTTAATCCGCCCTCCGCGCCCACTTTTCAACCCGAAAAACGCTTGTCCCGTGTTTGGAATTGCCCTTCGACTCGTCGTGTCGGGATGTCAAGGAGGAGCTCAGCGTCGCGCCGGAGAGTGTTGCTGTGGAAGCCATTTTTGTGGGTTAAGTTTAGCTTAGCTTAGAAGAGAGAGTGACAGTGGCGAGTCTCATCCTCGCGTCTTTTTAGTATAGAGTAGAGCACGCGAAGCACTTGTCTTATAAATGTTGCAGCACATCATTTAATGCGGCAGAGTTTACTTTTCAAAGCCTAGTCTTCACATGAAGACTATAGAGCACGCAACACTTATCTTCACATTTAATGTGGTAGCACATCTGCAGAGCCTACTCTTCAAAAGCCTATTCTTCACATAGTAGCCTTTGTCTCTATATCATAATGGTTCATTTGTTACAAAAGTTAGCTTACTCTTTACATCCTAGTGAAGCCTTAAGTCCTGTTATAGGGAAGTATTATTATAGTGAAGTTTTGTCATAATAAGAATCAATTAATTTAAAAATATATTATATTATATTATAATTATTACAAATAAGAATATAATTAAAAAAGAAATAGAATAATAAAACTAAACATGTTTTTACTTTCAGTTTTTTACTAGAAATCTCAACCAAATAAATTTTTGGTTTCAGTTTTTATATTGCAAATCTCAACTAAGCAGGTTTTTGTTTTTTAAGGAAAAAAATAGAAACCAAAGACAAGAAACAGAAATAAAAAATAACAATAGAAAAACAGAAGTGAAACCAAACTGCTCCTAAACATACTACGATAATGACTAAAAAACAAAGATAAGCAGTTAACAAAACTTTTGTGCTTTTTGATACCCTAGAAAAGAAGTAGAAACAGTAGCATAAGTGAATTAGCAGCAAGATGAGAAGGGATCTAATGATAAAAGACAAATAAAGTATTATATTCCTAATAATTCATGTATTATTTTTACTAAATTCAAGTCAATTGAATGAATGAAAAAGGGAATGCTTAAAAAACCAATAATTAAAATAATTAAGTGATCCAAATTCTAAAAATTTAAAATTTATTTCTTGGTTGTTTATATATACTTAAGGATAATTATATTTATGAAAATATAATTTTTTTCTTTTATCAAATTGTCCAAATTAAGTTTATTCAAGATAGAACATGGACAAGTTGTTCAAAAAGCTATGTCCTGGATCACTTTTTAACTAGGAGTACGCATGTTGGGACTATGATTTAAGAGCTTTAAGCTAATTTTTTAAGTTGCATTATCAAAGCTTCCTCTTTCAAACTTAACCCATCGGCTTAAAACTCCTAAATTATCCATTTATCTATTTGGAACATACCCAGAAATAATTTCGTTCTGGCAATTAAGTTCTTTGACATTCTACTGAATAGTTACTAAATAGTTACTAATCAATAACTCAATTCAACCTAAATTTATATATAATAAGCATTGACGATCTTTTTGAGAAGATGAAAAGAACAACATTGTCGAATCTGTTTAAATTATTGAGACTCAATCGTAAGTCAAAAATTTTATTTGTGGACAGCCACAGGCACAGACCTCCCTAGTCACACGGCAATTTTGGACTCTGACGTTTTCTTCGAGTCGGTGGTCGGCGAATGCTATTGCCGTCGTACACCGACTATACACTAGACGCGTCATGTCTAATCACTTTATTAGCATTTGCTAGTAACAAAACAAAAGCGTAGTAGCTTCACTGCGGGTGTAAGATTGTCAGTAAAGCATTGCAGTTTGTGGCCAACTTGCACCTAAAATTAACGTTCTTGAGTTTGGATTCAAATTATCAAAGAGCATCTCGAAGCAAATAAAGGGGTCTGTTCTTAACTTTTGCACTGTTGCAATGTTTATCTTTTTAGTCCCTCCAACTTGGGACGTCATATAAATAAAAAAACTTTGCTCCTAAACTTTGCCTAATCTTCTCCTTAGGTACCCCAAATCAATGTGGTGGAACCCTCAAGCTATGTCTCTATTTCAACCAACCAAATCTTCCACCTTCATGTATAGATCACAAGCCCAACCTCGAAGCAAAAGAACAATATGCCACCACATAACGCCAAATCTTCTCCCTACCCCAAGTTCCCTCTTATATCCTTCACCTTTAAGAATATGATCTGATTAATCCCAAATTGTATAGATTCCTTCTAAATAGGCTTCCAAGTGATAATAACACTGCCCCAGGAACCCCAACAACTTGCTTCTCTCTTTCTGCTTCTCCTTGGTAATCCAGTGCTGGCAATTCCTTCACTTTCAAGTTACTCAGGCCAATCTTTTGTCGAATTGATTCAATTAATTTAGGATCAGCTGGGTTACCTATTGCATCAGTTACACAGAATACATTCAGAGACATGTCTGCCTTTGTTGTTATCTCACTCCTTTCAACAATAATTTAAATAGATTCAACAACTTTGTTCTTTTCATCTCCCCAAAATTATTTCTATTTGGTTGATTTTGAAACTGCAACTAAGTCTACCAAAGCAATGATCACTTCGGATATTAGTTTTTAAGTGAATAAATCTTCGATTTAAAATAGACTATAGCTCGATTCCTTAATTTAAAAAATCCACAAACCTTGGTCAGACACGAACTTGACACTATCCCTATGGATTCCGTTGCATGTCACGTTGATTGAGTTGGCTTGTTCAATTAATAAAGATTTGATAAATAGTACCATAAATAAATAATCTTGTACAGATGCTAACTTTTCTTTTCATAAATACATGATAACATTTTTACTAACTTTATAATTATGAATGGAAAGAGAAAACATAATATTGAACTACTTTGATACATAAGACGATTAAACTACGCATGGATTGGTGTACTCAAATCTAAGGCTATGTTTGGTTGGGGTTTATTAATGAAATATAATGGAATGTAATATTATTCTATTGTTTGGAATGAAGGTTTATAATGGAATGAGATGGAAGATAATGATTTCATATTACATCTCATTCCATCCTAAACAGTAAAATGAGAAACCTCTGATTTGGGGAGTTTAGGATGAAATGTAAAATGATAAACAACTCTTCACTATATTACATTATAAACCCTTCTTCCATACATCATTTCACTATATTATATTAGGAACTCTTTCATCCCTTCCAAACAATAATTTTCTAATATTAAATTCATTTACACTCCATTATATTATAAATCATATTGGGATGTCAAGTGTGAGTATAAATCTTACATTGAAAAGAGATGGAGCTGGTGAAGGACATATAAGTGGAAAGGACCTATAAACCTAATGCTTTAAGGCCCTGTTTAGTTGAGAGGTTAGTAATGGAACGTAACTCGCTTCTATCGTTTGGTTGAGGGTTTTATAATGTAATGAAATAGAATGAGATAGAAGCGGAGGGTTTCATGTTACCTTCCATTCCATCCTAAACAGTGAAAATAAAAAAAACCTCCAATTCGAAAATTTTAGGATGGAACATAAACTAATAAATACATACTACATAATATACCCTTAATAATTTTTCTTAATACCAATTATTTCTTATAACCCTAATCCCTTTTTCCCAAACTCATTTATTACGGTCCACAAAAATTGTAAATAATTAATAATATTTTTATATTATTTCTCCTTGCCCTAATAATAATATTTTTATATTATTAATAATAAATTGTATATAATTAATAATAAAATAATAAATTTAATAAAATTTTTGTTAATGAAAAAAATATATATTATTCTTTAATTGTTTGTATATATTTCTATATAAATAAAAATAAAAATACATTATTTTTAAATATAAATCACATATAATAGAATAAAATAACATTTATTAAATAATAATATTTTATATAATTAAGAACAAATTGTATATAATTAATAATAAAATTTTATTATTTTAAAATAGAAAATATATTTAAAAAATTATTTATCACGATTGTGGCTTAAACCGTGACTTTTTAATTAGACATGATTTTTGTTTTAAAATCATAGTGTTAATCCTCCTGTAATAACCATTTTAATATCAGGGGCATAATAGTCATTTATTATACGCTACTTTTTATTCCATCCATCTCCCAAACAACGTTTCACTATATTACATTATGAATCTTTCCATCCCTCATAAACAATTTTTCACTATATTACATTCCATTCCATTGTAAACCATTCCGTTTTGTTCCATTCCATTTTATTAATTAACATCCAACCAAACAGGTCCTAAGGTTTTGGGTTGAAGTATGGTATCAAGGTCTATTAATATCTTCTCTCGCTAGATTCATGATGAAGATCACCTATGAAAGTGGGCTCCCAAGTTCAATAAGTGGTATCAGAGCCGATAGTTCGACAAGGGACGAGTATGGAGATGGTAGTCAGATCCCGTGGTTGCTTCCCCACGAAGAAGAGCAAGGAGACTCCTAGTGGTCCCAAACTAGTAGGGTATAAGGGCTCTTGGTGAGGCCATATACTCTAGCTACTAAGCAAAAAGGCTTTCGCTCAAAGGGGAGTCCAAGCCCAATATGGATGTTCACACTTAAGGGGGAGATTGTTGGGATGTCAAGTGTAGGTAGGAATCCCACATTAGAAAGAGATGGAGCTAGTGAAGGACATATAAGTGGAAAGGACCCATAAACCTAATGCTTGGTTAAAGTGTGGTGTCAAAGTCTATCAGTATGTTTTCTCACTAGATTCATAATGAAGATCGGGCTCCCCAAATTCAACAAATCTTTCTATTTCATTAAAAACCTTATGTTCAACCAAACATAGCCAAATGCTAATAATTTCTTGTTGTTGTATGACATAAGTCCATATGCCTAATAATATCTAGACAAATATTAAGACTAGTTTGTTTATATTTATATTTTATATTTTATATTTATTTTTATATTTTTAAATTAAAGAAAAATATCTTTGTTTGAGTTTTTAATTTCTATTTATAATTTTAATTTTTTATTATTAAAATCATAAAATAGTTTTATTTTATATTTTTATAATAAGATTTATTATCAACTACATATATATTATTTAATATTAATTATTAAAAATTATGAATAATTTAATTCAATATTGTATATTCAGTTATTTAATATTAATTACTAATAAGAATTATGAATAATTTGATTTAATAATTTAATTCCATTTCTATAATTAATTTAAATATTATTTCAAAACTTAAAATTTACTTTATCTTTAAATTGTATAAATTTTAAATAAAATTATTTTAATAATTAAAGTATATATTTAAAATAAGTAAAATTTTATAGATAAATTTTTAATAATAAAATATAATAATTTTCATTAGATAAATATTACACAAGAAATTAAAATAAAATTTGATTTATTGATGTATTTATAAAAATAATTTATTTTTAAGGTTTATCTAATATATAATTATTAAACATTATCAATCAAACAAGTTTTTATTTTTATTTTAAAAAATAAAGTCTAAAAATATTTAATAGAAAAATAGAAGTAAAACCAAATGGCCTTTTAGTTTATAGCAATCAGTTGGTTTATTGTATAGTCAGCAGAAATTCGTTAGAGTTGGATAGAACTAGGGATAGCAATGGGTAGGGTTCAGTTCGGGTTTTACTCTACTCATATCCATATCTATTTTTTATGACTCAACCCATATCTATATCCACATCTATCGGTTTTAACGATTTACTACCCATATCTAAATCCATTGGGTTGTTCGGGTTTTTGGATATCCATCGGGTTGTATAGCATATAAAAATATAACTTTTAAATAGAAAATATAAAGAGTAGATTTTTACGAACACTCCAAATCAAAATTACTTTAATAATAATAAGTCAAGATTTTAATTTGTATGTATTAAAAAATCATAAAATTGGAATAAAAAATGATAATGTCTACAAAGACAACATACATTTTTTCACAATTTAGAACTGGAACAAAGATTGAAATAACTAAAGCTTCAAATTGTCTTTACGTGAATTCCACAACATTCAAAACTCCATCTCCATATCATTTGCATTATTATCATCCTATAAGAAAATAAAATATGATGAAAAATGTGAGTACTGAGGAGTAAAGTGAAGATTTTAAAGTTGTTTCTTCTTATAAAACTTTAATATTTTATTATATTTAACCATAAATATTCAAGAAAAAATAGAAAAAATAGAGTTAATAAAAAACGAGTAGGATATGGGTATCCATAGTTCGGGTTTTACTCTACCCATATCCATATCCAATTTTTTTTGACTCAACCCATATCTATATCCATATCCATCGGTGTTCACGATTTACTACCCATATCCAAATCCATTGGGTCGGGTAGTGCGGATATTAATCAGGTTAAAAACCCACTGCCATCCCTAGATAGAACTATAAGTTGTTTAACTAAAATGTAACACACCACTACCATAGAGTATATGCCTGAACATCCAGAAGACATTTAAGAACATACCTTATGAAAATGGCATTTTAAAGCAATCACATCAACTTATTATGACATTATACAAAACATAAGTATTTCTAAAGATCAAAACTCCTTATTTCATTCGCAAAATGAAACTTACTTACATTGTCATTACATTTCATAATCCATGATTATACATAACAAAACATTTGGGAGTTTAAAGTTCTATACAAAAAGTTCAACATGAAAGGAGAAGCTAAATAAAAGTATTCCCGCAAGTATTAGTTGACCAGACCTTTGAGTCATTCTTGTTTTCAAAATTGACAGTACCAGACTTCTATTATATCACCTTAGAAGCTAGGTCTCTCTTATACCTGAAAATCAACGTTGCAATTTTGATGAGTTTGCGAACTCAATAAGTGAATCATCATCAATGTGCTCACTCAATTCAAAACACAAATATCATAAGTGTATTTCCCAATTCAGCAGATGTATTACATCATTCAATATTGAATACCAGATCATAATATACATCATATCTCAACAATCCATCATGAACTACAAACATTTTATATAATCATTTCAAAACAATCCAATCATTTATCTCAGTCATTCATATCATCAACATGTACACAAACATTGCATATCACTATATCAACACAATTCAGTAATTCTTCGCAATCATTCACATGATACATGTAAAGATATACATATATAAATGCAAATACACATGTGACTCCACTTTTATTTTACTTTGTTGTGACCAAACGCCTATTTACTGTCCCGTATATGTTATGGATACCGAGTTCATTTCATATTCTGTTCCGTACCCATTGTTGATACAGAGCTCATTAATAACTGAGTCTATGGCTCTTTGTGCACATTTCTGAACTTTAAGCTCTTTTTCACCTTGGTCACTCCGATCACAACTCTTTTATCTGATCATGCATAACAATATGATGGAATGCATCAATTCACATAATATGCTATCAATAACTTTCGTTCAATGTGCACAGTCATTTATTACATTCATCAGATCTGAGTCCAGCATTCAACATTCAGTTGAGTACACATACATTTTTCATATTCACATATAATTAGAAGGCACTTCCAATACAATCCCGAATATCAAACTCCTCGGACCATCAATGTCCAGAATTATCACAATCAGATCAATAACAGTTCAATATCTAAAAGTTAATCAAAAACAATTCAGTCATAGTGAGAAAACATCTAGGTTAACTCACAGTACGCTCCAGATAAACTATTGCCTTGATGACTCGATAATGTCTGGATGTTGACGATCAATTTGTGCTTCTTTAGTCATGCAGTACATACATATAGTTCACACATTACTAAGTTGATCAATCATATGAATATTCAATCATGCACATATATATGTTTCATGTTTAATGCATGCTCAATTGACCTTTCCGGTTATGTAACTATTCATAAATCTTGACCATTTAAACATCATATTTTGTATACTACAATTTTGTAATCAGGTTTGTAGCCTCAAGTTAGCCTGATTTACTCCAAATTCATCAACCATACTTTACACTTATCCTTGAACATTTTCATGATCAAAAGCCTCTTATAACACAAACATAATTGTTACTTTAAATCTAGAATTTTAGCAAGCTAGACCTATACTGATACAACCTGCTTTCGCAATGGAGTTTCATACCTTACACATCAACCTGACAACACCGATGGAGCCATATGGGGCCAGTGCCAAGGTTTTTTAAAAAAATTAATTTTAATATATATATATATAAATATATAAAAGAATAGAGTTATTTAAGGGTAAGTGGTGCACTGGGCCCTCCAAAATTTAAAAAAATTAATATTCGGGCCCTCCTATATTAAATTTTTGGCTCTGTCACTGCCTGACAAGCTACACATGTCAAGTGGTCCAATTACAACGCAACAAGCTTCAAGGCTTAAACAAGCAATGTAATATTTTGTTCAAGACCAAATCACAATTCAAGTACAAGAGGAGGCCAAAACATCCTTGGAGGAACACCAAGGGATGCCCAAGCTTGTGATTTTGTTAGAGGAGGCGTTGGAAGAGGCTAGTACTTAGCTATTTTGGGAAAACAAGCTCAAGTCGTGTTTGGACCGCATTTTTTTGGCTTATTATTTATTATTTCTTATTTTAGGCCCAAGGACTTGTTTATAGGTTGTTCTTTTAGTTAGTAGCATGTGCTTTGTTTGTTTTGACTATTTTGAGACTTGTCTGTTTTAATGTGTTTAGCCCATTCCTAAAAAGACTTGGATCAAATTATGTTCAATGGGCTAGATACTCCTAGATTTGTTAGGATTAGCCTAGTTTTTATTAAATGGGCATGCAAACCCATTCCTATTAGGATTAGGACTTGGTCAAGGATATTTATACCTTATTATATCCTTTTAACCTAGTTTTTTTGGAGAAATAAAATTTTAGAGTTGAATTTTTCAAGTGAGGCGTGAATGTCTTCATGGTTACTTCAAGAAATTGGTTTACATCAATAAGTAAATACTTGCAACGTAAATTGATTTCTGATTTCTTTGGGATTGGGTCTCAAACTTATGATTTGGGGTTTGATCTTGCATGTTCTTATAATCAAAAGATTAGGGTTTTAACTCAATAGGATTAGGGGATTCAAGAACCTTGTTTTCGTGGGGTTTCCGTATCATCTTGGTATCAGAGCTTTGGCTTAATTCTATTGAACTCATACGTATCTTTATTGTGTTTTTCTTATTTGTTTCTTTAGAAAAAAAGTAAACAGTCCCAGAAAAAGGTGAACAGTTCGGTGAACAGTACCCGAAAAATGTGAACAGTACCCAAAAAACCATGAATAGTACCAAAAAATCATTGAAAAACACGCTGTGTTGCTTATTTTAAACCTTGGGCAGATTTGAAATTTGTTCTTTGAGCTCTCTGGTTTTTTTGTTGAGTTTACAATATATTGAGTGTCTTTCTTTGATTCTTAGTTTACTTTCTTGTTTGTGTCTTTCTTTGCTTCCATCACATTGAATTGGACAATCTTGCATTCATATTGTTCAATTAGAAACAAAAATCATTGCATACACATCTTTTCCATCTGTGTATTAGCATACTATTTTATATCTGTTCGTGTATTACTTTGCTTCTAGAGTTGTTCTTATTTCATTTCTTGTTAGGATTTACTTGTTCTTTCCGATTAATTTGTGTTACATGTAGTTTGCTTAGTTTTACTGAATTGGTTTCTGAAAAGTAACTTTAAAGACATCACTTGAGAGGTAAAAGACAAGAGGGCGAGCTTATATAGTGAAAAACCATTACTATTATGTGAAAACATGAGTGTATAATCTGATTTTGAGGGAAACAAGTGAGGGAGTGTGTGAGGTTGTTTATTACTAACCTGTTTTTGCAGGTATATTATTTTATCTACAATGTTACAGGGAGGTAGTAATGATGACAACCAAATGGGAGATGCAAATATCGTTTTCACCTTAAGAGCGATGCAACAACAATTTGAGAGGTTCAATCTAGCCTTAACTGAGATTAGGGGACAGATGGATGAACTCAGACAAGAGAGGTGGAAGGAACCTTAGGGGAGGCGTGCAGGTGTACGCTAACAGCAACCACCACCTTGGTTTGAACTAGAGGAGGATGACTTTGAGAAGGAGGAAGAGTTTGAGGTATGCAGACCTAGGAGAGCTCAGAGAGTTAAGCTATTTAATAGGAGAGATGGAGACCTTAAATCCATCAAGATGCAGATCCCAGCCTTCAAGGGAAGGAATGATGCGGAGGCTTAACTGAAGTGGAAAAGGAAGGTGGGCTTAGTTTTTGAGTGCCACAATTTTTCGGAAGATAAAAAGGTAAAGCTAGCCACTGTTGAATTTACAGATTATACACTAATATGGTAGGATCACTTGGTGACATCCAGGAGGAGAAATAGAGAGATTTCAATTACTACTTGGGACGATATGAAGGCATGTATAAGGAAGTGGTTTATGCCTTTTTACTATTATAGGGAGATGCATCAGAAACTTCAGAGACTCAATCGGGGGTCTAAATCAGTAGAGGACTACCACAAGGAGAAGGAGATAGCTATGATCCGAGCCAACATAGAGGAGGACCCAGAAGTAACCATAGCACGGTTCTTGAGTGGTTTGAATAGGGAGATAGCTAATGTGATATAATTGTAACACTATGTGGAGATTAAGGACATGATGAACATGGCATGAAGGTGGAAAAGCAAATCAAAGCTGGAGCGGCAGCAAGGATGGGGCAAATTCTAGCCAATCATGGAGTTGAAAATAGCCCAAGAGAGAGGAGAAGTCGAAAGACAATGGACTAAACTTCAAGCAGACACCCAAAAGGTCGAATGTAAGGTTTGACCCTAAAGGTACACCTAACACCCAAGCTTCTTCTAGTAAGCATTCTAGCATTAAATGTTTTAAGTGTTTGGAATCTGATCATATTGCTTCACAATGCCCAAATATAAAGGTTGTGCATTTGAGAGATGATGGGGGAATTGAGTCCTAGGAGAGTGATGGAGAAGAAATGCCTGAGCTTAAGGATTACAGTGATGTGGAGGTAGAGGAACTTGTCCAAGCCGAAGCCCTTGTAGTTATTTAAATAAGTAAAATATAATTATCTGAATAAATAACATAATAAATTTAATTTATATCAATCAGATTGAAATAAAAATTTAATTAAGAAAGAGAAAATATTTTTTTTATTTTAAGGAGTCTAACTAATTAATTTGTCTAATTAAAAATAATTCATTCTAATTATAGAATCAACTTCTTTAAAATTTAATTAGTAATAAATCTAATTACTGTTTTTAATCACTTTAATAATTTTGATTTTGAATTTATAACTATTTAAATTATAGTTGGTAATTCGGTTCAGATAAAAATACATAAGAACAATTTTATTTAGAAAAACTAAACAAACTTATACCAAACATAGAATATCCTATTCAAAGAAATAAATATTCATGGGATTACTTTAATCTTATCACTAAATCTAAGTGGGCCTTATTTCATCCCCAGACTAGGATATCCTTATACCCCTTCCTATTCCGGAGAAAACCTAATCCTAAACCCTCTCCACACGCAACTTAACAGCAAGGAAATGGCCAATTCACTAAATGGACATTAATTACATCTTTGACATGGATTTCTAAACAAGGAAGGGTATATATTACCTCCTAATAGTTATGAAAAAAGTGCAAAAAGGTCAAGTTTTCAAGCTTGAACGCTCATTATGTGACTTGAAATTAACATCGCATCAGTAGAATTACGAATTGACATCTAAAATACAAGCCTATGCTTTTGTCCAGTCAGGTCACGATCTTTATCTATTTTACTATATCTAACAATTATGATTATATTCCGTTTAATTACTGGAACATCAAAAACTGAAATTGTCATGGTCAAACTTTTTTCTTATGAGTAGTTCACTACAAAAGATCATGGATACATTAAATATTTTTCGAGCCTAAAGATCCCCAAGTCTGATACAGGTATATATATATCAACAACAACAGCACTCAATGAGAATCCCATTGAAATGTAGAATTTGAGGAGTTCTAGGAGCTATATACTTCGTGATGTTAAAAAATTCCAAAAATAATGCTCCTATGGAAAACTTGAACCTAGGCTACGAGATACAGCCACCTTCAGGCAGAAACGACGACTGAAATTCATAAAGCATGGCAGAAGAAGCAACTCCTTAACGAGCGGAACCGACCTAGCTTGCGGAGAAATGGGAACTTGTGGGACAACTTTGGAATTTCATGGTCTCTTGGGATCAGTATGGAGCCTCTCATTTCATCAGCTTTTATCTCGGCACTTCTTAACTTGTTCAATATCTTGTCCATGGACGATGATCTCTTTTTTTCAAGTTTCATCTGAACCAAACAACTCTTTAAGTTAGGGTCCGTGAACATTATGGTATTCCTTCAGAATGGTCTCGGAGGAACAGATACCAACAAAGTGAGTGTTTCAAAGCGATACGACAAAAAAGAGAATTCCGTTCATGATAATGATCTGCTAATAATGAAATATAAGCTTTTCTTATTGGGGTCTTTTATGAATCAAATCGACTTAACTGCATGAATTTTACGAACCTCGAGTTTTCTTACTGCTGCCTCTGCTTTCGCTTTCTGCAAGTTCTCCCATGCGGTGATCTTGGCCTCCTCTCTTTTCAACCTGCATTGAAACTCGCAATAAATTCCAAAGACTACCAAAAATGGTTGGACTGCAATGCCTTTCTATCAACGGTAGGCAACCTATGCGTTATTTTTTCTTATAGAAGGTTTAGACTTCCTCAACTTTTGAGCCACAAGGCTTGTCTACTGGCGTTGTCTTTGTCAAGTAGAAATGTGGAAGAATGAGGCTAAATTTTGTTAAAGCAGATCTTGAGTTCAACTTCTGAGGCTTGTTTATGTAGGGAAACCCATTTATTTGATGGGACTTAGGCATCGAAAAGTTATGAGAAGGCTTTCCAAACTGAAATGCATAAATTAAAAACATACTTAGAGAAGTCTGATGCTGCATCTGAAATATCCCAAGATGACTTCCAGGCTTCTCCGCGATTTTGATTGTAGTCCTTTACACCTCCTGATCCTTTCCTGCTTACGCAAGAACCATGCCTTTTGGACCATCTAATCATGGTGGATCGTTTGTCGATACTCACTTCCCTTACTTCCACTTTGGCAGCATGTTCCTTCTGAGACTCGACTTCTGGAGGGATGGAGGGAGGAGATGACCTCCTTGCAAATGAGTAATTGCTGCCTTCAGGACTCATCTGCGTTGCCATGTCCCTTCTTGATACGTCATGAGTTACTGCATCAAATCTCTCATCTGCAAATTGATTCAACGGGGTTAACAGTTGTGTCAGAAAACTAGAATCAGGAAATAGTTTGCAAAACCGGAATCTTAAAACAGAAACAGAACAACTTGAGTACAGGGAAAAGAAATAAAAATGTGGTAAAGAAGCATCATAATCAGATTTAGAATAACTTTGACGTCGCTCAGCTCCAAAACGAAGTCTGAAACTATTAACAAAGAGAAGAATGAGAACGTTTTATTAATGAAATTCTTCCAAGGCAAACCACAACAACATATGGTTAGTTACCATTTCGCTCATCATTTACACAGGAACAAATTGGAAAAATAAATTTCAACAGAAGGCTTACCTTGAGAGCTAGGCAGCGAACACTCGCTTACCACATCTGATGACCAACCAGGCAGACTAACCACAGTAGCACGCCTACTGTTGCCAACGCCTGCATAATGAATAGCAACTCCTTTTGGCATTAAAACACCCGTCGAGAACGGAGAAGTTGTCACAAGACTCTTCACAGACCCGCCATCAAGAACCTGCAAAGAAGGCGAGCAATTCGAATAGTGTCCAATTCCTGGAGGCACAATGGGGCCACTTTTTGATTTGGGACGTCTTTGTGGCCGAGACTTAGTGTTCTTGGCGACATCACACCCCGAAACAGGGCTGCAAATCCACCTCTCAGCATCATCCCACTTGGACGGAAATGCCCTGCCACTATAAAAAGGCCTCAGTGCATTCATATGCCTCCTTTCAGCGCCTGATGGATGTGGTACTCTCTCTGAGCTCCATCCTTTGTCCTGATAATTTGCTAGTCCAGGGCTTGGAAATGTGCCTAAACTCTGAGACGAAACTAGATGCTGATTCATTCCTCTTTAAGTTACAATACTAATCCTGAAGTGGGTCTTTTGCCGGTTTGATTATAAAGTTGGGTAATAAGTCAGACCATATGAACGTTGTAGCGTCTAGCTTGCAAATAAATCTCTCGCCCTCTTGTTTTGCCACCCCAAGGTTCCCGTTCAATGTATGTCTCGGATACTGCCGTAGATTTCTCAGATTTACCAGAAGGATACAGTTGAAAGGGGACATAAGGTTGTGTCAGGAGAGAAAGATACCAATTTTCAAGAACTGCCAATAAATGACTGTGGACGATGCTTTCAGGAATCAGAAGGAAACGATAAAGACGAAATATGCATTAATGATGACTTTGATGGGTTACTCTTGTTGATCAGATAGATGGTTACAAAATTTTCTCTAGGTCAAATCTCTTTGGAGAACAGACAAACTGCACAACTTGTAATTGACCCGTCTCTTGATGTTACAGGGACGTCAAATGAAGATGATGATACTTCACAGGTTAAAGTTTATTCATGGACATGGAAATTTCACCAAAATTCCTTTTCAATGGACAGTTTAGTTCGAAATTCAATAATTTTTGTTTCACAACAATCAGTGAACAATGGATAATAATAATAATAATTTATATAATTTGAATTTTACACAGACCTGAAATTTGAATTTATATTAAAAATTTTAAACTTAGTTTAATTCTATTGACTTTAAAATGAGTTGAACTGAATCTAAAAATTGCATGTCTGCTCAACGTACCTTGATTATATGTGGCAAATGCTTAAGAAGGAGGACAATTATTGCACGTGTTTTGTCTGATGGTAGCACACTGACCTTTTTAAGTGACCGAGCAGAGCAGTTGTCGTCGTACTCGTACAGGTCCCACGACTATAGAAATTCACTTGCGCTTTCCCTTCCCTCTTCAGAACTTCGTCATTGTTACGGTAACAAATGCTCTGTTTTCGAAAACGTGCGGTTAAAAAAAATGGCAAAAGCTTGAAATAGGGTAGGTTAAACCAATGTTAGAATACCGTATCGGATTTGGTATCGGATTGGCTCTAGAATAAAACTGTACCAGTATCGGTCGGTATCGGGTACCGTTTCGGGATATTTTTTAAATTTATAAAATAGTCCTAAACTTTTTAAAAATTACAAAATAGTCCATATTGATATATTATACAGTTGTACTGTATATTTTACTAGTTTACTGTTTACA
>JAOQMR010000213.1:5192035-5206168 GCA_027563865.1 Erythroxylum pelleterianum
AATAATAATAATAATAATAATAATAATAATAATAATAATAATAATAATAATAATAATAGAAGAAGAAGAAGAAGAAGAAGAAGAAATTTAATAATAATAAGAAATTTAATACTCACAATAATAATAAGAAAATGAATTATGTATAATAATGATAATAAAATTAATAATAAGAAAATTAATTATGTATAATAATAATAATAATAATAATAAAGTAGAAAATTTTATAACAATAATTAATAATAATTATGATTTATTCCTTTCTTATTGCAGGTTTATATTTTCAAACCAAACATTGGATAAGAAATAAAATAAGAAACATAAATATTTAATTAATAAAATGAGAAACCAGAAAATTACATGAAATGAGTTATTAAATCAAAAAAATCCTACGAATTAGAAATTCCAATACATAATAATTTAATATAACATCTAAGCATTCATGTAATTAATTACATAATAGGTTAAAGATACATTTAAATAAAACATCTAAGCATTCATGGAATTAATTATATAATTGGTTAAAGATACATTAAAGCCCTATATTTTATTAATAATTTCCTTAACGATAATACCCAAAATGACTCCAATGGCAATAAGTAAAAATCCTTGACTTCATGCCATTTTTTTCTTCAAAGCTGCAATTTCATTGACTTGTTCATTTGTTGGAAGTGCAAATTGATTCGGTATTTATAAGGGTTCATTGGCTGTAGGAACACTTTTTTCATTGCGACGAGTCCGCTGATTTGGGTCCACGATATAAGCACTCTGTGCTTCAACCAAAGTCCGATACCCCTTGAATCTAGAATTAGGAAACCCCTCAGTTGCCAATTTAACATCATCCCAATTTGTAAAAATACCTACTTAACGTCCAACGAAGACTACATAAAAGTTGTATCTGCCCATAATTAAGTACCTGAAAATGAATCATATCATCATCATTCATACACATACATAAATGACAAACATTAAGAAGTTAATAAACCAACCTTACCAACCATTCATCATTAATAGACAAGTATACAAACAAAGTCAACAGTTCATCATATCATCATTCAACATCACAATCCCTCTTTCATAACCATACAAATCCTAGCTTTCCTATTAAGCTACTATGAGGGCAATAGCTCCAAAAAAACGGTGAGCCAGAAAGTGATAGGTCACAACGTACTAATTAAGAAATAATACATCAAGTCAGATTTCATCATCTAATAGGCTCCTCACATAAGCTTGTTTTTGGTCTGCAGTTAAACCCCAAAAAAGATTCCCAGCATAAGCATTCTTTGCAAAGATCCTTGCAGTCCTGACAACTTCTTCAATGGAGAAACCCAAATTCCCAAGCTCTTCACCTAGCTTAGCTCCTTGAAGTCCTATAATGGCATCAGCAATGAGCATAGCATTCTCTTGACTACTATCAATGGCACGAGCAAATGAGGCAGCAAGGCTTTCTAACACTTCAATATCCCTCATCTTCCTTTTCCCTTTGTTTTGTTGGTTTCTGTCAGTGTTGCTGGAAGATATGACAGAACCAATGACATGGGCTAAAGTAGTTAGAACAAGAGTGGCCAATGGGCCTGCTGGATCTGATAGGGCAGCAGAAGCTGGTGAAGCAGCTGGTGCTTCACCTTCAGTTTCATCTGTGTCAAGCTGAGCAACAGCATCTGCACCATCTTGAGCACCTACACCAGTGGCTCTGTCTTTCCCAAAGACAAACTCAAGTCTTGGGTAAAGTGGGAAAGGCTTTCTAGTAGTGTAGTACTTGTTGGGGTGTCTCTGGAATAATCATCAGAAAATGTCAACATGACAAACATATTATTATTCGGATACTTCTATAAACAATCAACAATTAAAACAAAATTACCTTTATCCATTCATCCAGCACTTGCTTGTTGTCAACTTCAATGCATTTCTTGCTTTCATTTCAACCAAACCCATTGCAGTTTAACATGTCAAAGGCTATCTGATACTTGTCCTTCAACCTCTTATGCTTATTTTTGACATGCCTCTTGTCAATGCCACAATCAGGAAACTTCTCTACCATCATTCTAGCAAGAAATTGGAAAGTACCAGGCTTAAATTGCCCATTATCAGCTCTGGACCAGCAATAACTGCCTCCTCTATAAAGGTCACAAATGCATCCGTTTCACCTAAAGTCCAAATTCTTGACATTGCACCTAAACCATGCAATGTCATTCCACAAACCATTCCAAACCATTTCTATAAATGATGAAGCAACATACATTGAAACTTTTTGTGAAATAAAGAAGACAATATTAAATTAAAAGAAACATGTAATTAAGTAAAAATAAAATAAATAAACAGAGATTTAATTGTCTTCTCAAACTCACTTGCAATGAAAGTCAACAATATCACTCAATTCAGTTATAATAAAAACCAACCAAATTTAAACCCTCAATTCAATAAAAATAACATTAAGTAAATGAAAGTTCACAATTTAATGGTTTCTTCTCCAATTATCAAACATGTTTTTAACTAAATCCTATCTTCATTGACTCCATTCATTACTTGTCTCAACACGATCAACAATTTCAGGGAAAGATGCATCTTCCCTAATTGGTATATCCTCAGCTTCAAGAGGAGTAAGCTCTGCTGGATCATAAGTTATATGCAACTTAATAAAGTTGTGCAAAAGGCAGCATGCAAGAATTATGTGCACATGAGTGGCTGCTGCATAAAAAGATGGATTTCTTAGGATTTTCTATCTTTTTTTCATTAAACCAAATGCACGTTCAATCACATTTCTAACAGATGAGTGTCTCTTATTATAGAGCTCTTCTGGGTTCCTAGGTGCCCTTCTATCTCTTGCCTACTCTTGAATATGGTATCTTGTGTCTCTAAAAGGTGCAAGAAAGCCAGGACCATTGGTACAACCAGTATCTACTAAGTAGTAATTTTCTATAAACAAATGAAACTATTACTATTGTATTTGTAATCAAACATTTTTAAAAATTAGCAAATTTTTTAAAATTCTTATCTTACATACCCCTTTGAACTTGAAGTCCATTACATCTAGTAATAGCATCATGCAGAACTCTTGAATCAGACGTTGAACCCTCCCATCCTACAAGAATATAAACAAAGTTTAAGTTCTTATCACACACCTCTAATCTCTCCTACCTCTGTTTCTGTGTTTATCTGTATGGGGAGCTCTTATATCTAAATAGGTCCCATCTAAAGCACCAAGGCAACCATTTGAACAAAATTCCACTAAAAAAAGTTATAGTTTAGTATTTTAAAAAAGTGAAATTAGACAATTTATTGTAGCTAATTAAATTTACCAACCTTAAACCATTTCCATCTATTGTCTGTGCAATCATCTGAAATTGGTATGGGCTTGACATACAACAGATGTTGGAGCTTTAGTACAGCCTTCAACACATTATGGAAGACCCCTACTTATTGTTTCTCCAAACCTCATAAACCTAACTTGTAATACTCTATTAGATTCATTTTATGCTAATATTCTTAGGAAGATTAAAAAATTTTCTTTAATAGGCACATGGCCAATATTCATCAACCCACCGTGGACTTGAAGCATTTCACATAACAATGTAAATGCATTTAAGTCCATCCTTAAATCTCACTGGCTAGTCCTATCACCCTCATTCAAAATCCTATCTATATTAGCTTGCCTAGTTGGTACTATCAATGCCCTACTACTTTTACCATTTTCACTCCTCCTTAGTTTTTTTGTGTATACATACAAGCCTAGCAACATGACCATTCTCATTAAATCCAATTCCCCATTCCAAAGCTCAAACAAAGTCAAACATTTAAACATAGCATCATGTTCCTTGTTATCCATTTTTGTAAATAAATATTGTCTGCAAAGATGAAAAAAATAATGATCATAAACAAGCCACAACCAACAATACATAATTGGTTGCTATCAAAATTAATTACAACAAATAGTCAGTGCCAATATATACTTCAGACAACACAAGGCATAATCCAAAGTTGCCAAAAACAATCAGATGCATGATAGCATAATGCAGATTAAATTAAAAAAAAAGAAATACATGTCAAAAGAAACAGAAGAAAAACTTTGGAGATATATACTCTTAGATATCAGAAATGGGTACCCTTGGATTGAATCAAAACGCATATGCAACCTCTCACCGATCAACAACAACCCAGGATTCCTAAAGAAACAAAGACAAAAGTTAAAAACTTCCAAAGAAAATCAGAGAATGATCCAAAACCTAGAAAATTTTACGCAAATATATGCCCAAAAAAGCTTTTTCAAGAATCTGCTATAAGAACAAAAAGGGTGACACCGAAGTTGAATATACAATCCAATCCAATCAAGGAAAGTAGGTTGGTAGTTGGTTGGGTTGGTCACGTTAGGCCCCAGGCCCATGCATCGATGACCCATTCGTAGGTGGTGACCTCCCATGCATACGTAAAGACCTAAACCTAGCAGTTATTCTAGGTATATAAGGGGCTACCTCATCATGGAAAAGGTACGACTTTGTCACCCTATAATTCTTTATTCTCAGCCACCAAAACCCTCACAAGAAAAGACTAACTTGAGCGTCGGAGAGGCCTACCGAAAGTCAACCCCGGGTGTGCCTTTATTGTTTTGCAGGTATTTCAAAGTCGAAATCAATCGACTTCATGGATCCAAGCAGCAACGTCCAGCCCCGTCAAAATCAGACAGAACCAATAGTATTAAGGCCAATGAATATGGATGATAGAAGTAACCAAAGTTGATACCATCCTTGTGGTAAGAAGAAGAGCTAGAACCCAAAATCCACACTGTCCATTCAAGAAACTCAAAGCATGCTAATGGCTGGTTCTTTGAATATATACCCTCTTCATTATCGGTTACCAATGTTTCAGCTTTCTTATAACTAGTTACACTATTTAATATGTTGATGTCTTCTCCACGACTTTACTGCCAGACTCATAAGCATATGCAAAATAATTCAGTAATATTATACTTCTACTTTCAGAAGAAAATAGCATCCATTTCCTAATAAACTTACAATTTGCTTATATCATACAATACTTGAAACGAAAGCATCTATCTAGGACTTGAAATTAAGTAATATTCAGAACGTGAAATTGTATTGGTAGCAGTTAGTTACAATTATGTATATTTCTTTAAATATTTGATACGGTTGCATGCATGTATAATGTATAATAACTTAATTACTCAAAGAAATCACACCCATGAGAAGTTTATTATGACTATTCCACATGTATGCACCGTTAAAAGTTAATCAAGATTTTACAAAAAAAAGGTAGCTATTTGAGATTGAGAAAAGAAAAGGACAAAAAAAGAAATCCTAAAGCATTCAAACAAGTTAATAGGAAAATGAATTAAAGTCTCAACACTGGAAAAATAATGAGCTAATTAAGTAATTCTTGAAGTTGTTCCTAATTGCTTTACTCACTATCCTGCAATTCATTGCTTTTAAAGGTCAGTCTAGGCAACATAATATCTAATGAACGGAAGCTAAATCAAGCAGAAAGGAAAGATTCTAGCAACCAATGCCAACTTGAACTCTACTAAAAGCCTAATAAATAAATTGTTAATTGTCTAAGAAAAATTTCAGCGCAATTTGCATGTCCAACTTTTTCAAAAGGGATGTAACTGTAAGGTCATACTACGATATATGCAGATTGGGATGAAGTCTTGACAACAGCGTTCGATGACAAACTTCAAAAGGAACAGAGATGATTATTTAACACATACTTTCCAACTTGTTTAACACAGACCACGACGATACTGAAACATCTGCAGTGCCCTTCAAGTTAATTTACAAATAAAGGTTTACCCACAAGCGTACAAACTCATACCTATGTAAAAACTTATAGGATAACCTATACTACGGAGCTGAAGTTCAAAAAGAAGCTCTGAAAAGATAAGCTAGTAATACTGTATGATGTATAGTTCCTCGAGATTTCTCAGGAAAAAGGTGGGAAAAGAAAGACCCACATATACCAAGACCTAACAGACCGAAGGTCTCCATTTCTCACAAATCTCCTCCATTTTTGACCCCAGACAAGAAAAAGAAAAGAACAAGACAATGTACAACAAATTTGCGCAACCAAAGAAAAGTTAAGCAAGGAAGCAGTGACATTTTTCCAGCACAAAATAAAAAACTTATTTGACTGCCAAGACGAACTTGTTGAGGAAGAAGAGTAGCGTGCGAGAGAGAAGCGTAGAGACTTGACTGCCAAGAGAAAAGAGTGATTTTGTTGAGGGAGAAGGGCAACGTGCGAGAGAGAACCCTAGACTTGACTGCCGAGAGAGGAGTGTCGGGGTAATTTTGGAAGATGGTTATTTGTTTCGTTTCCGAGACAAGGACAAGAAATTTTGTCCTTCGGCTTTGAAAGGAACAAAATTTTTTGTTTTTTTAATCAATGACAAAAAAAACACATGAGGCAGCAACCAAACACACAAAGGGATAGAATTTTTTTGTTTTATCATCTGTCCTCACTAAAGGGGACAACAACCATACACTACGTTACACTCTTTTATCTCATCTAATAAAACAATGTAATTAGCAAATAACATACATTAAGGCAAATTCCTTTGAATATTCTTAATGAACTCATCCATTACTGCTACAAAAAAAAAGGGGCTCAACGAGGCATTAATGTAACTCGATATCGATAGATAAATGCTCAATTCATAATATTCATTTAAAGGAAACATGTGCACCAAAATTATGTATAAATGGATTCATTATTATGAAGGGTCATTATAATGTTGAAAACAATAAAGTGTACAGTATAAATGGGCGAGACAATAATTAAAGCCAACTTAGGTAACATTTATGCAGTACACACGGTTGAAGCACCGTTTATAGACACATGCATGAATCGTGACACATCCAGTATCCGAAATTCTAATCATTTACATTCATATAAAAGATATCCACGTCAGAACTATCTCATAATGAAGACCTAACAAGTCCTTTTAATCCCACACACTAGGGTATCATGTATAAAGATAGTAAATTAGTTCCTTCAAATAAAATTTGACCAACATTTTAGACAAAGCTAAGAAAAACAAAAATTTGGAACCTACACTTTCCAACCTAAACCAAGAAATAGTTAATTTTAATTTAAATGAAATTGAATATTCAAATTTAATCGAGTTTAAACTTAATTTAAAATTTAACATTTTTAAAATTCAATTCTTCAAAATTAGTAATCGTATACAAGACTACCTATAAATAAAGGAAAATAAATGAAATTCTTACTCATTTTATTCTATACTTTTATTTTTAAATTTGAACCTGGTCGGGTCGGTCGTGTTGGGCCTAGACCCAGTCACAACGACCCGCGGGCTGATCGGTCCATTCATTAAGGATGTCAAACCAAAGCCCGATCCATAATCTCCGTAGCCCATTAGCAGGAGAAAACCTTCCATGCAGAAGTTAGAATCTACGTAAAGACCTAAACCTAGCCGTTGCTCCATATATAAGGTATAATTCTACCGTAACACAGGTACGCAATAATAACCTAGCTCTCTCCTTGCTTACGGCAATCTCACCTTCACCAAAAGACTGACTTGAGCGTCGGAGGGGCTAATCGGGACACAACCCCCGACGTGCCTTCTTTGTTTTGCAGGTACCTCTCATTGAAACTCTTGCGTGAGACGATCGATTCATGGATCCGAACGGCATCGTACAGTTCAGCCAAAATCCGGCTAAACCAGTTGGCGCCCACCGTGGTTATATGAGTTTTTATTATAGTTGGGTTGGTCATGCTAGGTCCAGTCCCAGGCCCATGCATCGACGACCCATTCGTAGGTGATGACCTCCCATGCATACGTAAAGACCTAAACCTAACAGTTATTCCAGGTATATAAGAGGCTATCTCATCATGGAAAATGTACGACTTTGTTACCCGATAATTCTTTATTCTTAGCAGTCAAAACCCTCACAAAAAGGCTAACTTGAGCGTCGAAGGGGCCTACCGAAAATCAACCCCTGGAGTACCTTTATTATTTTGCAGGTATTTCAGAGCCGAAATCAATCAACTTCATGGATCCAAACAGCAACGTCCAGCCTCATCAGAATCAGGCAGAATCATATTAGAATAAATAAAGTTGGATTTTATTTTTAGTATTATTTAAATAAACTATTTTAATATGTTAATAATATAAAAATGAAGTGACGACTGTATGAGATTAATTATATATATATATTAAAAAGAAAAACACGGGATCAAGTCAAACTGTTCAATTACTATAGTACGCGTGACCATCTTTTGACGCGGCGACAGAAGCAAGCAAAGCCGGGGTACTTAGGTTAAAGAACCTGTATATGTTATTAACGTTAAGCCTAGCCCGTTTACACATGATCTTCAAACGGCCCAAAATCTGGAGCCCTGTTGGCTGTTGCAGATAGATGAAGCACAAAACTTTCAGGACACGTATGTAAGCATTTCACAAAGAAACACCTACCTTGCAAATTTGCGATAATGTCCATACGAGTTAGACTATGTAACAGCTCCAGTGACACAATAGGACAAATCACCATGTCACCATCCTCTTCTTCTTCATGTCAACGAGTGGTCGCCATCCCATAAAGTTATTTTGACAAATCTTCAGCTTCGGACACCGCAATCGCACCATCTAGCCCAAATCAAGTGCAATTGTCTCGCTCTGCATCGCACAAGGAGGCCAACTCTGGCGACCTTTCGATCGACAAGATAGGCCACCACCTCCTCCTTCTCCCCCGACAAAAGCCAACCTTTTATTAAAATCTCTACCGCCCCTACGTTATCAATGTACTTACTATTCGGTACCACCTGATTAGCTTGGTGTTACACATCCTCTTTTGTCATGCAAGCTTTGCCCTCTAGGAGGGTGGTTCCAGTCACATATATAAAATATCTGCAACGTATAGTTTTTTAGAAACAGAAATGTTTTATATGGGCAGTCATTTCATATTTGATTTGAGACTCGGAATTCCTTCAGTGTGTATTCATAAAACAATGTGGACCAAGTTCCTGTCTTTGGATCTGCAGACACAACTAGTACCAGTCAGTAGCTTAGCCCATAACCTTACTTAAATCCAAAGGAGGTCAAATACACAACCGAACCGAGTCACCGTATAGGCCTTTCAAGCTCTGTAAGAGCACGTGATGAAGATGAATATACTTGCGGTGGTAGTGGTATACTGAATCCAAAGGAGGTCAATACTCAATACACAACCGAACCGAGTCACCGTATAGCCTTTTCAAGCTCTGTACGAGCACGTGATGAAGATGAATATACTTGCGGGGGTAGTGGTATGCATAGGCACGTGACTGACGAAACTGAACAGCAACTTACCAGGTGGTAGTTGGCGTTGGGCGGTGGCAGTGACCGTTGCTGCAATAAATGCGATCTGCAGGAGACAGCCACTGCATGCTTCTTGTTTTTTTTTTTTATCTTTTTTCCTAACGGGTCCTGTACGTAGCTGTTACAACTTACAATTCTAACTTCTAACTAACTGTTGAAGTCATATTCAGGCCATTTTTCAAGTGACATCCAATCCAATATCCACTCGCCCTCGGCCGAGATTTTTCTCCGCGAAGAAGCATCCTGACGACCCCAATCCCCTTTTTCCCGTGTCAAGAGGATAGCAGCAGCAGGGTTTCTGTGATTCGCCATCCCAACAATATGTACATATTGTAATTGGCATTGTTAACTGTATACTTTAATATAATATAACACTAGTAAGCAAGAATTAACTAGTGCATATTTTAAAAATATGCACTAGTTAATTCTTACCCGTAATTTTTTCTTACATTTATTAAGGAATTTTTTTACGATAAATTTTGTGTGTCCCTTTTACCTTAATTTTTGTTATTAGTATGTTTGCTCTATCCGATAGAGCCAATCTCCTATGATGCTAAATTATTCATAAAGACCTGTGGGTGATGATAAAACATCCCTTGCATTGTCTTTACCAACATTTCTATCGTATCTCTTTGAATAAAAAAGAAAAGAAAATCATACCCCATCTCTGTTTCGGTGGTGTACTAATTATTACCAAATGGCGAATTGGCGATAAGGACAAAGGTTGGATGAGATTTTTGTTTCTAGTTCTGGATGAGATTTTTGTTTCTAGTTGAGCAATTATGCTCGAGTATTCCAAGAAGCAAGTCCTGACCAAACAAAACCTGGGAGTTGGAGCTCGAATTAGAGTAGCTCTTGTATGCTGGATGTTCAAATGGCACAGCTCATTTGAGAACTGAAAAACAGAAATGCCTTTAGCACTTCTCACGAATTTTAAAGGAGTAGTTGGGCTGAATTTGAAAAGAAACTTGATGCTACCCCAGAAAGTCCAAATCGATTGAAGAAATTTGAACCAAATGAAACAGTGACATTAAATTCCTAATTCACTGAATAAAGTCTTCATAGAGATTAGTTTAAGTTCAAATTTTCATGACTAACAGTAACCTGACGATCCCGCTCCTCCACGTGGACCTACCCCTCCCCTGATGATTTCCAAGCATACGACAGAGACAGAACCATCGATCCAATGACTATTCAGTACTGAGATCCCATAATTGCCCACCAACTGAGCAGAGACTAGGTAACAATTAGCAAGTTTTCATATCTCAAAACACGTATTTGTGTGTCAATGTCAAACTTTCCATCTACAAACCTAAGAATTTGAAAACACAGAACAGAACAAAACAGAACACCGGCACATCCAAGCACACAAAACCAAATACGCCTCGTTGTTGTGTCCCTTAAAAGCTAGACGGGTAAGGAGTTTCGCTGTGTCAGGTTTTCCTCTGGAAACTCAACATCTTTAATCCCAAACTCCAATACAAAGAAAAAAAGAAAACACCCATCTCTCTCCACGTCTCAAAAGGATCAAAGCTTGCCAAATGCCAATGGCGTTTAAGTACTCTCTTTCACTAGTCTCATCGTAGTCACCAGAATTTTGCCCTTTCCATTCCTTTTCTTTATTAAGAAACTGATCCCACCTGGTGAAAAGAGAGGAAAGGTTAAAAAAAATATTAAGGAAGGAACGAAACGACGCTTATTGAGAAACTAAACGACGGAACTAAAGTGGTTGTCCCGCACCAGCGCAGCATCGGACACTGGGCTGCTTCCATTGCACCGTGGGACCCTAGAACGTCTCTCTTTGTTCAAAAAGACTGCACACGTGCACTGAAAGCGCCCCATTTCGAAAGCTGCTTCATGGCTGGATTATCACAAATGGCATCCCCCAACGCAGCAAATACGTTTTTTAATTAAAATTCAGGACTTTGATACAATGATTAATTAAAATGGACAACAATTGTTAATGTGATTGCAAATAAATAAAAACAAAACAGAGAACATTACAAAGAAAAAGCTAATCTGTTTTACTTATGGGTAATGATATGAAGTATGTAAAATCCGAATTTCCTTTTTTCTTTTTTGGTTTTTCCCAAATATTTTGTAACATGTACTTTCATTTCTCTTCTTCCTGTAACCCGAGGCCAGACACTTTCCAAAAAGATTTTAAGAAAAACAAACGTAAAACACAGGAAAGAATCTCGATGGCCTTCCCAACTTTATGACCGGGAAACCGATTCCGCCAGTCTCCCTATTCTCTCCACCAGCTCTGGCGACAGTTTCTTTACCGCTTTCCTTTCCTTTTCCGGTCGAAAATCGAATCCTAATGCATCCGACACCTCCTCGGAGCTCCACCCCGATTTCCGGAGAATGTCCGAGAACCGATCCGCTTTCAACAGCAAAGCATCTAAAGCCGCTTGGTGATCCAACAACACCATCTCTCCTTCAAAAAAGCCCGAAGCCGAAACCTCAACCATCTCAGATATATCTGATTCGCCCCACCCGCCTTCTCTCAAAACCGACCCGATTTGCCCTATATACTCGTCCACCCATTTAGGCACCTCCGATCTAGGCGGCATGTCGATGAATCGCTCCGGCGACGACGACCCCGACGACGAAGACGCCGCCGAGTTCCTCCTCCGCCGGTCGACTGCCGCATCGCTCCAGAATTCCACCCATCGTGGCGTTCTCGCTCCGGTTACCATACTCGTATCCAAGCTCCGCCGCGAAAAATTCGAAGATGAACCAGCGAACTTCTCGCTCACGGATCGTTGCTTCTGGAGAGATAGGAGATCGGACTCAGAGCTCCGAAAGAGAGATTCTCGGTCAAAAAAGTCGGACAGATCCAAGCCGCAGCAGAAGATCCGATTCTCGTCCACGAAAAAGATAGGGTTTCCCGCTAAAGAAGGTTGACAAGGAATGTAACAATGGTTGAAGATAGGAATCAACAATGGAGCTCTCTTCAACGCATTTCTCGCCACACGTAACGCTTTTTCTGGATCAGACGGTCTCAGACCCCAAGACTTGGACCAAAACGTGTTACGCGCGATTTGGAATGAGATAGCCGCGATTGGAAGATCAAGCGAAGCTCGGAGATGGAGTCTGGCGCCACCAGAGCGCCAGTCTGGGAAGCCTGCGCCGACGGGTAAACCGGCGGAGAGCACGGCCCTGAGATCAGGAGGGAAAGCGAAGCCGAACTCGGCCTCGGCTCGGGCAAACTCCGCGTCCGATAGACCCTCTTGTACTTGGATGCCCGAGCTACGTAAATGGGTTATCACTTTATCGGCGAGGGAAGAGAAGGAGAGCAGCCCGTTGCGGACAGGGAGTGTGGAGGTGGCTGATGGGGCGGCGGCTCTGGCGGAGAGGCGTCGGAGGCCGGCTATATGAGCCGGGTTGAGACCGGTCATCCTCCGGTCGACGTCGACCATTGCGAAACCAAAGTGTTGTAAAGATCAGCGAGTGTGATTATTGGAGTAAAACGGAAGAGAAGGGTATGGTATGTTAAGTGGAGATGGAGAAAAGCGAGGGAACACAGAGAGTGGACTACTTTTTCTGGTTCGGAAGAAAAGTGGGATATTTATAGGAGTAAAGGAGTGGAGTCCACTTGGTTCGATTATGGGTTTTGTTTGAATTGCCTTGATTGACCCTCCAAAGTCCATCTAATTAACAGTAATCAGGGGGGGTTATGGTAAGGGACTGTAGGGTTATTTCCGGAAGCTGATAGGGAAAACGGCTCTTAAGTCTTCAGTCTTCATAAAGAGGAAAACAGTTAGTTAACTTTACAAACGGTAATTTAGCAATCGGAGACTCAGGTGAAATTGGTAAAGGTAATTATAAAATCATTGAAATTGCATAGATGTTTGAAGATATTCCTTGGTCTAGTCAAAATTAATGTGGAATCCGATAATAAATGGTTCCTTACAAGTGTGTGATCATTATTGTATCCTAGTCATCGTCCCAATCCTTTTAAGAGTAAATCAACATTCCGGATAATTTATATATAAACTTACTTTTAGTTTTTTTATTAATTTATTAGATAATTTATGATTTATTTAATTTATAAATTAAAATTTTACCAATTCCAACGAGAGCTTCTTCTTCTTCTTCTTCTTCTCCTTGTTCAATTTTTGAGTGTGGGGCATAAGAAATAATGGGATTGTGGACAGCAGAGATAAAGCTAAGCCCATAATAATAATGGCGCCTTGTTGTATGCTAACGTTAAATCACTCTCGTTTCATTTGTTAAAAACATAGAGCAGTTTTGGGGTAAAAGCTAATCATTTGCCATAACTCCAACACAACGCAGCACAGCCAGTATCTGGCTGAGTACTATCTTCTTTCTCTCCTGTTTGGTGCCCAACCCAACACCACTTGTGAAGATGGAAAGCATTTATTCTTCTTCCCACCAAATACTATGCGTAGTCTCTTTACATTGCTTTGCTCCATTTCCTAGCTAAGTTAGGAGAACTTGTTATTTCTTTTCACGAGAACTTAGGCTAACTTCAACTATATTTATCTTTATGACCCCGTGAAAAGACAAGGACATGCCATGAAGAGTCTCAAAGTTAATCAACATTGGTCGGTTCGGCTGGGTCAGCCATGCAAGGCCCAATCCAAGACTCATTTATCGACGGCCTAATCGTAGGAGATGATTTTTCATGCAAACGTAAAAGACCTACGTAAAGTTCTAAACCTAGTAACTCCAGGTATATAAGGTACTATTCCTTCCTGATTTAGGTACGAGATTACAACCTTACTTTTCTCTGTTTTCATCAGCCGAAACCTAGACCAAAAAGACTGACTTGAGCGTCG
>JAOQMR010000213.1:5220985-5244710 GCA_027563865.1 Erythroxylum pelleterianum
AAATACTAGGGGCATATTCGTCATTTGCACTATTTTCTGTCTCTGTCCCCTACAACCAAACACATCTGTCCTGGAGATGGAGACAAAATTCTCTGTTCTGTCCACCATCAACCAAACAGCTTTCTGTCCCCAGTTTCTGTTCCGTCCCGTCCTGTTCCGTCCTGTCCTGTTCCGTCTCCACCTACCAGAGACGCTAACCAAACGCAATGTTAATAACTAAGTGGTGCCTTATCAGTCAGTGGTGCCTTATTACATCGCAGTCCCTTGCCTACACTTGACACAGTCATTAGGGAGTTACTTTCTAAAGAAACTCATGTCAACACTCTCTGAGCAGAGAGAACTTTACCCTCCATTGATGTTGTCATGGCTACCTCCTCTCCTTCTGGCACATCACCATCTGTTGGCTACTCTCGCAAAACTCAATGTTGCTACTGCAAGAAATTTGGTCATCATATTTTAGAGTGCAAAAAGCTTCTCCCCAAAAATACATCTACTTCTGACAATTCTTCCCGGCCTTCTTATCGAACCACTTCCACCTCTGTTGCTACTACTGTCACTGAAGGACCCTCTAATGAACCCACTTCTCCAAAATTCTCAATGCAAGACCTTAAAGCCATTGTTTAGCAACTTCACTCAGAAAATGGTATTCCTTTATCTTCTGTCCTGTCTGTCACACAAGGTATTTCTTCTATGTGGTTTTTTTAATCTGCCTGTTGCAATCATATGACATCTGACTCAACTACACTTATATCACAATCTATTCCATCTGCTTCACCCATTGTTCACACTGTTGACAACTCTGTCTTACGTGTTCATAGTACACTGTCTCTAAACCTTCCTTATCTTTGCCTCATAAGTTTTATGTTCCTAAAATATCGTTAAATCTTATTTCTGTTGGTCAATTATGTGAACTTGGTCTGGACTTACATTTTTTGAGACATGGTTATATTGTGCAGGACCCACAAACGGGAAAGATTCTTGGGACTAGCCATAAGGTTGGACGACTTTTTCAGCTCACTTCTCTTCATCTTCCTACACCAACTCTCACTGCAACTGTTACTTCCAGTATATGGCACTCGTGTCTATGACACATCTCTCGTTCTATACTAGGTCCTTTAATCTCTAGTGGATGCTTAGGATCTGTTAAACAAACAATTTCGAAACATGTTTCATGTTAACTTGCTAAACATCATGCTTTACCTTTTCCAGTCAGTAATTCTGTTACTTCTGCATCTTTTGACTTAGTTCATTTTGATATTTGGGGTCCTGCGCCAACTGCTACTATAGGTGGATCACGTTATTTTGTCATTTTTGTTGATGATTTTTCTAGATATACCTGGATTTATCTTATGCACAATCGATCTGAGTTATTCTCCATTTACTCTCAATTTGCATCCATGGTCAAAACTCAGTTTTATTGCAATATTAAGATTTTTCGTACTGATAATACTATGGAATATAAGGATCAATCCTTGTCTACTTTATTCTCCCAGTATGGTACTCTTGTTCAACATTCTTGTTCAGGTACTTCTCAACAAAATGGTCGTGCGAAATGTAAACACCGACACATTTTAGATACTATTCGGGCTCTTCTTATTGCCTCATCCTGTCCTGAAAACTTCTGGGGGGAAGCTGCTCTTACAGCTGTGTACACCATAACATAATTCCTTCCTCTGTCATAGGAAATATCACTCCCTATGAGCATTTACATGGTCAAGCTCCAAACTATCAATCTCTTCGTGTTTTTGGATGTGCTTGCTTTGTTCTTCTTTAGTCTCATGAACACACTAAATTAGAACCTAAAGCCCGATTATGTTGTTTCCTGGGGTATAACATTGAACACAAAGGTTATCAATGTTGGGATCCTATCTCCAAACGCCTTCGAGTGTCTCATCGTGTTACTTTTTGGGAACACAAAATGTTTTCTATCTTAGCCAAATTCCAGGTCAATTCTCCTTCGTTTCCTTTCTTTACCGACCCCATTATCACTTTTTTTTTCCAGATGATTCTTATATAGGTTTATCCACTATTGAAGAAAATCTTCAACCTTCAGCATCGGCACCAGAATCTGCTCCGTCTATGGAACCTGAATCTATTCCACCTGTTTCTTCCACTCCTATGTCACCCACACTTCCACTTCGTCGTTCCACTCGGGTAAGTCATTCTAGTGTTGCTCTCCGTGATTACCATTGTTATTCTACTCTTGTTTCTCTCTACGAATCTCACACCTATCATGAGGCAAGTACTAATCCTCTTTGGCAGAAAGCAATAGCATAAGAACTTCAAGCTCTCACTAGCATTAATACATGGGAAGTGGTTGACTTACCTCCAAAGAAGTCTATAGTTGGCTGTAAATAGGTCTATAAAATCAAGACTCGGGCAGATGGTTTCATAAAATGGTATAAAACCAAACTCGTTACCAAAGTTTTCACACAGGAATATGGAATTGATTATGAAGAAACTTTTTCTCTTGTTGCTCGCCTCACATCTGCACGCAACCTTATAGCTATTGCTTCAGCTAAGACTTGGCAGTTGTATCAATTGGATGTCAAAAATGCATTTCTCAATGGTGATCTCTCTGAAGAAGTGTATATGCAACCTCCACCTAGCTATGATTGTCCAATAGGAAAGGTTTGTCATCTTCGCAAGGCCTTATATGGATTAAAACAGGCACCTCGAGCTTACTTTTCCAAGTTCAGTTCTACAGTGTCTCAGTTTGGTTTTAAATCCATCTCCTACGATCATGCCTTATCCATTCGCCACACTTCTAAGGGTCACATTCTTCTTCTCTTTTATGTGGATGACATGATCATTACGGGAGATGATATACAAGGCATTCATGATCTAAATTCCTACCTAAGTCATCAGTTTGAGATGAAAGACCTGGGTGTTCTGAGCTATTTTTTTAGGACCTGAAGTCTCCTCTAATTCCTTTGGATATTATTTGTCTCAAGCCAAATTTGCTACAGATCTTATTTCTCGTGTAGGTCTTATAGATGACAAAATCTATAGTACTCCCTTAGAGACAAATGCCTATTTCACTATAACTGATGGCACACCTCTTGATGATGCAACTCTCTATCGACAACTTGTAGGAAGTCTTGTCTATCTTACTGTCACTCGCCCTGATATAGCATATGCGGTTCATATTGCCAGCTAGTTTATGTCTGCTCCTCGCACAACTCATTTTGCAGCAGTTCTTTGTATCCTTCGTTATGTCAAGGGTACCTTATTTCATGGCCTTCATTTCTCCAATACTTCATCCCTTGAATTGCGCACCTATTCTGATGCGGATTGGGCAGGTGACCCAACAGACAGACGCTCTACTACTGGTTATTGTTTCTTCCTCGACAATTCTCTTATTTCATAGCGTAACAAAAAGCAGACCGTTGTTTCTCGCTCAAGCATTGAAGTAGAATACCGAGCACTTGCTGACATTACATCTGAGCTTCTTTGGCTTCGATGGCTTTTACAGGACATGGGGGTCTCTCATTCATCCGCTACTACACTCTGTTATGATAACCGAAGTGTAATCCAGATAGCACACAATGATGTTTTTCATAAACGCACCAAGCATATAGAAAATGATTGTCATTTTATTCGTCATCATGTGCTCCAAGGAACTCTCACGCTTGTTTCGGTCACCCAACAAACGATAGATATGTTCACCAAAGCTCACGCGGCACACAGATTTCGTGAACTTGTTTGCAAACTCCAGATGGTAGATTCTCTACCACCTTGAGTTTGAGGGGGGATGTTAATGTATATAATCCAGCTGTTAATAATATAATTAAGGCTTCATTTTAGGCTTAATTATAGGCTTAAGCCAAGCTTCTTTCCTAAATGGGATGTTATTCTTGTGTATAAGTAAGCCTCTTTGTATTCAATATAGGATGGAATAATATATACAAATTCTCTCAATAGTGATAGTTTTTTTCGTATATAGTAACGAATATTTGGCAAGGACAAGGGAATTTCGACGACACCCATATCGATAAGGTTGTTCAGGACTGTGTTCATGATGTTGGGCATGTCGTGTTAACGTCTATTTCTTTGTTAATGCCATCGCTCAAGATAACAGATCGTGTTAAGCTTTATGTTAATTTTTCCAGGCTAAACCTACGTCTATTCTTAGACAATAAGAACATGAAATCTGGGGATAAGCTTTTTGACAAACCCATAAACAATAACATTGATTTTTGTTGCCACCCTTTGCATGCTCCACCTCAATTTTGATATTCTTCTCCAGAAACAACATAAACAACAAGGTTTAATACATGTCTTTAGTATATTTTATTTTGATTCTTATGGCGACTAAGGTGGAAACATGAATGAAGTGGTGTCTCGTCACTTGGGTTTCACCGTGACTATTCTTGATTTGTTTTTGTTGCTTATATGTTTGGTGCATTTGCCTAAACCTACTAATCATCATGGTTTAAAATCACATGAGGATTTGCTCGTGTTTCTTCCGGAATTGTGTTGTTTTAATGAAAAAATTATAGTTTTGATTTGATGATTAATGAATTGATGTTAAAGTTTTGAGTTCTTACATTTTTTGTCATATTAATGATAATTTTGACCTATAATTAAAATTTTAATCTTAATTTCATCTTATGAATATATTATAATTATTATTGTTTTATATATATGACAACACGATTAAAATTAATATGTTAATAACTAAAGTGGCTAAATTAGTTTTTGAATGTGTGGTCATATAATTTGTGTATTTATGAAATGCTATTATGAAAATTTTATTAGTTGATGGAAGTTAAGGACTTTACTCAAAGGTAAATCAATGTTTTATAACTAATTAATATGAAAGGAGAAAATTGACATACTCTTGTCATATATATATATATAGTTATCCAAAGATGTTATATGTTTTTTATGAAGTTTATTTAATTTTCTTATAAAGTTTAAATAGCATTCTAATAATTGTGATGACATGTATTGTTATGTTTACCCAAAGGAAATCTGCAATATATTTATTATATATGCTTTCTGTTTGAATATGTTAATTAGTCAGTGTTTATAGGTCTGCAGTTATTAGACTTCACTCTCAAGCTTCATCTGTTATCTTGTTCACTTGTGTGAATTTCTTTGAATGGAGCAAACAAGTCACTTTCCATTTAGGTGCTTTGGATGTTGACTTGGCGCTATTAAAGGATAAGCCTGTTGTCCTTAAAGATACTAGTACAGAGGCTGAAAAGGCACACCATATGGCATAGGCAAGGTCTAATAGGTTGTGTTTAAACTTTACGTGAATGACAATTGTCGATAACGTTAAGTTTACTCTTCCTAGCACTGAAAATCAAAATGCTAAAGATTTTCTTAAGCTTATGGAAGATAAGTTCCGTTCTGCCGATAAGGTACTTACAGGGACACTTATAGCTGAATTCACAACCATGAAGTTTAATGAGGCAAAGAGTATGTAGCAACATGTTCTTGATATGACTGATATCATAACAAGACTTAAGACACTGAGTGTGGTTGTGGAAGACTCCTTCTTAATGCAGTTTATCATGAACTCACTTCGTACTGAATATGGACTGTTTCACATCAATTATAACACATTAAATGATAAGTGGAATACTGATGAATTGTCTAGTAAGCTTATTTAGGAGGAAGCGTGATCAAAGAAACAAAACGTTCATTCTATTAACCTAGTGGGTCAAGGAGTTGGAAAGAAACTCAAACCAAAGGCCAAGAATTTTAAAAAGAAAGAACCTGCTAAAGTTCCACATGGTGTTGATGGTGAAAGGAAGGGACAAAAGTTAATCAAATGTCACTTATGCAAGAAAGAAGGACATTATTAGAAAGATTGCCCAAAATGTAAGGGTTGGTTAAAAAAAAGGTATACATTATGTTTTTGTATGTTTTGAATCAAACTTATCTAAATTTCCTTCTAATACTTGGTGGTTTGATTCTGGTGCCACTACTCATATTTCTAATATTATGCAAAGATTGCTTACAATCCAAACCATAAGCCTAACTAGCAGCTCTCTGTTTATGGAGAACCGAATGAAGGCCCCAATTGAAGGTGTAGGGGCCTACAGGCTGACATAAGATACTGGGTTTCAGTTGGATCTAACGAACACTCTTTATGTACCTTCAATTTCTAGAAATTTAATTTCTATTTGTAGACTTGATACTAGTGAATATAACTTTAAGGGTGGACATGTTTGTTTCAATTTGTATAAGAATCATTCCTTTATTGGTTATAAAATGCTTATGGATGGTTTATATAAATTGAAACTTGATGATTTTTTTTGAATCCCTATTTATTGTTAATCATAATGTTCGAATGAAACGTAGTTTGGAAAATGAACATTCTGCTTACTTGTGGCATAAACATTTGGGTCATATATCTAAAGAAAGTTAGAAAGATTAGTAAAGAATGAGATTTTATATAATCTATATTGTATTGATCTTGGCTTATGTGTGGAATGCATTAAGGACAAGCAAACCAAACATAGTAAGAAAGGAGCCACGAGAAGCAGTCAACTTCTTGAAATAACACACACTGACATTTGTGGACCTTTTGACACTCTGTCTTTTAATGGAGAAAATTACTTCATCACTTTATATATGATTTTTCACAGTATGGATATATCTATTTACCGCATGAAAAAGTTCAAGTTGTAAATACCCTTGAGGTGTTTAAAAAGGAGGTTAAGAGGCAATTAGATAGAAAAGTAAAAATTATAAGATTTGATAAAGGTGGTGAGTATTGTGGAAAGTATGATGAATCTGGACAATGTCCTGGTTTGTTTGCCAAGTTCCTCGAAAGTTATGGCATATGTGCATAATATACTATGCCAGGCACACCACAACAAAATGGTGTAGCAGAAAGGCGAAATAGAACATTAATGGATATGGTTAGGTATATGATGAGTAATTCCTCATTACCTTAAAGTTTGTGGATGTATACACTTAAAAATATTATGTATCTGTTAAACAGGGTTCTTAGTAAGATAGTTCCTAAAACTCCTTTCGAGTTATGGACTGGAAGGAAACCTAGTTTAAGACACTTGCATGTTTAGAGTTGTCCTATAGAAGCACATATCTATAATCCACATGAAAGAAAATTGGATTCTCAAACAGTTAGTGGTTACTTTATTGGTTACCCAAAGAAATCCAAAGAGTATAGGTTTTACTGTCCAAACTATAGTTCTATAATTGTTGAAACAACCAATGCCAAACTCACAACTATAACAAATGTTGTTCCTGCTTTTGAAGATCCAAATAATCAAAAACAACATTTGGATAATGAAGAAACACCCCATGAAAAACCTAGCTTACCATTAGCTTAAGCATCTAAACTAATTGGTATAGCTCCAAATAAACCTACTAGGGCTAGAAAGTCAATTATTTATGATGGTTATGTTGTTTATTTGCAAGAGTCAGATTTTGATTGTGGCATTGATAATGATCCTATTTCATTTTCACAAGCCATAGGTAGTGATAAGTCTGAAAGATGGATTGATGCTATAAAAGGAAAGTTATAATCAATGGCTCAAAACAATGTCTGGTATCTTATAGACTTCCAGAAGGTTCTAAACAAGTTGGTTGTAAGTGAGTCTTTAAGACTAAACGCAACTTGAATGGCAATGTTGAAAGATATAAAGCTAGACTTATTGCCAAAGGTTACACTCAGAAAGATGACATTGATTATAAGGAGACTTTTTCACATGTTTAAAGAAAGATTCATTAAGGATAATTTTAGGTTTAATGGCTGAATTTGATTTAGAGTCAGATGGATGTGAAAACTACCTTTCTGAATGGAGATCTTGAGGAGGAAGTTTATATGGATTAACCTGAAGGTTTTTCCATTAAAGGTAAAGAAAGTATGGTGTGTAAATTGAAAAAGTCAATATATGGACTTAAACAAGCTTCCAGGCAATGGTATATTAAGTTTAATAATATCATTACTTCTTTCGGTTATGAGGAAATCACTGTTGATCGATGTATTTACTGGAAAATTAGTCGGAGTAAGTTTATATTTCTAGTTTTGTATGTTAATAACATTTTGTTTGTTGCTAATGACTTGGGTTTGTTGCATAAGACTAAACAATTTCTTTCTAAGAATTTTGAAATGAAAGATATGAGAGAGGCATCCAATGTGATTGGAATTTCAATATTTCGTAAGAGATCAAAAGGTTATTAGGATTGTCTCAAAAAACCTATATTGAGAAAATTCTTGAGAAATTTATCATGAGCAAGTACTCAACAGATGTAGTCCCTATTCAAAAGGGAGATAAGTTTATCCTTATGCAATGTCTAAAGAATGATGTGAAACGTAAGGAAATGGAAACAATTCCATATGCTTATGTTGTGAGCAGTTTAATGTATCTACAAACATGTGATAGACCTGACGTCAGTTTTGTAATAGCGATGTTGGGTAGATATCAAAGTAATCCTGGTGTTGATCATTGGAAAGCTGCAAAGAAAGTGTTGAGATTTTCCTGCTCACTTATAAAAGATTTGATCATTTATAAGTGATTAGATATTTAAATTCAGATTCAGATTTTGTCAGGTGTGTTGATAGTAGAAAGTCAACATTTGGTTATTTGTTCCTATTAACTGAAGGAGTAATCTCATGGAAAAGTGTCAAACAATCTATCATTGCTTCCTCCATTATGGAAGCATAATTTGTAGCTTGTTATAAGGCTGCAATTTATGCATTATAGATGCAAAACTTTATTTCAAGGCTTGGGGTTGTCGACATAGTAAGCAAGCCGCTGAAAATTTATTGTGATAATTCTATAGTTATTTTCTTCTCTAAAAATGATAAATACTCCAAAGGTGCAAAACACATGGAATCAAAGTATTTTATTATTAAAGAGGAGATTTAGAAACAAATAGTGCATATAGAACATATTATGATGGATCTTAGGGTAGCAAATCCTCTAACTAAGGGTTTACAACCAAAGACATTGAAAAAACATGTGATTAGGATGAGTCTTGGTTGTATTGATGATTGATACTAATGTTTGATGATGATGTTTTAACACTCTTGAGATCAATAATAATATGTTTATGAATTTTATACTTCTTATTTGTTATGTTTATGTATACATGATTGTTTGAATAAGAAATTTGTATATATTTTCATAACAAGTATGTGAATTGTATATTGTTTATATACGACTTTGGGACCTAAACATAATAAGTTCTTAATGTAATGGTATATGGAAGGGAGTATACGACTCTACTGTGTATGACCGCCATAATCCACATTATGTGATTTGTTACGTTAAGGTATTTATGATGTTAACAGTTTATAAGATTTAATTTTTGCTAGCCTTATGTTATACTATTTAATGTAATGATGAAACATGACTCATATTTTCTGTAAGCCCATATTAAACTTGGTTTATGGTTTTCCTAATTTAATAGTATGTATTAAATCTTAACCGTTAATTTAGTACTTGATAGACGTATAAAATTTAATGTAAATAGAGAAATATATATAAACTAGTCCTCTTTTTACCTTAATGAAGTACAGACAAAACAAATACAAAACGAGCATAATTGTATATTGGGCTATCCATTAAGCTGTCATACAGAGAAAGAGTTAGGAGAGAAAAACTAGTTTGTGATCGTTGAAAATTTTTTCTCCACATCATGACGAATTCCACTCAAGGTAAGTTATTTATTCGCTTAATCTATATGGTTATTATTATATTTAAGATCTGAATAAGCACGAATGATTTATGTATGATTCATGATTTATGTCTTTGATGTTTGAATATTAAGAACGACAAAATTTACAACTATTTAATGTAATGATGAAACATGACTCATATTTTCTGTAAGCCCATATTAAACTTGGTTTATGGTTTTCCTAATTTAATAGTATGTATTAAATCTTAACCGTTAATTTAGTACTTGATAGACGTATAAAATTTAATGTAAATAGAGAAATATATATAAACTAGTCCTCTTTTTACCTTAATGAAGTACAGACAAAACAAATACAAAACGAGCATAATTGTATATTGGGCTATCCATTAAGCTGTCATACAGAGAAAGAGTTAGGAGAGAAAAACTAGTTTGTGATCGTTGAAAATTTTTTCTCCACATCATGACGAATTCCACTCAAGGTAAGTTATTTATTCGCTTAATCTATATGGTTATTATTATATTTAAGATCTGAATAAGCACGAATGATTTATGTATGATTCATGATTTATGTCTTTGATGTTTGAATATTAAGAACGACAAAATTTACATGCTTTTTGGAAAAAAAAAACAATAGGTTTGGAATGCATTAGTAGATTAGGTAACAAAAAGACTTACCCAGTTAATATATTGATAGACCATTAACCCTTTTTGATATATTTAAGAAAATGAAAAAAAAATTGAAAGAAAGAAAAATGGTCTTTTGTACTTAAAGCATTTACAAAAAAAGGTAAGGAAAATTTATTAAAAAAGAACTCATTAAATCGAAAATTGATATATATTATGTATAATATTCTTTATTGGACGATAGATTCATTCATTTTGATTTGATTATACCTCAAAAGAGAAGCAAGCAAAGAAATAAGTACTTTTTACTTTCTACAATTCTCACTTCAAGTTCCCCTTTTAATTACAGCGACTTGTGAGTTTTTGTACGCAATGGAAATTGATTTTAAATGTTGAATATGATATGAACAAAGTTCAGAACACGCGTTGTCTTAACTAAAAAGGTGAAAAGGTGAATCCTTCAACGATGGAGTTTCCATGGAAGTAGGCATATCATTACGATTAGCAAAGAGGAGCATTCACCCCCACAAGTGTCAGCAATGTTTATGTGTTCCACTGATTGGTTTCTTTTCGTAATCTGGGTTCTGCCGACTGCGGTAGAGTGGATAGCCTTGTTAAGTGGTTTACACACAAATGTCTCTCTCCGATGTTTAGGTTCCCATGCTTGTGAGGTCTGAAGACAAAACTTGTCGTAACAATAATTATGTCTTGCTTACGTTGATAAGGATTGTGTAGTGCAATAACACAGCAAAAACCGCCAGCCTCGTACGGCAACTTATGACGTGCCATGAATACAACCTGCACGAACCCACTACACTTACAACCATTATATTTTGAAAGAGATACAAATATAACCCATATTTTAATTTAAAACTTTAAGATTAGACTATAATCATATTCTTGTTATTTAAATTAATTCTAATTCTTGTTTTTAGTTCTGCATAATCTTAATATCATCATAGTTTGATTTCATTTTTTTAGTCATAATAAGTTGAAAAGTAACGCATAAGAAACAGTTTTTTTTGGTGTCTTAACCTTGAGTGTAATATAATTTGTAAATATTTCATTAAAAAATACTACCTTCACTCTACGGGGCCAAACTTACATAGGACGTGAAGGCTTTGAGATGCATGACTTGCCAATACCAACATATGTTCTTCCTATTCCTATTGGTATTAAACTAGTTAGTTGACATTAACTCCATATAGTGTTGGCTTCAACCAGAGTTGCTTAAACTAAATTCTAAGTATTCAGGCAATCCACACAAAAGCAACCTCTTAATTAAGTTAATGAAGTCTACTTACGTTCGACAAACAAGTACAACGGCAACTTGAGTTCTGAGGAAGCAAGTTGTTCATCATCATCATATTCAGTCTAAAATCTCGCAGTGAAGCGGGGCTTAGGTAAATCTAATAGTATGCAGCCTTACCCCTATATAGTAGAAAGACTGTTTCCAATAGACTCACATGCAGATGTGACATACAAAAGTAATGATGCAGGACACGGAAGAAATAAGTGAATACGTAAAAACTAGCTCGCCGAATATTTAAGTAAATAGAATTGCAACAAAAGACAAAGACATATATGATGTAGAATCCGATCTGTTAGTAACTTACACCTTGTAAACACCGGCTCGTTTTGTCGCTAGTCGCACTAGGAGTCTTCACTGAGCGGCCTTGAGGATATGACAATCCTACGATTTAGGCGACCATCGCGGGAATCTTTCCCCAACATTGGGTTGAACTTCGTATGTGATAAGTGTGTCATTTACCCTTATCCTATCACGCCAAACTTTCCTACTTCTAGCAACTGCCTCAGTGAGGGCCAACTCTTACATATCTTTCTTGATCACTTCCCTCCAGGTCTTGTAAAGCCTTCCACTCCTCCTCTTGTAGCCACTCAGGTCTATTGTCTCCTTACGCCGTACCGGAGCATCAGAGGACACCCTGCGCACATGTCCAAACCACCTAAGCCTTGTCTCTCTCAACTTGTCTACAATACTTGCTACCTGTAGTCTCTCTCTCACTACCCAATTTCGTACCCTATCTCTTATGATAATGCCATACATCCACCTAAGTATACGCATTTCTGCTACCACCAACTGTCTCGTGTGTCTACGCTTAGTCGGCCAACATTCTGCCCCATCTCGCAAGGTGGGCCGAATCTCCATTTTATAGAACCTCCCTTTGAGTTTTACGAGGACGTTTTTATCAAATAAAATACCAGATGCACTCCGCCATTTGATCCACCCAGATCTAATACGATGTAATATATCGCCATCGATATTTCCATCTCTTTGAATGATGGATCCGAGGTATTTGAAATTCGATTTCTATGGTATGACATCAGTGCCGATCGCTACCTCCGCCTATTGTACCATCTGGCTACTTGAGAAATTGCATTATAAATACTCCGTCTTGGGCCTGCTCATTTTAAAACCTTTCGACTCTAATGCTTCTCTCCAACGTTCTAACTTGGTATTGACCCCTCCTTGGTCTCATCCACTAGGACAATCTCCTCAGCAAATAACATACACCAAGGTACCTTCCCTTGAATATGTTTGATAAGTTTATCTAACACTAAAGTGAACAAAAAAGGACTTAGAGTCGAGCCTTGGTGTAGGCCCACACCAATAGAGAACGCTTCCATGTCGCTTCCAACAATTGAGGAAGCAAGTTGTTGTTAACACAATATTTGGTCTATGTAACACGTAACGATATCTTAGTTACATATCCCAGATCAAACGTGAAAAGGCAAAAAATGAAAAAATCCAAAAATATCTAATTTTGGTTCTATATTTTTAAACGAGCTTTTCGAAACTGAAACGAGCATGAATCTACCGTCGTATTCACAGGAACTGCTCACCGGGACGCGGTCAATGTCTTTCTACAATTTTCTCAAAACGTAAGCTCTCTTAACGGGTCAGAGAATCCTTATGCTTACGAATGACATAAGCAACTACGAGAGACCTTAACCTTTATATATAACTTCCATATCGGGCTTCCCCATCACAGGCTCGATATGGATCCGGTCCACACTAATCGGGATCTATTTTTCACTTGGACTTCGACCCATTGATTTAGGTCATTTATTGAGCCATTTTATTATTTTTATCTGGATCAAATTACATAACTTAACCGATAAATTATTTGAAAAACCAAAAAATGCAATTAAATATTGTCCAACTCTATGAAAAAAGTAAAAAATATCCAACATTCTTCCGCTTGGACAATACTTAATTGCGGTATTGACTTAAGCTGAAAACAATTTAAATTCATGTCTTGCAGGATGGAATGATAGTCTTTTGTTATCTTTGGAGGATGACTTAAGCTGAAAAGTATCAAATGCATGTGTCATCTGTGATACAGATCCAATACAATCACGTATACCTAATACCTCGCTAACATGAATGGAAAAATGGAATGTGGCAAACTAGGATGATACTTGTATGGTCTAAATTATATCATTTTCATTTGTAGGTCTCGATTTCTCCAACTTTATGCTAAACTTTATTATAGAAATCCTATTTTCTCTTACTGAATGTTAAACAACATTAGAGAAAACTTGTTTCCTCTCACCAAATGCTAAACAACATTAGAGAAATCCTTATGTTCTCTTACTGAATGCTAACCTACATTATAGAACCTTTATGGGATTAAAAACTTATATCCCCTATGTCATGTCAAACTTTATGGATATCCGTATAAAACTGTATATGTCTAAATGACATAAGCTCAAGGTCAATCTGTATATATACCCAATGACCTTTAAATGCTTAAGATTGACACAAATCTTAAGACTTTCATGGGTATTATGATAATGTATGATAACACATGTTACTGAGGATAAACAATGATCATCTTTATTAATGAACCATCATACCATCATAATACATCAAAACGTAGAAATGTACAAATATACATGGAGCAAACATAATGATCCTCTAACTAACAGTGTCTAAGGACTTCCAAATACCCATACTGTATACTTGCATTTCAAACATAAGTGGGTGAAGACCTTTAGTTAAAAAATCGACTTATAGTTCCTCAGTCTTTAAATGCTCCAAACTTAATGTCACCTTTTTGTGTCAACTCCTTTATGGTCAAGAATTTGACCTTCAAATACATAGACCTTGTGATGTTCTTATTATTGCTAAACAATATAGTAGTAAGATTATCACAGTACAACTGAATGGGTCTAGCTATTGAATCAATCACAGACAACTCAGAAATTAAGTTTATGAGCTAAACCGTCTATAAAGTAGCACCATAATATGTACCCTGCATGCATGGTTGAGGAAATCACCTATGTATACTTGACACTCTTCTACGATATTGTACCATCTACAAACTTAAACTGTAACCTTAAGTGGACTTTTGTCATCAGAACACATAGCTAAATTTGAATCTGAATTCCCTACAAGGTTTAGTCTATTGACTTTTCTATATGTCAACATATAATTCTTGATTCCCTTTAATTGTCTCAACACTCGCTTGAATGCATTCCAATGGTCTACACCTGGGTTAACCAGATATTGACCAAACAGTCTAACAGTAAATGTAATATCCCGCTTAGTAATTACTCGAGCATACATCAGGCTATCAACCGTACTAGAATACGAAATATTCCTCATAACCTCTCTCTTTACTTTATTCTTTGGATATGGTGCCAAAGATTATCTCTCACTATGAGAGATGAGCTAAACCGTCTATGAAGCAGCCCCATAGTATGGACTTTGCATGCATAGTCGAGGAAATCTCCTGTGTCTACTTGACACTCTTCCACCACATTATACCATCAGCAAACTTAAACTGTAACCTTAAGTGGACTTTCAATCATCCAGACACAAAGCTAAATTTGAATCTGAATTCCCTACGAGGTTTAGTCTGTTGACTTTTCTATATGTCACACATATAATCCTTGATTCCCTTTAATTATCTCAACACTAGCTTGACTGCATTTCAGTGGTCTACACCTAGGTTAACTAGATATTGACTAAACAGCCTAATAGTAAATGCAATGTCCCGCTCAGTACTTACTTGAGCATACATCAGGCTATCAACCATACTAGAATACGAAACATTCCTTATAACCTCTCTCTTTACTTTATTCTTTGGATATGGTGCCAAAGATTATCTCTCACTATGAGAGATAGGTGCTACAACAGGTTTACAGTTAACCGTATTAAACCTTTGTAAAATATACTCATTGTCTGCACTCTGTGAGAGGTATGATAAGTGTTGAGATCTTTCCCAGTGGATTTGAATACTTAGGACAAAAGATGCTTCACTAAGGTCCTTTATGTCAAAGTTCTTGACCAAAAGTTGTTAAACCTCATGCAATATGGTCAAGTAATTTGAAGTGAGCAATATATCATCCACATGTTATAATAGGAAGATAAGTTTGCTCCCTCTAACCTCATAATTTAAGGATCTTTTTAACTTTATTTTTCATGAAGCCGAAAGAGGTTATAACCCCATCAACTATAAGGTATCACTTTTAGGAGGTTTGATGTAAACCATATATTGATTTGCTTAACGTGCAAACCATGTCAGTTCCATCTGGATCCTGAAATCCATTAGGTATACCATATAGACCTCTTCATAAAGGTCTTTATTAAGGAAAGCGATTTTGACAGCCATTTGATGTAACTCGATATCATTATGAGCTACAATTGCTTTAATCACTCAAAATGTATCCCTATGAGGATACGAGAGAAAAGGTAATATTAAAGTCAACCTTTCTCCCTGAGCGAACCATTAAGCAACTGAGCGAGCCCATAAATCACTGAACTTTATTCTGAAACCCTTTAGGTCTTAAACTTTATTTACAACTGACGAGTTTACAGTTTCGCTATAAATCAACTAGCTCCTAGACCTTACTATGCTTCATGGCTTGCATCTCATCAGTCATTACAACTCACAACAAATCTGCATTGGGTTCAGAAACAATTTCTGTAAAAGTAACTGGATTCGTAACATATCTAATATTATAGTCCTGTTCACCTAATAGACTATGTAATCAGATGGGATAATAGGTCATCTCACTCTAGTGGATTTACATAACTGCATTAGATCTTGTACCCCAGGAACCTCTGTGTGTACAGGGATGGGTTCTTGTTCCTGTAAAGGCATGGCACAAAGACTTAGATCCACCAGATATAACTGTATGAGTAGCGAGTACATAATAACTGTAATATCCACCCTGCTATCATCTGAATGGTCAAAAGGCCTACCATCATCATAGACATTATATTCCAAAAACTTAGTTGTTTACGTTTCCACTATCCTGGTCCCTCCTCTACAGTAAAAGTTGTAGCTTTAACGTGATCGGGATATTTTACTAAATAGAAATGAATAGAATGAGTATGCAGTTTTTCTTTATAAGGACTATACTACCTCAATAGGGCAGCCCCACACACGAATGTGTGTAAGATTGAGTTCCTACACTTCTAGATAATCAGGTAGATTAGTTATGTTCTACATTGACTTCTTTAATTCCCTTAGGGTGCAGTTATGTCTTTCGATAACACACCATTTTGCTCAAAACTACTAGGTATAGTGAATCAAATCACTATTTCAACCAATTCTGTATATCTGGCAAGCGGACCTTTTCAAGTCTTGAAACACCATGTTTGCCATGATACTCTCCTCTACAGTCAGATATGACACTTTGGATGGATTTTTTAATTAGTTCTCAACCTTCAGTCTTTAGCCAATAACACATAACTGTAATGAGAATAATCATCAACAAATATCATAATATACTTAGAATTGCATAATACAACTGTATAAGGTCTATTGATATCCGTGCATATCATACTCAATAAGTCAGAAGCAAAAGTTGACCTCAATATCCTTATTAGTCAATTTACCCCTGCAATAGTCAGCACATATTCCCAGATCATCATAATCTAGAATTAAGAAATGCTTTCTTTGATCAAGCTCTTAACTCTAGCTTTGGAAATGTGGCTTAAATTTTTATGTCACACTATGTATGACTTCTCATTTATCAGGGTCCTTTATTTCATAACTTGTTTAGCAAGATACGAAGAAACATATATCTAATTTAGGGTAAGACACATTATATACAAACTATATGACAAGAAAGGTGTACCATTATGTTTTGCATTAAACAAAATTGTACAATAGAAGCATTAAATACAAAACTTCAACCTTCTTTGTCTAAAATTGATACAAAGATCACATATAAAATGGGTCATGTAAAAACCAACATGAACCTTGCAGCAAGGTTCAGCTCATACATTCCTTATAGATATTACTTCAACTTCTTCATTGCTGTCAACCATCAGTTCCTCCTCTTTATTTGGCTTTATCTTGGACATGACATGAACCCTTGCATCGCAGAAGCACCTTGATCAGATGCTCCACTATATATCCACCAAGAACTTAATGCGATTACCACAAATCAGATTAATAAATTAATAAGCTAAGGAGTTATCTGATGGTCACATTCTTTCTTTCTAGGCCTCTGCTGGCTTCTTTACGTCATGCAGACCTTTACCAACACTAAATTGACCAACATCAGTATGTGGAGAAGATTAAGTCTTTCTACCTTTGATCTTAGCAGGCTTCATCTTTGCCTTCCCTTTAGTTGCTTTGAGGGCTGTAGTAGTAGCAAGCTTGGGTTTCTCCTCCTCAGTAACGCAATGGGCAATCAAAGTGTTAAAGTCCCATTCCCCATCCAACGAATAATATGTCATCTCCAGATTACTAAACTCTAGAGGGAGTGTAGTCAGAGTCTGGTGAAATATGAAGACATCAGGAAGAGGAATATTCAGCATCTCCAGTCTATTGTGAAGATGGATCATTTTTGATACGTACTTCATCACTTCCCCTTCTCCAGTATACTTTATGGAGAATAATTCTTTCATCAAGGCACTTGTCTCAACATTAGGTGAGACTGTGTATCTCTGGGAGACATTAACAAAAAACTCATTCGCTATGTCTGCGTTCAAAAGTCCACTAAGCAGATGGTCAGGTATGGATCTTTTAATGGTAATAAGACATAACCTGTTAAACCGATCCTAGGCTTCATAGGCTGCTTTATGAGCTCTCGAGCTCATGGATGTAGGTCATATCAACCTCAGCTATCTCCATAGCATTCAATACATCCTCTGTCCACTTCTTCGTATTGAAACCTATCAGGGTTTCAATGGCGACACTGATATTGTTGACCGAAAAGGTGACTGCAAAATGATAATGCTTAGATCAGCACAAATGTAGGATAACAATGATAATCAAAGCCATTAAACAGTATATTTTTTGAGAATCTGATCACACATATTATGAAATACCTTTAGGCTGAATACATAATATATACAATTAGACCACATAAAAGCGATCAAAGTACAAACCATCCACTCTCATAACACTACCACCTTTGGGCGAATAGATCACTTGAGCAACAACTTTCCTCCATCTTATTCCTTTATGCACATCTCAAAATTTTATGTAAGGCCAACAATTTTGGGCATAATAACCAAACATAAAACCAGAGACATCCCCCAACATGCAAGCAGAACAATTCAAAATACTGACTTGAAAGGCCACTTTGTTGACTACATTCTCATCAGCACTCAAAAAGTCCACAAACATAAGGGATACATCTTTATGTCAACCTCACATTTTTCATGGGCATATGATATGTGACAATGTAACATCAATAAATGCAAAAACCCGAATGCATAGCCTCATTGTCACACACTCATGCTGAAGACATTCTCTGAAAACTTCATTTAAATCTTTTGTAAAGGAAAAATCTCATTAGAGCGACTATCGTGCGTCACCAAGCATTGAACCGACCACCCGAGACAAGAACCTCATATATCTCCCTTATGGCAAGTTCGTTGCACGAAAATTCACTCAAAAATGGCTTCAGAATGTCTTAATTCCTTTTTTCGAGTAATTATCATGCAATCCCGAACACTAAACATAAGACCCGAGATACAAAAACTTAAAGTATCTCCCTCATGTGATGTTTGAAGCATGAAAATTCACTTGAAATCGGATTCAGAACGCCTTAACTCCTTTTTTGGAGTTAAATTTTAATTTATTACTTATGTAATAAATCCAGAAAAATGAAAAAAAAACTTACTTTATGAATTTTTCGGACCCAGAAACTGACCCAAAACATCCCAGGGCACCCTTACGGGAAATCTGAAATTTTTATGTGTTTTTTTAAAAATACTGTAGAATGACGTTAGTTGCGCGTGGGGGAGTCGCGACGCGCCTTCAACTTGGCCTGTGCACGTGGCTTATTCCTGTACACCCACTCGACAATCTCTGTCGTCTAGCCAAAAAATGGTGATTTTTGGCATGTTTCGGGCTGGGTTTTCATGCTCTCGGGCTCGTTTTCAGCTCGTTTCTCGTGGCTAAACACATTTATACCAATTTCATGAAATTAAAAGAAGTCAACTCTCCAAAAATCTTATAGAGAAAAAACTGAAAAATCTTTGTTTTTAACCACCCGATCACGTCACCGCTCTGATACTACGTGTAACACGTAACGATACTTTAATTATATATCCCAGATCAAACGTGAAAGGGCAATAAACGAAGAAATGCGAAAATACTTGATTTCGGTTCTACAACTTTAAACGAACTTTCCAAAGCTAAAACGAGCTCGAATCCACCGTTGTCTTCACGGGAACCGCTCATCGAGATGCGGTCAATATCTTTCTACAGTTTTCTCAAAGCGTAAGCTCTCTTAATGGGTTAGAGAATCATTATGGTTACGAAAGGCATGAGCAACTGCAGGAGACCTTAACCTTTATATATAGCTTCCATATCGAACTTCCCCGTCACAAACTTGATATGAGTCCGGTCCAAATTGATCGAGATCTATTTTTTACTCGGACTTTGACCTATTAATTTAGATCATTTATTGGGCCATTTTATTATTTTTATCCATATTAAGTTAGTAACTTAACCAATAAATTATTTGAAGAATTAAAAAAATTTAATTAAATATTGTCCAATTTTATGAGAAAAGTAAAAAATATCCCACGGTCTATTTATACTTGCGCAGATTTAAACGAAGTTATTCATACTAGGCCATAGTTTTATTGAATCTTAATCCGACCAAAGTAAACAAAAAGATTTGGGTGGTGGTGTATTATTGTGCGTCATAACGTTGCTGAGGTGGGGCTACGAACCCACTTCTCCAACTCCAAAGCGACACAATAAAACCATAGAAGTCAACTTGTGAAGATGAATCATGCAATATGCAATTTTATAGTCTTCTCTCTTCATTTTTCTAGAAAATTCACTTGTACTGATAACCTTATAAAAATCAATTAGTAAATACCACGAGCTTCTCGATCCCCCTATCAAATACTACAATAAGCTCTACGTTCATACAACCATCCATCCATCATATGGCGTCGTTCAGACTTGGCCAGCTACTGCTTTATGGAATATTCTGTAAGCTGTGGATACTATACCATACCATCCACCTAAGTCTTGATTTTAGAATTTCAAAGTCTTTATGTTGAAAATTAGCAGGTGCTTTCCGTTCAATTTGATGGTGCCTTCCTCCTTATAGGACTGTTGACCTTTGAATTCAACTTGATTAACTTAAGAGTTAAGATCCCGAAAATATCGGTTCATTTTTAGTCTTTAATTTATGGTATAATAAAGCTTATTCTGGAAATATGATTAATAGATATATCAGAATATTTTTATTTAAAATTTACAAAGTATATTATTCCATTATAAAAAATATTCTAAAATATCAACCTTTTATAATAAGATTATTATCGCTTATAAGTCTCGATTTGACCACATAATTTTCTCATTCGTTTTGAAGCAAACAAACATTAACGTAACGTCAATCTCGGAAGAAAGAAAACCTAAACGCAATCAGAATTTGTGAAAAAATATATATATAAAAAGGAAACTTGTAAAAAGTATAAAAGACAGCTCATCATTACGTGGTCCAAACCGTAGTCTCTCTAGGGGCCCCACTACCTCACAGCCTTATTAACCCAATGCTCTTCCCATTTCCCACCTTCTTAGATAATAGAATAACACATCCCCACCGAAGCCATAGAGCTCTCCAAACTCTCCGGCGAGGTCCTCCGACCTCCGCCGCACTCCCACCCATCCGGGGCTCCGCAGATGTCCGACATGACCCCTTTTACACTCCCATCACGAGGGCCTTTACCACCTTTTTCCCCACCTCAAGAGCTGGCTCCCAAGTTACCTCTCTGTAAACAACACTCATGGTCGCCGGACATCTACCGTGATGAGGCGTGGCTCCGGAGAAAAGGGAACAGAAAAAACCAACGGAGCAAGAGCGTGACAGATGACGATCTCGATGAACTCAAGGCTTGTATTGAGTTAGGCTTCGGGTTTGACTCACCAGAGGTGGATCAAAGGCTGTCTGATACATTTCCTGCACTCGGACTTTATTACGCCGTTAACAAGAATTACAATGACGCAGTCTCTAAGTCTCCGACGTTAACTTCGACGACGTCGTCTTGGTACACGACTTCGGAGTGTGATTCGTCGTCGCCTCTCGGCAGCCCGCATACCATCGTCGGCCCTGGTACAGTTTTCTTTCCCCTTTTCTTTTCTTATCAATTTCCTTCCAAGTTCTTGTAAGTTAGATATACCATCTAAACTTGTTTTCTACATGTACAACGAATAATCTTCATGTTCTTTCTTGGCGGTGTGTTTTTGTCTTATGAATTTATTGCATAAATATGAATGATACTAAACATGATGTTTGTTTCTTGGGAAACTTGTGCAGGTGACAATCCTCAGACGGTGAAGACAAGGCTAAGGCAGTGGGCTCAGGTGGTTGCTTGTTCTGTGCGGCAGTTTTCGACTTCAAACTCATGATATTCCCAAGGGTTGATTATTGAGTGCGAACCAAATTAGGGTGGGGGTTATTAATAAATATGCATCCAAACATGAACATCAATGTTGATCAAGTTGTTTGATGATGATATGATACTGATTCCCTCTCCCTCACTCCACCAACGAAATTGATTTAATAGTCATGGTAATAGCTGAAGATATAAAAAGAAAAAAGGACGCAAAATGGGAAAACCCCACCATTGAAAAGGGAAGAACCGAAGCCGATAGTAGGATTGAGTTTTTCTTCTTTTTCTTTGCTCAACTTTTTCTTTTGTTGCCTACTGCTGTTCACCAGCTGTTGGGGTCTGTTTTACATGGGAACTTCTAAGTAAGGTGGTCTATTCGCAGGTAGTTTACAAATATGTCTGCAACACTTTGTGTGAAAGAGGGTTTCTGAACGGAGCGTGTGTTAACTGTTGTAATCTTGTGTTTTGAATGAAGGAAACAGGCCGCATAAAGTTACTCGTATCTTTCACATATCTTAACAAAGGGAAAATGGAATCTTTTTTACCAAATAAGAATCCATTAACTTTGATATATATACAACTTGATTTCTTGCTTTTCTTTAATGGGCAGCAAATCATTTGTTGCTTGAAAGGCAAGATATTCCCTATCTTTCGAAGAAAAGGTACCGTTTTCCTGTTGCAAGCTTGTCCGGCTAGCCAAAAAACTATTGCAATTTGTTGTTTGCAGTTTAACTTCTCATATGAACTTGCAAGTAAAACCTTGTATGTAACTAAATAAAGGCGCTGAATGTGCACGGTCGTTCATCTTTACAATAAAGTGCAAAGGTTCATCCAGTGAGAACTGGATAATAGTTCAGCTTAAACTAGTTAAAAGCATACTTATTACTTACCATTACATGTGAAGACAAGCTGGCTTCTACAAGCACGCAAGTTCTGTTCGTTAATCGTGGAGTTTCATGAACCAGGAGTGGGCACACACACCGAAATCCTCATGAAGTCCGTTTGTTGGTGAGTTGAGGGACAGGTGACACTGTGAACCCTCGAGAGTCGAGAGTCAATTCTCTGTAACGTGTATGGTTTGACGGCCAGAGATGAATGGACCCGAGCGTTTGCCAACTATTACTGGGCAACGGTGGGTCAGATGGACCAAGTTTAAACGTCTGTTGGGCTGTATCATGACCTTCAACGTGTAATCATGCAACCCAGTCAATGGGGTCCATTAGTTGGTAGCAAAGCACATCAGTTTTAAGTATTGGACCCTTCCCTTTCCTTCTGGCTTCTGTTTATTGGATAATCGAGTTCAAATTATATCTGTAAGAAGATAATTAACTATACAAAACTTCATTATTGTATAACATAATTACATTTAATGTTAATGCCTCTCTAATTTAAAAAAAAAGATATTATTTTTCATTTTTTACGCACACATCCGAGACAGATTATGAATTATGATTATGCAAACTCTCATAATTTAGTTCTTCTGCATCTCTGCAGGTATTATGAACTTAGGGGGCGCTTGGTTCATAAGAAGGAATGGGAATGGGAATGGGAATGAATATAGGGAGGAATGGGAATGGATATAATCATTATAAATATGATGGTTGGTTAAGATAAAGGAAT
>JAOQMR010000213.1:5254893-5267256 GCA_027563865.1 Erythroxylum pelleterianum
CAGTCAAAGAGCCACTGTACATTTTTGTCATGTTCCGAATCCTGAGCAACACATGCCTGTCCCTGCTTAATTTCACAGCTACTAACAAATTTGGGGTTAATTTCACAACTTTCAAAGTATCTAGGACCATTGTTTAAGATCGAGGGTTTAGGATGTAATTTCCCAAACCCTAATTCACTACCTTTATAAGCATCATTTCCTACTTCCCTTATTTCTCTAACGGCGGCTAACCCCATTCCAGATTCTTCCTTGGTTTCGACGGCCACCCCTTCATTGCCACCTCCGGTGACTGCCACCGCTCCATTCGCGATGCCCACCGGTCCTTCTCGGCGTTGGCTTCGCCACCCTTCTGGAAACCCAATCAGCTGGAAGCACTCCTCTCTACTGTGCCTGAGTTTGCCGCAGTGACTACACCGGATTTTGCTCCGGTCGACTTTGCTCCCTCGTCCCTTCGGTCCCTTAGGCGTTTCTGAGTGAGGTTTGGTATTCCCTTGTCCGATTTCTCTATTTTCTATTGAACCCCCTTGGGTTCGTGAGCTCCATCTGGATTTGGGGTTAACGCCGATCCCAAATCCGGCTCCAATGCCTGAGATTCTAGTCGATGATGGCTCCCCTTTTTCAACCCCCATTATGCTTCGTCGGTCCCTTTCCTTTCTGATAACCGCATATGCTGTTTCAACTTATGGTAATGAGTCCTCTTTCAAGAGATCCCTTTTTTCTGAATCAAATTCTTCTTCGACTCCTGCCAAGAACTGGTACAGTCTGGTTTCAGATCGGAGACGGTTGAAGGTCGTGATGTCTGCTGGGCATACCATCGGATTCAGTTGTCGAGTTTCAATTTCCCTCCAAATCCTTTAGAGATTGGAGTAATACTGTTCAATTGAATCTGTTCCCTTCTTGAGACTATTTTCCTTGACTATGAGATCAAATATTTGTACTCCTTTGCCCTGATTGTATGTTGGATATTCTGCATAGTTCACCACTAGCTCTTGCTCTATATTATCGAGCATCCAGGAGCAGACTATCAAATCAATCTGCTCCCATTGTGTGTATTCAACTGCTTCTCTTGCAGGTGCCCCTGGGACTCCTGTAATATGACTGAGTTTGCCTCTACCCCCAATTGCCATCTTCATCAGACGTGCCCACAGGGAGTAATTGGTTTGATTTAATTTTACTAATAATATGACTGTTTGTGGAATTGAGATTGTTTGCTGACTGGTTGATTGTGGCATATTCTGCAGTAATGCCGCCAGTTGATTGGCTAGTGTATCAGTACTGGCGGAACTGACTAGAGTGACGAGGCTGCCTTCATTCCCCGCCATTGTGGTTGAGATTGGATAAGAGATGATGGCCTTGATTCAGATCCTACTCCAAGATTGAAGCCGGCTCTAATACCATGAAGAATAAACGAATAGTGGACATAGGAGATTTGGGAATTTTCTGTGTGTATTACTATCGCACTGTACAATGTACATATATATAGATTAGGAGATTGAATTTAGGTAGACATCAACCTAAAAAAGGAAACTATACATGTAAATCAAATCAAATCACAATCCCTAAAACTAAGGGATCAATATAATCTCCTAAAACTAACAGCTTGAATTGAACCTAGAATGATGCTTGGATTAAGTGACTAATGTGTGATATGTATGAAGTGATAATTGGGGTTATAACTTAGTGAATGAATGGATGATATCAAAGTACCAAAGGTATGAGTATAATGAGAATGAAGATGTTCATATGATTGTAGTTATGATTCAAAGGAGTTGAGTAATATATATTAAGTAAATGTGAATGAGAATTGGGTATTATGAGAGCATATAATGTTAGAAAAGAAATGACGAGAAATTTGAGTCATGATATTAGAATAACCAAGTGTTCTTGAGGTGTAAGCCTAAGGATAAGCTTGACACATACAAATGATAAGGATTGAATGGTGAACTTAGAATGATCATGTACAAATGAAGTGTAGATCTAAGTTCAATTACACATATATCGATTATGAAAAGAGAATGAGCTTAAGATGTGAATTTAGATAATATACCAGGATTGTCATTGAGCATGCATTATATACAACACATATATATATGTATGTGATTGAGTATTCATAAGATTGTGCAATTAATAATGTGTGTGCAATGTGTTATTTCATAATGTTGATATGTAGGATAAACGTCCACATCCAGACATTTTCAGATCATGGAAGCTAATGCAAATCTGGAGCGTACTATGAGTAACCTAGACGGTTTCACTTGATTATTTGTTTGTTATAAATTATGTATTGAATTAATTTGTGAATGTGATTGTGTGGATTCCGAACTTTGAAAGTCTGAGGAATTTGATGCATAAATTAGATATTGGAAGTACTCCTTATATGTGAATCTGACTGAAATAAGGGAACGCAACATTTTTTGTTGAATGCTGGACCGAGATCTGATGATAAATGTGTTCTGAATGTGAAACTGAAATTTGATGACTGTTGAAAATATGTAAATGTGATGCATTTCATTACATGAATGTGTGAAAGATAAAGGTTGTTGTGACCGGAGTCACCATTGAAAAGAGCGTAAAGCTCATAATCTGATAAGAGCCTCTGACTCAATTACTATTAGACCCCATATCCACTAAGAGATATGACACATTATCTGATATAAGCTCGGTATCCATAAGGGATATGAGCTAGTAAAAAGACACTCGGTCACAACAAAGTAATAAATGAAAGTGATTCTCATGTGCATTGCATTTATAATTGAGATGTGTATTTTTAAATGATTGAAATGATCGGTTTGACTGCTCTGAATGTGATATGTGATGCTACATGATAAATGAAATGATGTGAATTATGTGGTTATATATGTTGATAAGTTGTGTGAGTTGAGTTAACCATCAAGAATGGTTATCTCACTGATTTCGCAAAACTCACCAAATTTTTTAGGCTTAAAGGAGTTACCCCGTTAGACAACCAGGAGTCTAGCCACTGCATTCGAGTAAGAGATAGAGATCGGGATCAGTTCACGCCTGCATATGTATTTCATTGTTTTGTATCAAAATGTGTATTCAAAAATACTGTACAATGTGTATATGAATGATTTTGTGATGTAATTACATTATGACTAAAATGTTTTGTACCTAAAATGGGCCCCAGTGATCAGTGAGATTCTGATGAGTTGTACAATGATTGTAACTCTTGTGATTGAAAATGTTTATGAATAAAACAAGCCAAAATTGATTATTGATTTTCCACATATGTGTGCATTGTTTTTGAAAATTTTGTAATGAGTTCGATTGATGACTGTTCTAGCATGCCGCCCTCATGGAGTATGTTCTTGAATACTGTCGGTATGTTCGGGGATATGCCCTATGAGATTGGGGTGCCACAAACTTTAGTGCACTCCAAAAGGTAAAGTAGGAACTGTCTCTGTGACTAAAAAAAAAGACAAAATAGAAGAAGAAGAAGAAGAATGCAACAGATAGATGTGTGTTGTATGGAGCAAAGGAAACACGTATATGAGGAGCAAGAAAAACATAACAGATGCGTGAGTGTGGAGAGAGTAATCGCATATGTGCGTTTGTTTTATATATGAGAAATGAATGTTGTTAATCTCAAAGAGCATATAAATGTTTTTTTTTGGTATAATAATAATAATCATAAAGTGATGAACATTATGGGTAATGATGATGGACATTTGGGTACTAAAGCATAGTAAAAATGATGGTGGATGTTTGGGTAATAAAGTATAATAAAAATGATGGATGTTGCATAATAATTTTATGAAGGTTTTAGAACAACACCAACAACAATGGGTGTCATTTTTACTTTCTAAGTTACATATTTATATCTCTACTTCTATCATCTATTATGACAATATGGCTACAACTTATCTCATCAAGTTTAATTAGTTTCTTAAAAATAAGATTTAACAATATTTCATTAAAAGATTAGTTACTTTTTACAAAACTTGTTTCAAAATTTTCTTTTTAAAATAATTGATCTAAGCCAGCAGTTCTTGATGGAACTTTTATTTTACAAGGCCGTATTAAGGAAGAATAAGTCAAATAGTTGTCTAATTTGTTAATTGTGTTTAAATTAAATAACACATTGGTCTCTGTTTTTTTTACGCCTTCCTTCTTCTATTTTCGGTATGGAAAAGAAAGCCACAGTAAGGAAAAGATAGCCACGAGTCTAACTCTGAATTTTCTGATTTAAGGAGAATAAAAAATTCCTTCTGTAACTTTGTAAAAGTTTTGTCCTAAACTTGAATTTTATTTTAATTCAATTATTTCTTATTTCTTATTCTTTTATTTTATGAGTAATTAATATTGATTAAACTGACAAATTAATTTAGTGTTAATTTTTCTATTATTATCCATAAGTTCAGTGATCTATAATTGTCTTAAATGATTGGCACATGTAGCAAGTAGGTTATTTATGTATTGGTATGGCTAACTTATGAGTAAAAAGAAAAACTAAATTGAATAGTTATAGTTATCTCAATTATTTAATTTTGGGTTTAGTTTTTTTTATAAAGCTTATTGCTATCATTTAATCAGCATGTAATGTTAGTATACCCAATCAATTAATAATAAGTTTTGTTTTGAATGTTAGGCTATGCTAATAGGTTTCAGACTAAATGCTTAAGTTGTGAAATTTTGTTCTTTTTATATTAATGATCATGGTCATAACTGGATGAGATAAACAATCACAATAACAACAATAATTCAGTGAAAGTCTTGCTGATACACGGAGTCTACGGAGATCTAGTAGTACGCAACCTTACCCCTAACCAGTAGATAGGCTATTTTCAACAGGCCTATATGAAAAAAGAAAATATATATCTATGCATATACATACTAAACTAAAATAATAATAATTAAAAATAAATTAAGGATAAATAGACATAAAAGATAATAAAAATTAATTAATAAATAAATGCGTATAAATAAAAATATAATAAGTAATAAAATAAATAATACAATAATTATAGAACAAGGCAAATAGTGAAAATAAAAGATAAAACAAATAAATAATTACACAAACAAGAAAGAAGAGAAGTTAATAAACAAATCAAACAAGTCATTACAAAAAAACATTTAGGCTAAGTGAGGACATGTTTAGGTTAAATAACTAAGAAGTACTGCATATTAAGTGTTTATGTTAATAAAAGATATAAGACTCAAACAGAAATATTAAAAGACTTATGAGAACATAAGAAGGGTCTCTTTATGTGAGATCCTTTATCTGTATCCTAGTTCGCCAAAGTTTTGGGTCATGTCTTTAGTAAGTTTCAACAAAACCATATCATTCTTTGTCACCTCTCCCAATTCTTCTTAGGCCCTTCTTTTTTCTTATTACGGTCTCTAAATACAATCTTCTCGATCTTCTCACTAGAGTGTAAGAGTGTCTTCTCTCAGCATGTCTAAACTACTTAAGTCTTCTTTCTCTTACTTTTCCATTAATATTAGCTACCTTTAATTTGTCTCATACCATTACATTTTTTACCTTATCTCTTCTAGTAAGGTCCAACTAAACATCCTAATCTTCACCACCATTAGCTTAAGACTATGCACTTGTTTTATAGACCAACACTCGGCCTTATATAACATAGTTAGCCTAATCAATAAACTATAGAATTTACCTTTGATCTTGGGTGATATCTTCTTGTCATATAAACTATTGATGTATTTCTCCATTTAAGCTTCTTGATCCTATACAGTGAACTATGTCTTCATCGATCTCTCCATTGTTTTGGATGATATATCCTATATACTTATAACATTATTTTTGTGGTATAACTTCTAAACTAATCTTTACCTCCATACCAGAAGCCACTTTATGGCTTAAAAAGTTACATTATAAATATTCAATCTTATTCCTGCTTAGTTTTAAACCCTTTGGCTCTAACGTATCCCTCGAGAGTTTTAGATTGGACTAAATTTGGCTTGAAATATCTAATTAGAGCATCATTTGTCAAAGCCATAAATTTTGAGAAGATTGAGTGAAAGATGATTGATTGTTAAAACTGATAAGACAAGATCATTTTTAGAGTTAAACTCATTCTAGGAAGTTTAGTCTAATTAGTATACTTTATTTTCATCTTTATTATATGTGGATTTAAATTTGTTTCAATCATTATCTTAGGAATATTTGTAAACTATGGTTTTGGGGAGGGAATAGCATGTTATTCTTATATATGGATTCAGATTTGTTTCAATCATTATCTTTGGAATATTTGTAAACTATAGTTTTGGAGAGGGAATAGCATGTTATTATATATTTTCTTTTGCCTTCTTTCTTTTATTTTTGGAGAGGAAAAGAAAGTCATAAGTGGCCAAATATGAATTTTCTGATTCAAGGGGAATTAAAATTCATTTGTAACTTTGAAATGTTTTATTATAAACTTGAATTAAAATAAATATCTATATTTAGAACAAAACCTTCCAAAGTTACAAGTATTTTAACCAAATATTTCTTGTTTCTTATTCTTCTATTTCACAAGTAATTAATATTGATTGATCTGACAAAGTGATTCAATGTTGACTATTCTACTATTATTCACGAGTTCACCAATCTATAATTGTCATAAATGGGTGGTAAAAGTAGCAAGTAGGTTATTTATGTATTTGTATATTTAACTTATGAGAAACAATAAAACTAAATTGAATAGTTATATCTTTTTCAATTATTTAATTTAGGGTTTGTCTTTTTCTTTAAGCTTATTACTATCATTTAATGGATATGGAATGTTATCATACCCAATCAATTAATAGTAAGTTTTTATTTGAATGCCAGGTTTGAATCAATTAATTTAGAAAAATTAAGATTTATTAGAACTTTGTTGATAGGTTTCAAACTAAAGGCTTGAGTTGTAAAAAAATTATTCTTTTAAGATCGATGATTAGAGTTATAATTGGTTGAGATCCTTCCCTCAAATTTGAGTTGGGTAAATTTGAATTTCTCATTTTTATACTCAGTTTATTTTGATTTCTTGTACATTAATTTTAGTGTATTAGTTAACTAATCATAAACTACCATTATGTTTTATCAATTGAAATTAAAAACTAATATTTAGTTCTCTTGAGATTCAACATAGTTCTACAACTGCTACAATAGTTTAGTGAATCATAAATTAATTTTGAGGGCTTCGACAACCTATCCACATATCTCATTAATAGTTTTCCAAAGTTGCTACTTTGGTTTCAATCACCTTATACTGAGTTCGTTCATATTGCTCCAAATTATTTGAGTCTTAAAACATTTGGTTGTCTTGGTTATCCTGAGCTAAGGCCCTATGCTAAATCCAAACTTAAACCTTAATCCAATCCTTATTTTTTTTATTAGTTACTCCTTACATCAAAGTGAATTTTTGTCTTGATTTTATGTTGTATAAATTGTATAATTTATAACATGTAACATTTCAAAAATATGTTTTTTTGTTATCAAACAACTATTTTTTTCGGAAAAAAATTAAGACTCCTACTCTTTTTCAAATTCTTCTCATTGATATTCTTTTCCTAATATAAGTTTTGACTCCACTCCTTTTATTCCTATGAATTCTTTTACTAATTTAGAGTTTGTACCTATCTCCAATATCTTACCTACTTTCTTGCTTGATATATATTCCCTAAGTAATTCCAATGCATAATCAACTGAAATTGAAATATCTATCTGGTCTAGTTCTTCCTCCTAACAATCTCAACGAACTCACAATATGGTTACCTAATCTTAAAATCATATCTTTAAAACAAAAAAAACTCTAACTATCCACAAATACTAGCACTTAATTCCGCAATTAGTTGAACCAAATACTATCACTCAAGCTATAAAAGATCAATATTGGCATAAGCATTATATTTGTTTAATATGATGCTTGATTTGAAACTATGTATGAGAGATAGTTCCATCTCAATCTCAGTTTAATATCATTGGTTACAAATGTTTTCGGGATAAAACAAATTTAGATGGCTCAATTCAATGCTATAAAGTGAGAATAATCGCTAAAGGTTTTCTTTAAAGACCTAATATTGATTTCATAAATATCTTCAACTTTGTTGTAAAACTTATCATAATTAGGAATGTTTTGAGCATTACAGATTTTAAAGGTTAACGTATATCATAGTTAGATGTCCGTAATGTGTTTCTTCATATATCAATTAAAGAAGAAGTTTATGCGACTCAACCTCCTGTTTTTATATATTCTTTTTCACTATCATATGTTTGTAAAATTTAGAATGTTTTTTACGTCTTAAGCAAGCTCCCCGAGCTTAGTATCTTACATTGAGATCTTTTGTGTTTCTACTGGTTGTACACATTCTCATAATGATCACTCTTTGTTATTTTATCGAAATGGCACCATGATATTTGATATATATGAATGATATTCTTATTAGGGGCAATAATTCAAAATTTCTTAATTCATTTATTACTCAATTAGCTACCAAATTCTCTCTCCAAAAGCCATCTTCTTCTTTTTCTTTTTGGGAATTGAGGTAATTCCTTACAAGGATGGTCTTTTTCTTACTCAAAATTATTACATTAGGAAGTTACTTGAATGTGGAAATATGTATGAAGGTAAAGAGGATGCTACTCCTTTAAGTGCCTCTTCATCTTTAATCAAGTCCATGCTCAATAAATCTGTTAATGCTAGTGCCTATCATCGAACTATTAATGCTCTTCTATACTTATCAAGATTGGATTTAGGTTTTTCTATTAATAAACTTTCTCAGTTAAATGCACTATCCTGATTCCACTCATTGGACTGCTTTCAAGGCCTTCTGCATTATTTGAAGGTTACAATATCTCAGGGACTCTTACTTCGTTCAACTATTGACCTATATTTATATTTATATATATATTGGATGGAGGCAAACAACCTAATACCTACTCACCACTAGGATGAAATCTACTATCCGATGCTAATAGCTTTCCTAACCCAAGTAGAGGATAGAGTATAGCATGAGAACCCAATGTAAGGATATGAGCATACTTCGCAATAAAATCCACACAATAATTGACTTCCCTAGGCATATGTTGGAAACTTGCTCTTCATTCTCTACCAAGAAGCTCCTTGATACTATGTATTAATTGCTCATATCCACTAATGTTGTCTTCATGTAGCACCTGGTTAATGGCAACTTCACAATTAATTTCCAACACCACATTTTTTTTCCATGCCTCCATGCAAAACGCAAGCCATGAAACATTCCTAGAAGTTCAGTTTTAAGAATGGATCCCCTACCCATATTTATAGCAAAACCCCTAATTCAGTCTCCATTATGGTCTCTCATCAGCCCCCAACTGTAGAAACTCCATTATTGGGGTTGACAGCTCCATCCACATTCAATTTCAACCAATCACGCAGAGGGGCCTACCGTGTCCTCTTCCTATCCTATTGCACACTGGTCTGGCTAAGGAAGCATTGCTCACGAACTATGTTAATCTCATAAACTCTGTTTTGGATATCTTGGACTTGCACTGAGGTCTTGGTTTTGGAACATATGCATGTTTCTCTAGTTCTATATTCTCCAAATTGCGACTCCAAAATAGATTTTTCGTCCTCCATTCTCACGGAAACCCCATTTATTAGTCAGATTTTCCTGTAGCCAATCTTTAAAAGACGATGAGAAAAATCAGTCTATAAAGGCATCAACATTAGTTGATTCCAGACTAGTTTTGCCTAGCGACAATCCCGTAGAACATGAATCAACGTCTCCATATCCTCCTCACACCTCTGGCATCTAGTATCCTGATTTACGTGCCTTCTATTATGATTTAAAAAAAATGTAGCCAGAACTTCTCGAAAGCAAAAAGCTGTAGCAATTGTTGCATCTAAAACATAATGGGTGAAATCGATACTTTATACATTCATATCTCTACACATATCATCTATTATGATAATATAGCTACAACTTATACTCGATTCTGTTTAAAAGATAGGTGGGGAGAATTTTGAAGCCCTTAAATAGAGGAAAATATTATGTCTTCTATCGTATCTTACCTTAAATCATTTATGGAGTGTACAATTTTTTTGAAAACTGGGCTGCGTATTATTTTATTAAAGACGACCATACTCGGGTATTACTATTAAATACATTATTTTGATGAAAAATCATATCATATAAATTCAACATTTGTGGTTGGGCTCTTATCTTTATTTCAACACATTGATCCAAGCTTGGACATTGGACGTTTTCTAATTAACAACAACATTTCAGAACCTTGAATGATTAGTCAATAAATGACAAAAGCCACTTAGATTGTGACATTAATCAAATTTCACACAATTGTCTTGTGACCCAACTGCAAAGTTAGGACTATAATTATTTTGATATTCATGCAAAGTACTTATTGACTATCGAATTGTTTGATCAGTGACGTCTCTTTTCCATATGCTCAAGCGACATAATTTCCAACAATGGCCGGGTGGAGTGCCAACTTCTTGGAAAAATATCAGTATCTTGCAGGAATTGCTCAACGAGGGAAGAAGTTACGTTGGTCTCAGAAAGCTACCCTCTAAAGTTGCTGGTCTCCACCTACTGTTATATTACGAAATGCTGATGCCATAATAGTCATTTAGGTAACACAGCATTTTCGAATTGTGGAGCCCTATCTACTCTTGCTAGTTTTGATGTAAATTGGTAAAGCAATTTCCAAGAATCTTTGATTGTTGGATTGAAGTTTTAGTAATTTAGTTTTCCAAAGACAATTAATACGAATTTTAAATGGTATAAATATAAGTCTATTTAAATTGAAAAAAAAACACATCTGAACATCATAATTGTTCTTTTGTGAATTGATATAATAATTAAAAAAGTTACCATATCTCATTTATTTATTTTCAGTTGAAATTCAACTTTAAGTTTTAGGTCAAATTAATACATACCTTACTTAAGTATATATATTTTATTATTAATTTTGATTATTTAATTGCACATCACTTTACATTTGAAGGTAACTTTGGAATAAATATTAAAGAATAATTTCAAAATTGTCATTCAACTAACTAAGGGGGTGGTTGGTTCGTGCAAAGGAATGGTAATCGGAATGAGAATGAATATAGTAACGAATAAGAATGGATATTATCATTATAATTATGATAGTTGGTTAAGAGGAAAGAATGATTACCATTACCTTTGATAGTGGTTGGTTTGTAAAAATACAAAGAGATAAAGATTTATTATAATTAAATAATTAATTATATTATATTATAATTAATTATATTGTAATTAATTAATTATAATATAATTATTAATTATATGTTAATTAATTATATTGTAACTAATTAATAATATTTTAATTACAATATTTTAATTAATGAATAATTATATTTTAATTACTTATATTGTAAATAATTAATAATATTTTAATTACAATATTTTAATTATTGAATGAAATATAATTTAATGAATTATATATTATATTTTAATTAATTATATTGTAATTAATTACAATATAATTATTAATTAATGAATGAATTATATTTTAATTAATTATAGTGTAACTAATTAATAATATTTTAATTACAATATTTTAATTAATTAATAATCATATTTTAATTACTTATATTGTAACTAATTAATAATATTTTAATTACAATATTTTAATTAATTAATTATATTTTAATTAATTAATTATATTGTAATCAATTAATTACAATATTTTAATTAATTATATTGTAATTAATTACTTATTAATACTATTTTAATTAATTATATTGTAATTAATTAATTAATTATAATATTTTAATTAATTAATAACTATATTTTAATTAATTATATTTTAATTAATTGTAACAAGCATACCCTTACTTAACAATGATACCCATTCCTCTAGATTAGGAGAGGAATGAGGTACTACCCAAAAATGGGTAATCAAAATAATAACTCTATAATCATAATCCCTTACCAAACTCAATCTTTCATCCCATACTCATTCCCTTTTTTTCATACCCACCAAACAAACACACCTTAAGATGTATTTTCATGAAGAGTATACAATATTATCTGTCAAATAAAAATCGTCTATTTTCTTATTAAATTTTTATAGGAAAAGAGAGATAACAATTAAACCTTACAAGATATCATTACCTTGTAATTTATGTTTTAATGAAACTTATCAAACTTTCATTAAGAAAATAAGAAAATCGCATGCTTCTGAATCTTATCTCTGATCTGCAATGGCGATTGAAATGGACATATCCGGAGTTTTGATAATCTTGTACAACTCCTCCCCCAACGAACTAATGTGTCTACTCTAGATGAAATCATCTGGACTCTCAATCTAAATTGTAGCATCCGAGCTCTCTGGGCCCGCGATGCCCGAGTCCGACCCACTTTGGGGGAAGCGACCCGTCTGTCGTATCC
>JAOQMR010000213.1:5267356-5281643 GCA_027563865.1 Erythroxylum pelleterianum
ACCCACTTTGGGGGAAGCGACCCGTCTGTCGTATCCGACCCACTGACGGGTCGCTTCCCTCAAAGTGGGTCGGACTCGGGCATCGCGGGCCCAGAGAGCTCGGATGCTACATAAATGGTCAATTTTCAAACAAATCCTGCCATCAACTTTTTATTAACGGTCTTCTTTATGTTTCTTAGTTTGATCTTCTCTGGAGAAACTCCTTGAATCGGAAGGCCTCTGTTATCACTTGGTTTGCAATTAGAAACAAGCTCAAAATCAAAAGTCAACGGCATGACAATGTTGATATTACTTGTGTTTTATCAAAGCTGGAAAGGGAAGATAAAGACCAACTCTTTTTTCTATATAGGTGCTCTAAAACAGTCTAAAGTAGGATTCTGCATCTACTTTTAATGGGCAACTTCTTGTACGATTGGAAGCAAACACTAAATTTGTTCATCTGTCATTCAAAAAAGAATATACCCATTGATACAATTCTTAAAGTTGCTTTTACTACTACCATTTATACACTATGATGTTAGACATTTTGTAATTTCCCATAAAGTTGAACAATATTTAATTCCATTTTTTAGTTTTTAAATAACTTATCAATTAAGTTGCGTATTTTGATCTAGATAAAGATAATAAAGTGACCTAATAAATGATTTAAATCAATAGGTCGAAGTTCGGGTGAAAAATGGATCTCATTCAGTGTGAACTAGACCCATATAGGGACTGTGATGGGGAAGCCTGATATCGAAGCTATATATAAAAGTTAAGGTCTCCTGAAGTTGCTCATATCAATTGTAAGCATAGGGATTCTTTGACCTATTAAGAGAGCTTACATTTTGAGAAAACTGTCGAAAGACGTTAACCGCATTCCAGTGAGGAGTTCTCGTGAAGACGACGGTGGATTCGCGCTCATTTCAGTTTTGGAAAACTCCATTTGAGTTTTGGAAAACTCGGTTGAAGTTATGGCCGAAATCAGGTATTTTCAGCATTTCTTTGTTTCTTGCCTTTCACGTTCAATCTGGAATATGTAACTAAGTTATCGTTACGTATTACACGTGGTATCAGAGCGGTAACGTGATCGGGTGATTAAAAACAAAGATTTTTTCTCTCCATAAGGTTTTCAGAGAATAAACTTTTGTTTCTTGATTTTTTCTTGCTTTTTTATTGCATGAAAGTAGTATATATGTGTTTAGCCTTAAGAAAATGGGTGAAAACGAGCATGGGAGTGCAAAAAATCGACCTGAAAATTGCCATTTTTCAGCGAAGGAGTGCCTCATTGTTGGGGGCATGTATAGTGGCGCGGCGAGCACGATGCATCAAGCACATGTGTCACATTCGCTAGACAAATCACGCAATATTGACTAGAAGCATGTCTGGCTCGTGCGTCGGTAGGCGCGTCTGCATGTCGCCTCGTGTGCATGACATGCTTAAAACACGTCCTTCACGCGTCTAACGCGAGCACGCGCCTTTCGCGAAATACATGACTGACGTCAACCGTACGGAGTTCTAAAAAAGTAAACGCAAAAAAAAATTAGATTTCCCATAAAAGTGCCCCAGGGTGTTTTGGGTCAGTTTCTAGGTCCAGAAAATTTTTTAAGGAAATATTTCCTTTTTCTGGATTTATTACATTAGTAATAAATTAAAGTTTAACTCCACAAAAGGAATTAAGGCATTCTGAATCTGATTTTGAGTAAATTTTCATGCTTTAGACTTCACATGAGGGAGATACTTCAACTTTTTGTGTCTTGAATTCATGTTCAGTGTTCGGGATCGTATAATAGTTACTCAGAAAAAGAATTGAGACATTCTGAAATCATTTTTGAATGAAATTTCGTGCAATGAACTTGCCATAAGAGAGGTCTATATGGTACAAGTTGAAGGATTTCAAGATCCAAATGGAATTGACATGGTTCGTATGTTACACAGATCAATATATGGTTTATATTAAACCTTCCGAAAGTGATACCTTACAGTTGATGAGGTTATGACCTATTTCAGCTTCATGGAAAATAAAGTTAAAAGATGCTTATATTATGAGGTTAGGGGAAGCAAAATTATCTTTATATTACTACATGTGGATGATATATTGCTCACGTCAAATTACTTGACCATGTTGTATAAGGTTAAGCAACTTTCTGTCAAGAACTTTGACATGAAGGACCTTGGCGTAGCATCTTTTGTTCTAATTATTCAGATTCACCGGGACAGATCTCAACACTCATCAGGCCTCTCATAGAGTGCATACATTGAGTATGTGTTACAAAGGTTTAATATGGTTAATAGTCAACCTGTCGTAGCACCTATCTCTCATTGTGAGAGATAATTTTTGACACAGTATCCAAAGAATAAAGTAAAGAGAGAGGTTATGAGGATTGTTTCATGTACTAGTATGGTTGATAGCCTAATGTATGCTTGGCTATGTACTAGGTGGGACATTGCATTTACTGTTTGACTGTTTGGTCAATATCTGGTTAATCCAGGTGTAGACCATTAGAATGCAGTCTAGCAAGTGTTTAGATACTTAAAAAAACTAAGAATTATATGTTGACATATAGCATAGTCAACAAACTAAACCTCGTAGGGAATTTAGATTCAAATTTAGCTATGTGTCTGGATGATAGGTTCACTTAAGGTTACATGTTTTAAGTTTGCAGATGGTACAATGTCGTAGAAGAGTGTCAAGTAGACACGGGTAACTTCCTCAATCATGCATGCAGAGTGCAGTTATGGGGCTGCTTCACAGATTGTTTAGCTCAAAAACTTGATTTCTGAGTTGTATGTGATTGAATCAGTGGCTAGGCCCATTTGTTTTTACTGTGGTAATCTCCAATGTTAGAACTCTAGACTTATAATACTGGAGTTCCTCTATATTATTACTATATATCCGTAAAATACTTATCACTACCGAATGGTAGTGCCTAACCAGAGCAGATGCTCCTCAGAAGATTGGATTCTTCTGTCACTCTTCTTACAAATATTCTCCTTCCTTCTCTCTTCTCTGCCTACCCCTTTATAGACCCCCCCTTAGGTACATTCTGTTATAACTAACTAGCCACCTCAGCTGATACCTAAATCCTTTCTTGGACCACTGTTCTTCCTCTAAAATAATTCTCTCTCTCTCCCTACGATCCTAACATTGCCGCCTCCTTGAAGAGCAGCCTTGTCCTCAAGGCTGAAGTGAGAAAGGTGACTCCAGTTCACCGAGTCATCCTCCCCTGTAGCTTGTGCCACTGTCTGACCCTACCCTTTGACCAACAATGGCTGTGTTGTGTCTCCCAATGTAGTTACTTTTCTGTTAGCCAACACAATATTAGGTTCAGGCAAATTATGCAACACCTGGTTCAGCTCCCCTTCCTCTATGCTGGTAAGCTGAATCTGTTGCTTGTCCCTTATAGCCATTCCTTTAGCCAATCGGAAACTCCCATCCAAAATAGCGAGGAGACCTTGCCAATACCCTGAATCTTCGTGGTATCCATTGCCTTTCTTCGGTGTGCTTTGAAGTCCTGCATTGCCACAGAGTTGAGCCTTCTGTCCCTCATATTTGAATTGTATGGTTCTTTCCTTCCAATCCACCATGACCTTGCCTAATGTTTGTAACCAAGCAATTCCTAAGATCACATCCATTCCTTCTAAATCTAGGACATAAGCATCAATAGTCCACTCCATTTCTCCCATCCGAATTGGCACCCTCATACACCTTCCTTTAGCAGCCACCTTATGGCCATTCCCCAAACTGATTCTCGAAGCTCTACTTAGTCCCACATTCAGCCCAAGACCACTAGCTAACTTCGGTGAAATGAAGTTATGGCTGGCCCCGCTGTCAACTAGGATCACAATAAGGACTCCAAGTAATTTCCCTTCCAATCTCATAGTTGGCATTTCAGGTATCACTGTCTCCCTAGCACCGAAGACTCCCATAGCTCGACATTCCAACGCCACATCGTCCCCTTCGTCTTCTTCCTCCATCTCAACTGCAACTATTTCCTCTCCCTCATTTAGAGTCTCATTTTCGTCCAACACCAACAACCGAAGTTATCTTTCGACGCACTGATGTAAGGGGTGAAAACGTTCCCCACACCGAAAACACAGCCCCTTTGCCTTGCGGTCCATAAGCTCTTGGTAAGAGATATGGCGCAACCCTCGGTTTTTCTCAACTGGTGGCCTCCTGTCAGCGTCGACCCTCCCCACCTGCGACGCCGGAGTTGTCTGAATCGGAGCCTGGGCGTTAGGGTGATACCCAGGATCGTCGTGGGTGCGACCCGCTTCGTATTCTCCTCCCATCTGCGGTAGACCCATGGAGCCGGAGTGACCCGGGTCCAGTCGACTCGGGTTGGCCCGAAAAGGGGTCTGGTTCTTAAATCCAGCTTCCCAACGTTGACCCTATGGACAATATCGCATTCTCCACCCTTCCTCACCGCACACTTCCTCTTCCACCGCTCTGGCGATTTTCATCAGTTGGTACCGATTTTGTGGGTTGAAGGTGCGCACCCTCCTCCTGATATCTAATCTCAGCTCACTTATAAAGTACCCCATGAACTGTTCTTCCGAAAGTCGACCGACTTGAGATGAGATGAACTCAAAGCCTTCAATGTATTCATCCACGATTTTGGTTTGTCGAAGATCGGAGAGTTCCTCATAAGGGTTCTCAAACCTTCTTCCACCATATCTGTCGATTGGGGATTGTTTCAGCTTCCTCCATGTGAGCTCCCCTTCCGTCTCTCGGAGGAGATTGAACCACTGAATGGTCGATCCCTCCATGCTCAATAACGCCAGTTTGATCTTCACCTCCTCCGAAGTGCCATGAACCTCGAAATAAACTTCTGCCTTTGTGATCCACCCTACCGGATCTGATCCATCGAACATGGGCAAGTCCACCTTGCGGACTGACATCCGATACTCCTCCATAATGTCAATAGATTGCTCCATCGGAGTTGGTTGTCGCCTTTCACCAGCCATCGCCGCCCCCCTCCCTAAGGCCTCACCACTCCCCTGTCCTCCTCTGGCCGTTTACCCAGCACTTTGCTCATTTCCAGCAGCAAGTTTTGCTGCATCTCCATCATGGCCATTCGCATGGATGACTGCATCTCTTCTATCCCAGCTTCAAGACTGGCCATACAAGATTCCAAAAGCTCAACTCTGTCCGACATCTTTGGTGGCATCAAGGTATGTTACTATGACTTCTCCTCCGAAACTGATCCCTCTCTTCGAATCCGGCAGGTCGTACTAATGTTAGAACTCTAGACTTATAATACTGGAGTTCCTCTATATTATTACTATATATCCGTAAAATACTTATCACTACCGAATAGTAGTGCCTAACCAGAGCAGATGCTCCTCAAAAGATTGAATTCTTCTGTCACTCTTCTTACAAATATTCTCCTTCCTTCTCTCTTCTCTGCCTACCCCTTTATAGACCCCCCTTAGGTACATTCTGTTATAACTAACTAGCCACCTCAGCTGATACCTAAATCCTTTTTTGGCCCACTGTTCTTCCTCTAAAATAATTCTCTCTCTCTCTCCCTACGATCCTAACATAATCTTCTTGTTGTATTGTTTAATAACAACAAAGAATATTACAGGGTCTTAGCATTTAAAGGTCAATTATTTGGCCATAAAGGTGTTGATACAAAAAGGTGACATTAAGGTTTGAAGCATTTAAGGATTAAAGAAATGATAGTCGATCCTTTAACTAAAGGACTTCTCAATTTGTATTTATGACACAAGTATACAGTATGGGTGTTTTGACGTCCTTAGACATTGTTAGTTAGGGGATCGTTACGTTTTCTCCATGTTCATTTATACATTTAATGTATTATGACGGTATGATGGTTCATTAATAAAGATGATCATTGTTTATCCTCGGAAATATGTGTTGTCGTATATTGTCATAATACATATAAAAGTCTTAAGATTTATATCGATCTTAAGCATTTAAAGGTCATTAGGCATATATACAAATTGACCTTATGCCTATATCATTTAGATGCATACAGTTTTATATGGATATCCATGAAGTTTGATATAATATAAGGGGATATAAGTTTTTTAATCCCATAACGGTGCTCTATTGTAGTTTAGCATCCAGTTGGAGAACATAAAAGTGTTCTCTAATACAGTTTAACATTTGGTGAGAGGAAACAAGTTTTCTCTAATGTTGTTTATCATTCGGCCAGAAAAAACATGATTTCTCTAATGTAGCTTAGCATAAAGTTGGATAAATCGAGACTAAAAACAAGGATGATATAATTTAGACCATAAAGGTATCATCTTAGTTTGTCACACTCCATTTTCCCATTCATGTTAGTGAGGTATTAGGTATATGCGATTCTATTGAATCTGTGTCGCACATGACACATGCATTTGATACTTTTTGGTATCGAAAGCCTTGTAGGATGGAATGATGAACTTTTGTTATCTTTGGATCAAATGTTTTGTTTTTAAAACCTAGTCGATTAATACAGTAGCGTGACCTAACTGAGTTTTTAAACTAGAGTCAACACTGGAATTAAGTATTATCCAAAGGGGAGATTGTTTGACATTTTTGTAATTTCCTATAAAGTTGGACAATATTTAATTGCATTTTTTGATTTTTAAATAACTTATCAGTTAAGTTACGTAATTTGATCTGGATAAAGATAATAAAGTTGTCTAATAAATGATCTAAATCAATGGGTCGATTAAAGTCCAGGTGAAAAATGAATCTCAATCAGTGTGAATTAGACCCATATCGAATATATGACGGGAAAGTCTGATATGAAAGTTATATATAAAGATTAAGGTCTCCTTACGTTGCTCATATCAATCGTAAGTATATAAAGATTCTCTGACCTGTTAAGAGCGCTTACGTTTTGAGAAAATTGTAGAAAGACGTTGACCGCGTTTCGGTGAGGAGTTCTCATGAAGATGACGGCTGATTCACGCTCGTTTCGGCTTAGGAAAGCTCATTTAAAGTTGTGGAATCGAAACTAGATATTTTCTGCATTTCTTCGTTTCTTGTCCTTTCACGTTCAATTCAAAATACATAACTAAAGTATCGTTATATGTTACGTATGAAAGAAACGAAACTATAGAAATTTAGACAGGACTATTAATTGGATCAAAGCACTTGTGGGTAAGAATGTTTGGCTTACTCTGTCCACGGATACGAAAAATAGACGGCACTTATAAGTTGGAGTCAATATCTTTCTGAATCTTCTTTTTGTACAGTTTCAGCAACTGCTAACTGGTCGTCCACGTTGTAACGTTGTATTAATTTCTCCTATATTTAATGAAATTCATTAAATTTTCAACAACAAAAAAAAGTTGATCACTTATATCAATTAATGGTCGTTCTTATAATTGGTTTCATTCAATTGGTTAGCATTTTTATAATATTTTCAATTTAGAAATTTGTAACTATCAGTCAAATCGCGTTAATTAAACTTTGAAAGCAAACTGGAGGACTAATTGCACACTTAAGTATGCAAACTGTGAGAATAATTAAATGAAAGAGAAGTACATCAACTCGCACAATTCGTCAACTTTTATAATTTATCTAATTGACATCTTAACCACAATTAGGCAAATGCGGTTAGATTTTTCATTTGCACAGGAAGTTTCCAGAAAGAACATAAGGAAGATGTACAGGGAGAAAGAACATAAGGAAGATGAAATTGCTACAAAGACAAGGAGAAGACGGAACCTTACGAAGACGACGGTAGGTGTTGAAAACAGGAAAAAGACAGAAGGGTTTCGTCATTCTTCATTTTTTTTTCTTCCTTCTTCTTCTTTTCTTAGGAAAAAGCGGAAAAGAAGCCAAAAAAGGCCATGAGTTCATAAACCGGTAACATATTGGAAGCTTCCCGTCTCATAGAAACAACCAAGAACAATCTCCACGTACCAAGTCCCTATTTGAATATTCTTTCGTTAAATAAATATAAAAGAAGTCTATCTCTCCCTCTTATCATTATCATCAAGAAAGTAATTAAAGAGTGCGAACTAAGTGGGTGTATCGTGTGGATGCGTTGTGGAGAGGCTTTTAGTTCAATGCTACAGTTGTAGTAGCAGTAGTACTCTGTTCTTTCTCAGAATTTCTAGAACTCCACGTTGCTTTCTCTCCCTGTTACTCGCTCTTTTATTATAAGTGTCTCGTACACGAAACCTGAGGGGAAATTTATACCGCTCCACTCTGGTAAGGATCCATCCTCTTTAAAAGGAAAGTTATGTCATTGCGTTGTGTGTTCTATTGCCACCAACCCTCAACCTTTTCTCGCTGAACATCCATGGAAGTCGATAACAAGAAGCTCTCTGACTCTAATCTCGTCTGCTCTAACTGTTTCCTTTCCGGTTTTTATTGTTGGGGCTGGGAGTTTCTCACCGCTCTCTTGCTTTTTAGTTGCTGATCAGTCTGATCCAGTTATTCGAACTCTTTTTTTCTTTTTCGGTTCCTTCTTTCTTTATTATCTTCTCTTTTTAGACCTTTGAATATTTTGGTGTTAGGCTCTTGTGTTGTTTTTGGCCGTTTAGATCGGAAAGAAATGGCCCAACGGTCTGTTCCTGCGCCGTTTCTGACAAAAACGTACCAGTTGGTGGATGATCCGACCACCGACGATGTGATATCCTGGAACGAGACTGGCTCCACTTTTGTTGTCTGGAAAACTGCAGACTTTGCCAGGGATTTGCTTCCCAACTATTTCAAGCACAACAATTTCTCCAGCTTTGTTCGCCAGCTCAACACCTATGTAAGTCCCACCCACCTCTGTTCTATCGTTAGTTTCACGTTTTGTCTTGATTCAACTTTAAACCACACCACTTGGGAACTTTATGATAGCTTTAGGTCAAGAACCACACATGACCTTAGTTGTTTTCTTGTGTAGCCGTCATGAGTATGGAGATTTTAGTGTCAATGAATCCCCGGATTTTCCTGGCAACTAAACAAATCTGTGTAGACATTAGAATCCTATTTGGGGTGTGAATGTGGATGGTGGGTAGGACGGTAGTTCAGGACTCTATTGCCAGAAGACTCTTTGGTCTATTATGGTAAGTTGGTAAAGAGCGTGTATGGCTTGTTCTCGGTGCATCTAGAAGCGTGTAAGGTCGTATCTAGCGATGTTTATATTTGGCAACTAAGATTAGGTAAGGGGCATAACTGTCCATAACTCGTATTCGATCGCAGATAAGGACAAAACTGTATTGAGACAACTGTCGTTTTTGGAGAGTTCGGTAATATACATATATTTAAGAACCTTATTGGTCTATAAATATAAAAAAACAGACGACTTTTAATAGAAATATCATATTTTATATCAAAAATCAATGTTAATGTCGTATTTAGAACTTTAGTTTATGTACCTAAAAAGTCTTCCGTAAAACGTGGGTTTAAGTTTAAGTTGCCACGAAATCCTCTCATTTTAAGTTGCAATCAAAGAAAATAAAGGAGACACTTAGGAGTATGACTAATGAATAGGCTATATTTCCATATCTTGGCCTATAAGGCTCATGTTTGTTGGGTTTGACTACTAATATTCGCAATAGTCTTTTAGAAAAACATGACTCGTAATCAATTTGATAAGATACAATTTCGCGCTGACCATCTTCACCCTAAATGGAATTTGTATGAGCTGCTCCTTTATTTAGCCTACGAAATTAAATAGAATTTCCAGTTGCGTAGATAGACTGAAATCCCTTAAAAGTCCAATTCCGGATCCCAAACAAGATCTTGTCCTCGTTGGCTGCGCCAATTTATTACCAAGCCCCGAAGCGGACACCCGAATGTGAAAGGAAAGTATGGATCCTTGTCCGAATTGGATTTTGTGGAAACTATGAACAAGAATATAGACACCAAAGTACAATCTTAGTCCATGTGATTGACTTATGGCTCCCATTATTTTAATTTTATACGTTATTGAAGTTTTAACTTCGTGGGTAAGAATTTAGTAATTGGTTGATTTCAATTGTTTTTCTAATAGTTGAGTTTGATATCAATAAGAAAAGATGGGTGTTTTTATTGTCAACTGGCAGGGATTCAGAAAGATCGTGCCCGACAAATGGGAATTCGCGAACGAGAATTTCCGGCGAGGACGGAGAGAGCTCTTGTCCGAAATCCGTCGTCGGAAAGCGGTAATCGGGACGCCGACCGAAGGGAGTGGAGCCGCTAAATTGGCAGTAGGCGGTGGTTCGTTGCATTCAAACTCCGGCGAGGACATGGGTTCGACGTCGACTTCATCTCCTGATTCAAAGAACCTTGGGTCCGTGGAGACGGTGGCAAAGATGACCCAGTTGGCGGACTTGTCCGGGGAGAACAAGAAGTTAAAGAAAGACAACGAAATGTTGAGCTCCGAGCTGGCACAAGCCAAGAAGCAATGCGAGGAGCTGATGGCTTTCTTGACCAAGTACGTGAATGTGGGGCCCGATCAGATCAATCGCATCATGCGGCAAGGAAGTTGCTCTGGATCTAGTCATGATGAACTGGCTGGTGGGGCATGCGTGAACCGTGATGACGATGATGATGACGTTGACGATGACGACGAAAATGGTGGCTGTGGTGAGGGTCCGAAGCTGTTTGGAGTTCTCTTGACGTGTGATGAGAACAAGAAAAAAAGGGGTCGTGGTGATGAGAAGATAGGGTTGGCCGGGCCCCATGCAAAAGAAATCAAGATATGCAATTGAAATCAGCCGTAGTGAGTGTAGGGTAGCTATGCTGCTTCTCACGTACGATCCTTCTATTCCTCTAGGAAAAGAAAGTAGTAGTCTCTATGTTACTAGAAAATGCTCTTGCACACTGTATTCCAATAATGTTTGGGACGGTAGTATAGAGATCAAAGGCAAATGCTTACCAAAAAAAAAAAAAGAGAGAGATCAAAGGCAAATGGCCCTCTTGTTCCCTATTTATCAAACTACTTAGTTAGACCCACACGTGTAAAATTACCACGAGGTCATTGGTGATATTACAGATCCTAATGATTTTATATCTTTTAATTACATCTTTTGTTTATTTGGTTCTCACATTATCTCCCCCACAGTCCCACTATTGTGTAATTTTTATAATGGTAATATATTGAATTTATTAAATAATTTATAATATAAATTTTAATATAAATAATTAATTAATAAGTCATAATCAAATATGCTTATGTTGTATTAATGCCGATTTATTTGCATCATATGAACAAATTAGGCCATGCGCACGATATACATAGAAACATAAGAACCAGTTCAATTTTTTTTGTTAGCTCACGAGGTATTTTAGGAGGGTCTTAATTGTGAGAAGACGCCTTTAAGCTATCTACTCTCATACTAATTGTTAAGTCAGTTAAAATGCAAATATTTTGGACTTAATATTTATTGATTTGTGAAATTGGTGTTCATAAATTAATAGAATTATTTGTTAAATATTTGCAGATGGTTTTCAATGCCAAAAAGACAGAAATAGACCAAAAAGAGGAAAATATCACAAGAAATTTGAAAATTCCAGTTTGGCCGAAATTCAAAGACTAGGCATGGGCACAGAATCTCAAATCTGCAGATTTTCCAGAATTCGTCTTCAATTAGAATACAACCATCCAAGATCTGCTGGACTTCTTTTCAAAATATCTTCTATCGAAATTGAAATACCACCTAATCTAGAGGAAATCAAAAGAAGATAATAAAGAGATTCAATTAAAATAAGAGATTTTGGGGTGATTGCCGTTGATATATACATGTATTAGGGGGAAGGAAAGAAAACATTAGCTTAGGATTTAATCATAGAATAGGGTAGATCATCGTTTTCTCTGTTTTATCCTAGACACTGCCGCCCCCTTAGCCATTCTCTATTCACGTTTCTGAATTCTTGCAACAGTATCGACGTTCTCTTCTTTGGTTGGCTGCCGCAATTTGTTTTTCTTCTTGATTTTGTTTCTACGCAGATCAACGCATCCTTCTCCTTGGCTGCCGCTGTCCACGTTGCTGACTCCCATCAATAGTATCATCGCATAATCATTCCCTCTGGCTGCCGAAATTGCTTTGATTAGTGTTATAGCTTAATTCTCTTACAATTTCAAGTAGACGTAGCAAGGGTTAAGGGACTTTTGGTTAATTGCAATTTTCTGGTTTCTTGTCTTTAATTTTCTGCAGATCAGTTATGGTGATTGTTGTTTTTATTATTTCTTTTGATTTCAATTTAATTATGAGTAGTTAATTTTCTTATCTTGGTTGAGGGATCCATGTTCTATGTTATTTTGGTGAGATTTTCTGGATACTTTTTATGTTGTTAATGAACATTGGATATTTTCAGATCTATCTTTTTAATTGAATTTATTGGTTTCTAGGAGCGCTACTAGAGATTAATTAATTCAACTGCTAGGTTAACAAAATCTGACGTTCAATTTTGGTAACCACAAGTAGCAATTAGGATTGACCCCTTTACGTTAGAGTCGGAAAATTCTAAGAAATTATCCACTTAATTGATTTCATGTCGTACATGTTTATCACTTGTCTATCTAGATTTCATATTGTACATGTATATCTAGATTGTTGTTTAATAAGATTGCTAGGATACATGTTTCTAGTTAATACAATTAATAGAAAAATTCCCTCAATGAATGTTCGTTAATAATTACAATTTTTATCAAGGATCCATAATAACATGGTAACATCGGTGACCGAAACCAAGGTATTTTTCATTTAATTTTTAGATTTAATTATTGTTTCAATTTGTGATTTTCCTTTTTATTTTTATTGTCGTGACAAAACACCCTTTTTATTTTCGTCTGAACTAGCTAACCTTTATCGTTAAAAATTAAATAAAAATTAATTAAAATAAATCAATTAATTTTTATTTAATAATTTATTTTTAATTAAATTTTAAATTCTTCATTGGTAAGGACAAATTCTTTCGATCATATTTCATAATTTTTAATTTTATTGAATCTTTAGCTAGTTTTATGATGATTTAATACTGGTTGAATCTTTTAAATCTTAAACTTTTTGTCTTATCGGTTTAACTTCTAGTCTGGTTTTTAAAATATTACTCTCAAGCCTTCTTATTTCCTTGGCTTTATTTAAATACAACATAAACAAAATTTGGGTACGAAAAAATGTCACTAAAAGTCTCAAATTTGTTGCTTATTAGCAACGATTTATATTCGTCGCAAAAAAATATCGCCAAATCTCTGTAGTTGACAACTATAAGTGAAGTTTTTCACTAATCGTCGTTAATAATTGTTGCCTATGCTTTATTTTCGTAGCGAAATTTTTTTAGCCAAAATCAAGTCGTTTTACGAAATTGAAAACCTAATTACCCAAACAATGGGCATAAGTTGAAAACCTCCCCCACTGAAAAAGTCTCTAGATGTTTCCTAATTATGACTAACTCATCAAAGGCGATCTTCTTCTCTAAACTGGTCAAGTTGCCAGGTATGGACTCCTTTGTCTTCCTTGTCACATTTTCTTCTTCTTTTTATCTTTGATCATTGTTTTGCAATAGATAGTCATTAGCTTTCTCTTGGAGGAGTCACAGCTCACTCGCATGCTAGGTGAAAGATAACATTGAGGTATGGAAATTACTTGATTCTTTTGTATTAACTCATTGTCTTTTTGCTTAATCCAGATTTCCAGCTAGTAGTTACAAATCATAAGGTCTTATTTTGGAGAGACAACTTTGATTCCTAGTCTTCGTTAAACTCTTCAAGTAAGTCTTCCTACTATTTTTATCTAATAGTGACTTTAGAAGAAAGCACACTTAATTATGTATACCTTAAATATAGTACATACACGGTTAACATTCTCAACCTTATCATATGAAGTAGCCTCAGTTGATAAATCACAAAATTAACATTGCAAGAATGTTGGAACATTCAAATAAGAAGTCTTATATTATTAAAGATGTCAGATCACTTATTAATCTGTGTCATCTGCTCTGGGTTTTATTTATTTTTAATGGTGATGGACAAATATAGAATGTGCTTGTGCAGGGGATCTTTGGATGGTTAAAAAATTAAGTTCCGATAATCTTTGCTTCTTTGTGAATATTTTGTTAACTGCATATAACTTCATATACTTTTTCGTTTCCTTATTAAATTATACACTCTAGTTCTATATTGATTATATTTATGACTTGTTTTTCTTTCTATTGATCTTTCATAATAAAACTGTTAATATAATTCATCGCGGAATGTTAATGTGATGACTAGTTTCTGATGACAAAAATGAGCTCCGATGGGAGGGATCTAGCAAAATTCTCCCTGATGAAGATGTTGGATCGCGTACAGTCCGAGTATTCATAATACGCTGCGGAAAAAGACCGTACAAGAACATCATGTATAATCGAAAACACGAA
>JAOQMR010000213.1:5281743-5302492 GCA_027563865.1 Erythroxylum pelleterianum
TATGGTTTTACTATCAAGTCACATACTTGATGACATAAGTCTAATACCATTCATGGAATGTAAATCACATTACATAAGCTAAATACATGCATATATGAAAGGAATACTTCATAATATATTATTAACAAATCATAATGTTAATACATGAATCACAAATGTTCATTGGCCTAGAGCACACTACTAACAGAAGAATGAATCTATGCATAACAAATATCCTCATTAAAGTCTATTAACCCCTTACTTTCAATAATCGATCTTCTTCTTCAAGACTTTTAGTATCATTTGAATTAATTCTCTTTCTTTATTATCTATATCTCATTTTCTATTAGGAAACTATTAGATGAATGTCTAATTGTATATATTGTGTGTTATGTAAAACTTCCTCAGACCTTCAAGAGAACATAGATGGAAATGGAGGCGGTAGCCATGTCCTGATGGAACATACATGATTAGAAAAATCGGTTGTTTTGGAACAGTCATCGATTGCAAAAACTATGTTTGTTCATTGTGATGATGATGGAGTCGTTTAATTTAATATGCACGTGTTCGAATTTGGGTTCTTTATATTGTTTGATTTAGCTTTTATTGTTCTATACTGTAACAACCCAGATCACTCGCTTACAGATATTGTCCGCTTCTTTGGGGTTTAGCCTAGCTGGCACAATGGTTCGGGTACTGGCTCTGATACCACTTATAACACTCTAGACTACCCACTTACAGATATTGTCTGCTTTGGGCCTTGGCCCAGCCAAGCCTTCACGGTTTTGCTTTTCCCGAGGCCTTTCCAGGAGGTCACCATCCTAGAGCTACTTTCACCCAAGCATATTTAACCTCGGAGTTTCAATGGGATCCGGTCCATTAAGCCATGAAAAACGCATCTGTAAGGGAGAGGTATCCGTACCCTTATAAGGTGTACTTTGTTCCCCTCTCCAACTGATGTGGGATCGCACATATACTGTTTGCTCCTTAGGTGAAACACATGGTACGTGTGGTTCATCTAATTCAGTGATCTATATTGCCTCTAAGAAATCATTTACTATATCTTTTGTTAGTTTAGTTAAAGCCAAGAAGTTATTGGAAGAAGGTTTAATAAACAAACTCCTACGAGAAGATCTTTAATTGTTTCAATTGATGTCTTCGAATGCGCAAGGAGCCTTTTTAGGAATCTAGACATAGAGAACTTCTTCACCTTATCTACCTAGTCTCATGTCACCTAGAATCTAGAAAATGATTATTTAATTTGCTTTTCAAAGGAATAGGCATGAAAATTTATTTGTTGTTTTTCTATAAGAATTGTTCAACTTTTAATTAAAATCTTGTAGTACTTACTTTATATTATTATATTATATTACTCACTATATATTAATATTTATTGTTTTTCCTGTAAGAATCATATATTATTATATTACAAATTTCATGTTAAAACTGTTTGAAAATTTTGTGACACTATATAAAATTGCCAAATTATATAATTTGAAAGATAAAAATAAAAAAGTATACATTTATGTAATATTAATAAATTTTGAGTTTATAGTTTCATAAATTACTGAAATGATTTGACATTTTTATTAGCTAAATTTATTTTCACACTCAGAGTTATTGTCAGTAATACTAAATTTGAATTTTCCCAATATAAAATTTAGTCACAAAATGATCAAGTCAAAATTAGTGAATTCATAATTATAAGTAAGAAAGTAATTTTTGTTATTTAAGTTTTGGGCGATAATTTGAAAGATTTGTTGCTAAAAGTCCAGCTTTTTGCAATCTTTCTGCAACGATATCTAAAAGTTGTCACTAAAGTCTAGCTTTTTGCAATCTTTCTGCGACGATATCTAAAGTTGTCACCAAGGCTCACACTTTGGCAACGAAATGAGCCTTTTGCGATGATTCCCATGAAGTGTCACCTAAGGCTTGCATTTAGCGACAATTTTGTAAAACGTAATGAAATGGTAAACCTTGGTAATGTTTTTAAAAATCGTCGGCAAAAGTTTACTTTTAAAGCTTAGCCAAATCCAGACTTTGTTGTAGTGTAATTTGGTAGTAATGCAAAAGAGTCAAAAACCTAAAAGTTTTGACCAACATTTAGTTAAGACCTTAATGTTCATAAATATTCTAAAACAACCCTAATATTTGATAGATATTTAAATAGACTTTTAAATTAACAAATAATTAATTCCTCCGTTCAGAATTTCTTACATAAAATTTTTAAATATTTTTCTGCAGGACTCTATTGCTGCATAAAAATTTTATCTAGTATGAGGTCTGTTAATTAACTAATTTTTTTAACTAAATTCCTTAACAGTTGGCGTAACCTTAATTTCTCAAAATCTCCAATTCATCATTTCCACCGGACAACAATGGCGATGTGAACTTTGTTGCAAATGAGGATGCTATAGATGTGGAACTGCAACGAAGATCAAAGGAAATCGAGGAGGGCGTAGTTTTTTCTTTCTGAAGAGCTTGATCAGGACAGCTTTCAAGATAGTGGACTTGATTTCCCATCATTGGTTCAGATTATTAGAAACTTGATGGCTGATAAGGTAAGCTTGGCAATTGAGCTATCAGGTGTTTTAAAGTCTCGGATTGCTGAGAGGGATTCTGCAATGGAAGAGTTTATATCGGCAAAAGCAGGACTAGAGTCTCGCACCCAAAGATTAGAGAACGAGAAGAGTGAGTTGCAATCAGCACTAGAGAAGGAGGTAGACAGAAGGTCAAATGATTATTCTACGAAGCTTGAAAAGTTCCAATTAGAGGAGCAGAGACTTCGTGAAAGGGTTAGAGAGCTTGCAGAGCATAATGTTTTCTCTCTAGATGGAAGTGTCTTCTTTTCATCAGAGAGCAAAAGTATGGTAACACATTCGGAGCAGCGAATCAAGCATCTGACTTCAAGGATGGACGTAACTGGGGAAAACCAAGATGTAAAGCAGAATCTCTCTGAATTGGGGAAGAAGAACTCATCAGTACAGGAAGATCTATATTGTGTCAGAGAAAATTTGAACACAAGGATAACGACTGTAGAGAGGCGCAAAGTCCGTCACTAGATTATGATGAACCGGGGATTTTGGTATAATAGGATTACGCCATCTCGTTAAAAAAATTAGATAATTTAATTAGTTAATTAATCTCTGATTAATACGAATTAAGCTAAATTATATTAGATCCCGTATCAGAGTTGTGGGTCACAAGCACATGGACCCAACTAACAGGGAGGTCCGTTGTTGTTGTTAAGCCCAAAAGTTCGATGCTTAACACTACGACCTGCAAATGCAGTACTAACAGGCAAGTCACTTCTGCCCGACGAATTTTCTTGCGCGCGAAGCTTATCCCGTCGATCGGCAAAATTAAGCTATGGTTTGTTCTTGTATAGAAATCTTATATTCTCCGTCGTTTCCTTTTCGTTGATCCCTATTTTGTCACTTTTCTGTGAATCATTAAAAAAAAATCGAGTCTTTTGCTGAGAAACACGAATCTCCTCGTCTCTGTTTGATTCGAATATTTCTTACAGATGCGTTTATTTTTCTATGAATTTGTTTCTTTGATTACTATTGATCGTTCATGGAATCTATGTAATAATTTAAATTGGGAGATAATTTCCTTTTATTCAGATTGGGGTCAAGGGTGCTGCGCCGGTGCTTTTGGGAATGAACGAATTGGAACAATTTGTTATGTAGATCACCGGGTTATGGATTTAGTTTTGTGAGGATTCGCTCTTCCAATTTTTTGGGTCTGAACTCTAGATTTTCTTTTTACTGGTTCATCATTAATTTAAAATGCATGCTTTTTCGAGAACTTATAAGGTCTAGATGTTTCCACGTAATGAACATATCAGTTTTAGTTTTAATATTTGGATCAAGTGTGGAAGGCTATTTGATCTGATATGTTCTCCATCATTTTCAAATTGCTCGAGTAATTAGAAGATGATTTAACTTATAAGGTCTAGATGTTTCCACGTAATGAACATATCAGTTTTAGTTTTAATATTTGGATCAAGTGTGGAAGGCTATTTGATCTGATATGTTCTCCATCATTTTCAAATTGCTCGAGTAATTAGAAGATGATTTGGTAGTTGTTGGTATTCCAGGTTCTGTTGTTAGTTACAGTTTCTGCTAGTTCTCTATGAACTTGTTTGCTATTTAGCAATGGACATGCTGGTGTTATATTGAGGGGAATGTTAAGTTGAAGATCTGCTTCCTACTATGCGTTTCACTTTTTTTGGACATGTTTTAATTATCATAAATGAGTTTTTGCGGAATAAATATTGACTTTATGACCAATCCCGAGTTGCATTATTATGCATTTTTAATTATCTGTTAAAAAAATCTCTTATTTTGTCACGTTCAGATCACTCAAATTATATGTTCTGCTATCCTTTTTGAAATGTTTATTAAATGTACTTAGTTCCTCTATCATTTCCTTGAAGTACTTTTTTTGGCTTATGACTTTCATATGTGAACTTTTGCCTCATCAGTCAAACCTCTATAGAGGGCAGTCTCGTATAGATAAGCCTAGAGGCCGACATCATGGGTTAACAACACAAAAAAGGCAAGAAATTAAAGAAGCATTTGAACTATTTGATACTGATAATTCAGGTAATGATATTATTACTGTCGTCTCTGGCTTCAGTTTATGTTTTTAATTTTAATATTTACATGGTAGTTTGTTTTCTTTTTCAGGCACTATTGATGCTAAAGAGTTGAATATTGCTATGAGGTATTTATTGCATAACTTGTGTACAAAGTTTTCTAAGTTGGTTGAGATAAGATGTGTGAACATTGAACTTCTCGTATGACAGGGCACTTGGCTTTGAGATGACAGAAGAGGTATCTTCTAACTCCTAGAATAAGTGTATGCAATCTCTTTTTGGAAATTATGGTACTTTTCTGAGCCTGAATTTGTTAGTGAATTATCTGTTCATGTAACTAATGTATGTGCATTTTGAAACTGCTGTTTTCTCTTTATGAATTGGTTCAGATCTTACAGTAATGAAACTATCAATAAAGGCACTCCATTACTACTTCTCAAATAAATAAAGTATCTGTGTTGTGGGCCTATGCTGTGTTTCCTTTTCTCTTTGCAAAAAATTCTGTGTTAACAGCAAAGGAATGAACAAGCCAAGTTACAGAAGGGTCCCCTAATGTATAATTTTGTAATTGGGGTGTTTTCCTTTCTATCTAAATTTCTAAAATCATTGTGTGTTGCTATTGCCTATTTGGTTCAAATTGAATCGAAACCTTTCTACATGACTAACGCGTAACGAATTGCACATTGCAGCAAATCAATCAAATGATTGCTGATGTGGACAAGGACGGGAGCGGTGCTATTGATTTTGATGAATTTGTTCATATGATGACAGCCAAGATCGGAGAAAGGGACACTAAAGAAGAAATGATGAGGGCTTTCCGTATCATTGACCAAGATAATAATGTCAGTTGTTGGTCATTCATTGTTGACTTCGTTTCTTTTTGTCAGTTGTTTACCCTCTCCCATTTTCTGCAGGATAAGATATCAGTTGCTGACATTAAAAGAACAGCAAAAGAACTAGGTGAACACTTTACTGACAGAGAAATTGAAGAGATGGTTGAAGAAGCAGATCGAGATCGTAAGTTTGCATATTCATATATTTTCCTGATATTTTAGAACAAAAAACTGTCCAGAATGTCTGACCTCGTACTGACACCATATGAGTTGGCATACATAGAGGCAATAGGGTGCATCCTTCTCATTGTTGTAACATCTTGGAATTCCTACCAAACTATTGGATAATATGTTTTCAATTGTAATATCTGAAGTGGCAATTACTCCTTCAGAAACAACTTTCGTTCTTTGCTTATTGGGTTAATCTAATAAGACTGGAAAACCTTGAGCACCAACTGAAATTAGGCGGATATCTTCACACTTCTAAATCCTAGTCCATAGGTTTTCTGGGGAATTAGATTGAGTAGGATTTTCCAGTGTTAATCTGCTTGGCACAATTATGGTGTTGCTTATCACTTACATGTTGGCTTTATGAAATGCACAGGTGATGGTGAAGTGAATCTGGACGAGTTTATGAGGATGATGAGGAAGACAAGGTATGGTTCCTAAACTTAGGGTAAAATCATGGGACTTTGTGAACCATTTTCCAAATGTGGATGCATTTATTATTACGATCTAGCCATCTACATATCATCTATAAATCTGCAAACTAGGGAGAACTGGTCTTGGCTTAGGTAATTTATGGTGTGACATGTTTTATGTAATTTGCCTGGTACAAGATCTTTATTATGTTGATACAAGACCTTTGCTATGTGGTATAATATAATCCAATTCGTATGTTTATTACTTAAAAGTCATTTCAATAAGATGGGATTATTTTCTTTGATTTGCGCATTTAAACTACAAGGTGATGCACTAGATTTTTCATGGACTCCATTAGATGGTGCTTTTTGTCGGAAAAGAGGATTAGGCCTACTCCAACTTAGTTACAGATCTTGATAGTTCTTTGTATAAACTAGGGGATATGTATGAGGAATCATGATATTTATATTTGTAGTTTATACGAAGATATCTGAAGTTCAGGCATGCCAGATGCAAACAATCGGTATAAACCACTGTAAATGGCTGCGATTCCTGACATGGGGGGTTGTTAAAATTGATAATCAGTTGGGGTTGGTTAAGAATAGATTTTATATGAAGTTGGACTAGCCCCTCGTTTCTACAGCTCTAGCTCCGCTTCTCCTTTCATGCTCGGGCTCTGCTATCCTTCCGATTATGATTCTTACGTAATTAGCCTCTCTTTCAATTTCGAATGACTGATTGGGGCATTCTCACTTCTTAATAATTGAATCCGTACGCTTTTATGGGTAGCTTTGAAAAAAGGAATGCATATTATTAACCCGAATGAAATTAAAAAAAACGCACTTAATTATTAACCCGAATGAAATTATAAAAGTATTATATTATAAAATATTAATTAATAAATTATATTTATTTGTTACTAATAAAACTTGAACTCATTGTTTATAAGTGAAAACGATTCACATAAAATATATATTAATAAAATTCATAATAATAAATTTTTTATATGCGTATAATAATTTATAAATTAAGCGTGTAAGATGGATCCTGTCACCAGTCAAAAACGAAAATTTCATATGCAATGAAGTCTCGAGCCTTTAATCTCTTGAATGAAAGCGTGATAGTTTGACCACTTACAGGACCTGCGTCCTCAAAAGAACTACCTTTGTTCTCGTACTAAGTTGATAGATTCTATGCAGACAAGAAGCCCATTGCATACCAACTGCTTACGTCAAGTTGCTAGAAACCAGTAGGTACTGCCTTCTTTTAAGTTTTGACAGTTATAAATACACTCAGAATCAGATAACTGTCGTCCAGAATGATGGCGAGCGACACGGAGCTCCCTCCCTAATCCACTAATGGCCTACCCGCCACTATGTTTTTCAATCTTCCTAGCCGTTTCCTCTCTGTTACCACTCTATCTAGTGCTGCTCCGGAACTTGCTAATTCAGAATTCAGACGACTCCCCACAAAATACACTTCATTCAGCTTCAAAGAAACCAATTTCTTCTTTCAAATATTAACCCTTTGCAGAAACACTTGCCACTTGAAGTCTGTCAAGTCTCTTCTCATCGTTAATGGTTTATTTGAGCGTGAGCTTTAACTGAAACACTTTCTGAACTCACGTTTCAATGTGGGTGCTTTGGATGTTGCTCTTTCCGCTTTCAATACTTTCAAGAGACCCACCGTGTCGCTCCAGAACTTAATGCTTAGGAGCAGTTATGCTTTGTACGAGGATGTTTTGTATGTTTATGGGAATTGCCGAGTTTCATGTTGCCCATCTGATGATGTCACGTTTTCTTCTGTAATCAAGGCTTGTTCCATTTTGGGTGCTTTTGGAATTGGAAAGACGGTACATTGTGCTGTTTTGAAAAGTGGGTACGAGAGAAATGTTGTTATGCTGACTGCTTTAGTTGACTTTTATGGGAAAACTGAAAAGTGGGTGCTTTGAAATTGCACACGCGTTGATTGATAGAATTCCTCAACCCGACTTGGTCTCTTGGAATGCGTTGATTGCTTGTTATTCTTCGCAGGGATTTGAGCAAGATGCTTTCAATATTTTTAAGCATATCTTTGTTGTGGGTTTGAAGCCTAATTTGAGCACTTTAGCCTGCGTAATTCCTCTATGCACTCGTTTGGGGATACTGGGAAGTGTATTCATGGCCTTGCCCTTAAGGCTGGATATTTCGGAACGATTTCTTGGTGCCTGCTCTAGTTTCAATGTATGCTGGCGATGCCGTTGATGTGCATTTATATGCTGCTAGAAGATTGTTGATTATGGAGTGAAGAAGAATGTTGCTGTTTGGAATGCCATGATATCTGCTTATGCACAAAAACAAGATATTTCGAGGAATGGTCCGTACTTGTGTACTTCCTGATTTTGTTACTTTTGTGTCCATCGTTCCCTCTTGTTCTTCAGATTACAGTATTTGGTATGGCAAATCCATTCATGCTTACATTATAAAACATGGTTCTCAAAATCAAATTTCTGTCATATCGACTCTTGTCTCCATGTATTCCAAGATGGAAGACATGAAAACAGGCAAGTTTCTTTTTGATGGGATGTCTATTAAGAACCTCTTACTCTGGAATGTCATGGTTTCTGGATATGAACATTGTGGACAATTGGATGAAAGTTTAGCTGCATTTAGCGAAATCCAAATTTCTGGTTTTTGTCCAGATGCAGCATCTTTAATTAGTGTTATTTCTGTTTGCTCACAATTGAAGGCTGTGTGTCTTTGTAAGTCTGCCCATGCATATGGCATCAGAAGGGCTTAGATTCAAACCTCAATGTGTCAAATGCACTCCTGGAGTTTTACTCTGATTCCAATAATCTCAGCACTTGCTTTAAGCTATTTCACAAAATGCAAACTAGAGATGTTGTCTCGTGGAACTCATTCATACGCAGTGAAGATGTGGAAAAAGCTCTTAATCTTCTCGACGAGATGCACAAAGAGGGAACAGCACTAGATTTGGTTATACTGATAAGCATTCTTCCTGTATTTGAGGATGGTCGCAATCTGGATCAAGGGATGATTCTTCATGGTTATGCAATCACAAAAGGTTTCACTTCTGATGTTCCTTTAGTTAAAACGCTGATAAGCATGTACTGTAAATGTGGAGATACTGAGGCTGGGAGATTACATTTTGAAAGTTTGCCGAGAAGGTGTGTAGTGTCCTGGAATGCCCTGATGTCTGGTTACAGACGTCAAAATCTAAACGGTGAGGTTTTGGTCTTATATCATCAAATGGTTAAGGAAGGTCAAAGGCCGAGCTCTTTTACCCTGATAAATTTGTTGCGGCAACGCTATGACAGGAGGCAAGGTAAGTCAATCCACGCTTCTGCACCTAGGTTGGGGATTTTGCAACAAACTCGTCTTCTATCTTCCATGGTTTCTATGTACTCGAGATTTGAGTATATAAGTTCATGTCTTTTACTCTTTGAATTGGGAACAAAGAGGGATATATCTTTGTGGAATGCCATCATGTCTGCGCTTGTACAAGCAAAAAATGCCAGAAAAGCAGTACCCTTCTTTGCAGATCTGATTCGAGTAGGCTTAGAACCTTGTACTGTAACAATTCTAAATTTGATTTCAGCCTGTCCTGAGCTAAAAGTCCTGAATCTTGCTCACTCTTTGCTGGCTTATTCCGTACACAAGGGGTTTATTAGAATCTAATTTTCTGTCCGATATTATAAGACAATATCCATGAATCATCACTTCCATGAAAACACGTTATAATAAATTTCCGGCACTAAAATGTTTCCACGAGACAGAATAAAATATTATAATATTAGACAAAAAAAATCCGGATTAAAATGCACTTTAACCAAAGAACAAGAGCACTCCGTCATCGTCTCTACCCTCCACCGTGTAATATCAGGGGACATTCCCGATGGTATCACATGGGAACTACACCAACCAATCATTCCCCTCCAACCTGCCACATCTTTAACCCCACCATTCCTCGCTGATTTTGACACGTGTCCTGGCTGCAACTATTTCTTCCCCACCACAAGTTATGAGCACGGAGCACCAGCTGGAAGCTCTAACTCATGAGGTGCCCCAAAGCAGCAACAACATCAAGGCGAAGAAGAGAAAGAAAGGAAGGTACAGAGGTGTATACGTCATCCCAGAAAGGCCTCTCGGGTCTGGCTTGGCACCTTCGACACGTCGGAGCAGGCGGCGAGAGCTTATGACAAAGCCGCGATTGAGTTCAGGGGAGAAAAGGCCAAAACAAATTTTCCGACAAGAGACTATAAACCAAATGAAGACGAGAGGCATTGAAAAAAAAAGAACACCATGGAAGCAGAAAGCAGCAATAAACAAGTTGAAGAGTTGGGAAATGAAGATAATAACCATTTCTTTGAGATTTTTGGGGAAGATGAGCTTAAAGAAATAATGAAGATGGATTAGTGATTTAGCACATAAATTTGAGAGAACCGATAAGATTTCATCCTTTATTATTATTATTATTAATTCTTTGTACTATTCCTTTTAGTCGATAAACTGAAATACACTTTTCCTGTAAACTCGGTCGCGGGCTAATGTGTTTTATGAAGCTTAAATCCGAGAGAAACAGTGTACGATGACATTTTTAATCTCAATTTTAAAAAAGTGTCTTCAAGGAGAAGACAATTCTACTTTATCCCCTCCAGCCAAAAATAGAAAAATAAGTTCTATAAGGTTACCTTTTACCAAATCGAGCATAAACGCTGACTACCCAAGTGCCCCCAGGAAAATGGTGGCGTAAGCTGATTCGCAGACTAAAGTGAAAACCAGTGTGGACGCACACAGCTTTCTATTAATTGGCATTAGCCAATTGGAGTTTCTGTTTCATGATCTGGAATGGTAAGGATTTAAATTCTGTCGAGTAAATAAAATAAATTCTGGATCACCAAAAACAGAATGTTCCATTTTAAATAGGTCGCCACAGGCAGCAACAAAAAATTATCAGCTGAATCATTAATTATATCCATACATCAATCTCATGAGACTACACATTTCGGCTTGTGCAGCCAACAATGTGATGATAAAGATTAATCACAGACCACACCCGTCTAATGCACAAAACTTCTGAAATGATATATCTAAAAGCCGGGCCACTACCACACTAGAACTCTTCTCCGTAGAAGTCTGAAAAACAAGACTCATAAAAGGTCACAGTCCACAAGCCTGTAAACTTGGATTAGAAAGCCAATATATCAACCCATGTATAAACTTAGGTTTCCAAATCTCAGCCATTCCTATCAATAGATTCTGCCAAATATGTTTTCATTCTGCAAAGACTCTTCAGTGTTCATGCTTTCCATGTTCAACCACCGTGGATGTTGCACCTGTTGTCTGTTTAGCTACATAAATCTGTTTCATCTTTGAAGAAGGGAAGTTCTTTTCTCCACCCAAAGATTGATTCCTCCCATTATATCCCATTCTACGATAAGACCATTCCCCCCCAGAAATATTCTTCTGAGGAACTGAACCTCCCCTCTGATAATTGTAACCAGACGAGTTGTACAGCTGGCCAGATGCAGTTTGCTGGTGGGAAGGTTGTGTCTTAAAAGCAGAACTAGTATTCTGGCTAAAGCTGTTACTGGTACAATTTTGGGTGGCATCCGTCGTGCTAGCATCTTGAATGGTAATGGCAGATGGGCTTTTGGGAATGCTGCTCTGTGCCAAAGTTCTGGTACTACTAGACCTCGAGGAGTCCACCAGCCCAAGTTCATCAGGTAATTGGTTCAAAGTTGCATCAGTTGCTCCAGGGATATTTCGGCCATTGTCAGAGGATCTTGAAATTTGAGATTCAGAAAATCTGTTGGCTGCTAATGACTGATCGACAGAGAGCCCATGATTAAGCTGAGTAGGGAGAACACCTTCTGACTGTTGCTGCAATGGCATTGAAGCAGAGACTGATTGAAGAGGAGAAGCCGAGACATGGGACCACCGAGCTTGCACTGACATGTCCGGGGCAGACTAGGAACAACAATAGCAATGAAAAACATTATGACATGAAGTAAACAAAATCAAATATAAGTCCCCACACTGGTGAGCTGAAAACAAATAAAAATTTTAGCCCTGACAATGGTATTTAACATTATTGTCCTCAGAGAAAGAAAAGAAATTGTTTTCCAGAATAAATTTTCTATCCAAATGGTTGTAATTTTACACAGCACAGATCATGATTTCACCTGGAAAGGCGGCGCATCAAACATTGCCAAAGGAGAAGTCATTGGAAGAAGTGGCGACCCAGGCGCAAGATGCTGGATAGGTGCAGGAACACTGGTTGGATTTCTCTGTGCAGAAACTATATCCAAACTATTCATTTCCCCTTCACCAGCAACCATGGCTGAAGACACAGGATTATGCTTCCAATCAGGTTGCTTTCCAGGCGGAATATAGGTTGTGCCCATGAAACTCAAGCCAACTTGTCCAAATTGTCCAACTGGTGCAAAATGATTGTAGACAACCATGTGTGGTGGTCCTTGAACTCCCGGAATGCTCCCAGGTGGGCTAATAAAAGGGCCAGTAAAACCTGCTGGATGACCATAGAATGAATCCACACCAGAATGGTGCTGCCACGTTCCATGTGGACCTGAAACAGGCGTATTACTTTTCTGATGGGACTGCGATTGGGTTGATGCATGTTCGTCGTGTGGCCCAAATGCAAAGATGGGTCCCCCCAACATGGGATTCATTTCATAGAAGGGAAAATGGGAAGGCGGGCCTCCCGGGATATGTGAAAGCATCTGGCTCGAAGAATGTTGAGGACTTGGTAAAGGTGGCCACAGAGACATTGGATGCGTCTCAACAGAAAGATCAGCTGGAAGAGCTACACTAAGTGACTCTTCAGCTCTTGATCTACTTGCCAGGTGCTGATCGCCAGATACATCTGTGTATAAGCGAGAACAAATTGATAACAGTCAATTCATGAAGAAACATTTCATTAGAAACAGGAATGCAACATAGAATTTTCTGTTAGAAATTATACCATCAATATCTGCACCTCCAAAGCTTTTAGAATCGGAAGAAACAGGACCTGTACCCAGCCCATTCGCAACTATGTCATCACTACTTATTGCAGCAACTGCAATAGCTGAAGCAGCTGCTTCAGCTTCAGCCTCACAATCTTCCAAATGCATAGAAGATTCATTGGAGTGCTTATCCTTTCCAAAAAACATAGAGCGTTGATTGTCAGCTTGAGACAGATTGTGGGCCATTTGGATGTCTGGATGACACACACCTAGATTGCCAATTCCATGGGGAATAGCACGACTGCTAGAAGGAAGAATAGTTGGTGATGTAACAGCACCTGAATATACAAAAATAATCAATTTCAAAATTCTTTTAGAAGAATTTCAACTGCAATTGTACATGCAGAAAAAGTTCTTTAGGGAGTATGCTAACCGAATTGAATTTTATCCCCAGCAAGCAATGAATTGATTGTGCTTGAAGCAGAAGGAAATGATTTGTCCTTAGCCAGAATGGACGATGATGTCAAGCTTGGTTCACCAACCGAGAGAGTAGAATCTCCAATTGAAGACCGTGAATCAAGTTTTCCAGGCCTCATAGCGTCATTGAGTTGGGTCTGCATGAGGCTCATGACCTAAATGATAAAATGATCAGCTTCTAACGTTAGTAGATTTGCCACATGATTTTGAAATTTGAACTATTAAAATATGGTCCAAATCTATTGATGAAGAATTTCCATTCCATTATTTATATTCAATTGTCCTTTCTTTTGATCATAAAACATAATAATGCAACGTAGAGAATTAGAAGACTCAAATGTACAAAAATCAACAAAAAGTAAAAATCAAAATAAAAGGCTTCCATATGTTTCCCATTTCCCCTCCAAATCTTTCCCTTGTCATTCCCCTTCCTCTCTCTGTATCCAAAACAAAGTCAACTTGAACATAAACAGTACACCAATTAACATATATCTAATAAAGAAATAATGAATAACATCAAACGTTCAATTAAGTTGCAACTAATTAAAAACATATTCATACAATGTAACAAACTGAAATATCCAATGCTTCAAATTTGAACAAGAATCAGTAACAGTTTCAAGTACCTGTTGATTAATCTGTGAATTAGCCCAAGAGTCCAAAGATGTTTGGACATTATCCAGAACCTTATTCTTATTCTCAAACATCAAACCTGATGAGAGGTTCTTTCCACCACCCGATAAGACAGGTAAAGAGCTTGTCTCGGTAGACCTGCAGAGAATAGTACGTGAGCTTCTGAAATTACAATAGTTCTTAAGTTTGCATAATCTTTTTAAGGCCCACATACTTGATTGTCTGGGATCTTTTATCAGCCTGGACATCATTTTTAACAGGAGTCCCAATTGGAGGCAATGCTTGGGAAACAATGGGGGTATTAAATCCCACAGATACTTCAATGTTTCCTAAGCCATGTCTTTCGGTGGAAACAAAATCAGTGTGCGAATTACTTGAAGATCCTCCACCAACAGATGCAGATATTTTACTTGAGTTTATATTGCCAGCTGTAGTTTGAGAAGCAGATCGTGGTTTCCGCATGGTCTGCCATATAAACAAGAAGATGTAATTAAGTAAACAACATATTTGCCAAAAAGCACAAACTAAGGTGAAAAGTAAAATGAAACCTTTGTGACACGTGATTTTGCTTTAATTTCTTTTTCTCTCTGCTCGCGGCGATCATTCAGCATTTGCCTCTTTGACCTAACCTCAATAAAATCATCATCGTCACTAGGAGCCTTGATGCCAGGTTGCTCAAATATACGGACAATATTTCCACTTTGTAGTGAAGTATCTACATCCTCCCCAGAATGTGAGACGTTCTTTCTCACAGATTGTTTTGCAGATCCATTTTCAACCCTGCCTCCAGAATCTGTCTCCCACGCAACAAGCCGTGAACTCAAGCCATCTGATTCAAATTTCTGTTTTGGTTGTCTATTTGACCCAATAACAACCCTCTTGGACCCATTTCTTGCTCCAGTAACCTTACAATCAGTATTAGATTTATCATCTCCGTAAAGGCTAGATGAAATTGATCCAACAGATTGCTTCTTATCAGCATTTTCACGAACTCGAAACTCAGTTCTCTGGCGCCGTGGTCTCCTTTGAAATGCACCAGGATCTTGTTGAGACGCCTCAACAGGCTGTAAAGAAGATTTCAAGCCTGTATTTTTCACTATATATCTTTTGCGTCTCCCACCTGTTATTATGCCTTGACCTTTTACAAGGTTGGAATCCTTATCCTTCGAAGCTATCTGCAACGATGACTTAACAGTTTGAGGATGGTCACCTAACTCTTTAGTAGGTAATATTTTGGAATTTTTCATAAATGATTCCTCCATTTGAAAACCTGATTCACCCATCAAATTTCCATCACCAGTGCAAGAAAGTTCACCCTGGCCTTGTTCCACTTTTAAGATGACATTTGTGGATGGCAACAACTTCCCATCCTTTGACACCTTACCATGAGAGAGAAGATCTAAGTGCTGTGAAAGAGAGCCAGGTTGGCTATCAGTTGAGACAGGCAACAAATCACCCTTGGTTAGATTATGGGAAGTTTCTTGAGCAGATTGAATAGGCAGAGGACCTCCAGCATTCTGATTCAGTGGAAAATTAGCTGGAACAGTGGGTTCAACAAAGGACATAGATTGTGGTAACACTCCCTGCGAAATAGGTGAAGTATATTGCAGCTGACCAAACTGAAAGAAAGGCTGTGATGGATGCATCTGGGTTCCAGATGGGCCAACAGGCGGATGCAGATGAAGAGGCATCTGTATAGAACCTATCTGTATAGCTGGAACAGGTGAAGGTATCAAAGATGGACCAGAAAATAGCCCAAACTGGAGCTTGACAGGTACCTCTGATTGACCATGAACAGAGGGAGCACTGGACATAAAAATCTGTCCTGTTGATAATGGAACTTGGGCCTGAGAAGACAAGCCAGTGCTAGGAGCGTCCATATGGTTCATAAGTTCAGATGCTGCCGAAGTTTGAGGAACATGCTTAGGTTGGATCACCAAGTCCTGCATTTTTTTCTTCTCAGTTTCCTGGAAGATTCCAGAAGTATCATCAAGACCCAGTCCCACAGAATCAGTCATATTTTGAAGGGCTTGTTCTTCACTGCAAATCCCATCAAAAGATCCCAGTTCTTTCACATTTCCAACAGCAACTTGGAGTGGGGCAAATTTTGCATCTTCATCCCTCAAATTTCTTTCAAATTCATCATTCGGCATCCCAACCTCGACACCCTCATTGAAGCCTAGCACCAAATTGTCCACCATGTCAGGTGAACCTTTTTCCTCTAGTTGAAGGTCTTCAAAATCTTGGGCTAGGTTTGTATTCTCATCTTCTCCATCATGAGCTTCATCTCCTTCCCCATAGTCATCTTCATCCTCATCGTATTCTTCTTGCTCCTGCAAGGGGTCGTCAGTCTCAATAGGCCATTCTTCATCATCATAACTTGAGTCACTCATCATTTTCTCTTTTTCACCGTCAATAGGCAAGGCTGCAGATTCATTAACTTGTAAACCCAATGTCTCATCTTTGCGATCAGCAGCTGATCCAGGGAACTCACCAGAGTCATCCAAATCGTCATGAGATAGATGAACAGGAGAATCAGGGGGACTAGAAACAGAGAGTGAAGATTGTGAATCACATCTTTTTGTGCTCATATCCATTTCCTGTGCCGCCTTCTCAGTACTGTCTTCGTTCCGATCAGTTATTTGAGCTGTTGAAATGATCTCCTGATGGCTATTATCAAACATTTTCTGCATGGTAGATTTACTTCTTGTGCCATCATTGTATGGCAACTCATTCAGTGTAAAAGTTGAGGGGCCAGGATGTTGGTCACGCCTGTAAGAACTTCTTTGCATGGAGTTCATGGAAGGAGGTGGAAGAACGCGAGGTTGCCTCGTGGAGTGTCGTGACCTTCCAAAGGAATAAAGCCCATCTGTCTCAGAGTTGTGATATACATGTTCATGACAGGGAGTATAAAGAGTGCCGCGAGAATGACTCTGTCCCCATCCACCATCACCAAATCTCTCTGTAAGGGTTTCGTGAAATTCAGATTCAAACTCCAGATTTCTACTAAAATGATCTCCATCTCCAGAGAGATCCCACCTCTGACCTTTAATTTGTCTGAAATCATCCATGCGAGGTTCAGGAATCCCTCCTTTATAGTAAGTCTTGGATGACATAAATCCAGGTCCTCCATGAGCTTCTTTTCTGGAAAACACTCTGCCTCCAACAGCAGAGTCGTGCTGAGGGCTATGATGGCCATTCTCCCGGTTGTGTGAAAGGAATGATGAGCTGTTTCCATTCTCAAATGCATCTCGCTTCCATGAACTATGATGCTTCCCTCTGTCCAAAAAGGAAGAGGAGGCATCTCTTGAAAAGAGAGGCCTAGAACCCATCTCAAAAGGCCGATTTGATCCTGAAGAATCAGCGGATGCTGAAATTGTAATTCTCTCCACCATCCGTTCACCATCTTCCCAGTCACCATCATCTGCTAACTTGGGACCATCTTTTTCTGTAGCTGTCACTGATATCTTCTCATCTGTCAAGATATAAGAATTATTATTTTTTGTTGTTTCAGCATGCCTTTTTGCAATTCTTTCCTCTAATTCTAAAAGCTTCTGTTTGGCAGCCTGTTTCCTCCTCTCTTCCTCCATAATAATTCTGCGTTTCTCTTCCTCTCTAGCTATCCTTTGCTCTTCAGCCTTTCGCATAAGTTCCAATTTTTCTTGTTCGGCTCTACATGCAGCTTCTCTGGCTTCATCTTCTAACCTCCTCTGTTGTTCTTCTTGTTCCCTAGCCAGCCGAATCCTTTCATCTTCTTCTCTCCGAGCTAGTTCCATAGCCCTTTCCTGCTCGGCAATTATGCGTTGCCTCTCCTGTTCCTGCACTTTCTGCACCCTCTCAAGTTCAGCTTCAAAAGACTCCCTGACTGGATCATGGAAATCAGTCTGTTTAACCACATCTTTCTTCTTTTTAACCAGAGAAACAAAAGCCCCATCAAAAGGATCATGTCCATCAAACCCAATAGCTCCAAAGTCCCTGATGGAAGGATCATTAAACAAAGCCTTTTCATTTTTTGAGGATGGGCGTTTCTCCCTACCAAAGCTCAGTATGGGATCATTAACTGTAAGCCCTTTACCGCCCAAAGAAAACAATGATTTGGAAGTTGAACTACTTTGGAAGTGATCACTTCTATGATTGTTGAACTGTTCATTCCCGTAACTCTCTCGACTGCTCCGATCAGATGCTCTCCCACCAAAAGGATCCATTGAGTTACTGTGAGGATGTCTCCCTACATGTCCATAACCAACATCCCTCCTTTCATTATCATGTTGAACATTGTCTCGGAAAGGGGATGGGACATATTTATTTTCATAGTTTAATTTTCTGTTCTGATTATATGGCCTTGTACCAATGCCACTTCTTTCATTGCCACCCTCTTGGATACCAAATCCGTCCATCACAAGATGTGAAGCAACTCTCCATGAGTTGCCTTCTCGTCCCTCTCTACTAGTTGCTCTTGTATCTCGGCCAAAAGTGTCCAATTTAGCGGCTTCACTGGAAGTAATCTTTCCAGTTTCATTGTCACGCTGCCCACGTCTATCAAAGTGATTATATGTTGGCTTCTGGGGTAAAACACTTGGCCTTGGGAAATCAGAATCCCTATCCCAATAAGCTTCATTCTTAGTAAACACATGATCCCTCCCCCGGTCAATCAAACCATGCCCTGTATCTCGCTCATCATCTGCCCAATCCGCCCTCAGGTTGAGCTTAACTAATGGAAAAGGTCCGGGAAAGAATTCCTCCTGCCTCCGGTCTTTCTCAAACATGCCAGCACCACCTAAACCACGTTTTTTGCCTTCCTTCTCATTCTCGCCATTGCTAACATGATTCCTGGATTGCAACCCCATATCCACAAGTGCACTCAAACCCAAGCGACCCCCCTGCTCATCACCAAGATTCTCATTCATAACCTGCTTTTGTTTCTGAAACAAACCATCTTTCTGCTTCTTTTCTGACACAGAAACCACGGGCAAAGCTGCCTGCAACGATGGAAAATCCTCACCCCTCAAGACTGTAGCTTTCCCCGGAACTTGATTGTTCGGGGACAGACCAGAAGCTGCAGGACCAACTGAACGCACAGAAGGTGGCACATACAAGGAGCTACTATTCCCTTTACTCGCCCCATTAACAACACCATTACCTCCTTGGTCAAAACCATGATTAACACTGGAAATAGAAATATCTCCAGTGTGATCGCTGCCAACACCTATAAATCCATCTTTCTCACCAACCACAGCCGGCTTAGTCCATCCCATACCGGACGAACTAGGCCGTACCCCACCAACTCCGGAAGCGCCTCCGGTGGGGCCTCCTCCTGCTCCCGAGGAATCAAATCGCTCATGCTCCTTCCTCAATGATGGCAGATTCAACGGGTGTGGAACAGAAAGCTTCGTCCCAGCTACTTTTTGGGAACTCCGCGGCCGTGAAAGTACCACCATCCCTCCTCCTCCTCCGCCTCCGCCGGGGCGATTCCGGCCCGCCCCATATTGGTGGTTGTTATGGTGGTGATACTGTTGTTGTGGTTGGCCATACGATTTGTTTAAATTTACAGAGACAAACTTAGTCCCGACTCCGGGATTGGCCATCTCAGGGCGGTCCGACTCCGATTATCAATCCCTCCGGCAGATTCAGATCCCCGCCAAAACATCAATTAGCCAAAAAACCTAATCCCTAAAATATTACCCCTACCAAACTTTATGGTTCCCGATCTCGCTGCAATTGGTGATCCCCACTTAACCAAACCCTAGGAAGTAGCGTCTCTCTTTTAAACTGAAATAATCAAAGACACCGGGAAATAGAAGCTCAGTTCTTTGTTGAATAATACAAAAAAGTGCAAAGAATATTGTGTGAAATTAGGGTTGATCGTGGAATCGAAGTAGGAGAGGTAGGGGCGTATGATAAAAAGGAGCGCAGGATAGAGACGACGGAAATAACGTACGCCGCGTACGAAGGTGAACTGAGAAGAAAGCCCTACTAGCTAGCTCGAAGTGGAGGTAGAGAGAAAAACAAATATACTTACGATCAATTCTATTAATAATTTTGTAACGTAATTGCTCATTAATATTCATTGAGGTACAATAAATGAATATTCATAATTTCATATCCAAGTAATTAAAATACTTAAAACATATATAAAAATTACATTTTTATAGAATCATTAAATTTTTATATAATCATCCACAACCTTAATTATTATTTGTTTTAAAATTAATGACCAAAATTTAAAAAAGTCCAAATCTAACTTATATAGTAAAAATTTTATTTGAATAATTTACTAAACAATAAAAGTAAAAATCTTATCATCAATTTGCAAGATTTGACAACGGTAAGATATAAATTAAGGGGTCGTTTGGTTCCACTTTTGTTTTTCTATTGTTGTTTTTTGTTTTTGTTTCCTGTTTTTAGTTTCTGTTTTTTTTTTCTAAAAAAACGAAAACCTGTTTGGTTGAGATTTGCAATATAAAAACTGAAAACAAAAATCTGTTTAGTTGAGATTTCTAATAAAAAACTGAAAATAAAAATATGTTTGGTTTTTTTATATTATTATTATTATTATTATTATTATTATTAAGTTATTCTTATTATTATTAATTTTATTTATTTATTTATTATTAT
>JAOQMR010000213.1:5305382-5315893 GCA_027563865.1 Erythroxylum pelleterianum
TTTGAATGTGTGAAATTTGTGAATATCAGAGTGTCTAATATGACACGATGAAAAACTAAGATTTCTAAATGTGCCTTTGGGCAATCCGAATTTTCGTTATGTGATATATGGGTTTGGTTGGTCCCCTCCGTAAGAGTCAGTGTACTGGTCTCCCTCTGATATCCTTCTCCCGGCTGCCCGCTAGTGGCATAGGAGTTCCGATTTCAGACTCCCCTCTGTTCACTGCTGCACATGACCATTATGCGGGAATGTGCAGTACGTTCTGTTAGGACCGAAACCAAACCATTCTGATATGTTATGTGATTTTTGATTTTGTTTATGTTCGTGATACAGTTATTTGTAATGCATTCATATTTTCGAAAATTGTGCATGATTGGTGAGAACAATTGTGAATTTTCGAGAAATGAGTTTTGAAATCGTAAGAATTGATTAAGAATATTTTTGAATGATTTGAAAAGCTTGAGAACTAAGTTTTGAAAGAAATGTTTATAAATGACAAACATTTTAAGAAATACTTTTTGCTTATTTTTTTCGAGTATAAATATGTTACCCACGGAGCGAAAGCTCACCCTCTTTCATCCCCATCTCCAGATTATCGAGCAGGAGATCGGATGAAGGAAAGTCAAGAAAATCTTTCGATTTTTGTTTCTTAGACTTATGGTATTGATCTGTGTATTGTGTACTTGGGTTATGACATTGGGTTTGTATATTGGCTTGGAAAGCCATGAAAATTTCTAAGTATTTACTTCGAGATGTAAGTTAGTTATGAATTTTGTATTGTATTGAAATATAAACTTGAGTATGTTTGTATAAATATGAGTGGAATGGTATATGATTGTGACTTGAATTGTGGATTTGAGTATGAAATTATGGATTGAGACTTTTGAAGTGTTAGTTATAGGCTTGCATTTGCTGGTATTTTGGATTCCGGACGGAAGGTCCGATGACTTTAAATTTTGGTTGGATGTGATTATAGAAGTGCGTTTTCTCATTTGCAGATTTTTGGGCTGTCTAAAATACAGCCGTTATGCTGCCCGATTTTTGGTAAAAATCGGGTTACGGCAAAGTAAGAATTTAAATAGGTTTTGTTAAATGACATAGAATTTTGGGTTTATGGATGAATTTTGGGACAAGTATGTATGTATAGATGTTTTGAGATTTGCATGAGGATGCATTTCCGAATAGGAAAATTATGATGCTTTGTTTGCATAAGGTTGATGAAAGATGACAGAAATGAAAAAGAATCATATGGAATGGTTTGTATAAAGAGGGAAAAAAAATCAGATCGGGATTTTTCGGATTAGTCTTAGGGTATCCAACGCAACTGTTCGTTTTCTAAGATTTGCGCTTTAGGATGTCGGCATTTGTTTCCGTTCGTTTCGAAACGTTTGTTTCGAATTGCTTCTGTTTCGTTCCGTTTCGAATTCGATAAGCATCCGTTCTTTCGATTTCTGCTTTCGATTCTGTTTGCTTCGTTTTCGTTTCCGTTTTCCGGTTGGGATCCGGTTCCTGAGATCGAGTCCCAACATTAACCACCACTTATACAAGTACCTCTGTCACGATCTACTTGAGGACTCTGGTTTACTTTTAATGATCCTCTACCTAAAAAATGGAGAGATCATCTCCATGAATTTGATGTTTGGACTGATATACAAATAACTTGACCTGATATTACTTTAAGAGATATTTTGTCCAAGTTTACTTTTCATTTCATTGATACTTTATGAGAACAGGGGTAAAGTCTAGCTAATTATCAAAGACTCCAATATATTCACGTAGCATCTGTCAGAATTCTTCTTGGTGTTATTTATAAAGAATTTATTGGAGATTTTCACCTCATTGATAAGCAAAAATGATAAGAATACTTTGAAATGAGGTGTTGTTCTTTAGATAAGAGAGAACTTCAAAAGAATTTTCAAAGTATGATAGAATGTTATTATTTGCTTAATGGTTTCAATGATGTTAATCTTTGTTATATGTTCATAACATCTCTTCTAGATGAATTTCAACCTGAAATTCAAAGGACCATTGCAAATTTATGTAAAGATATGAGAGAAATATCTCTTGAAGAGATTTATCAAATTGCATTAGCCTCTCTTGATAAACTCTATAATTAGCAAGCATTTTTTAAGAACCTGGCTAAAGGTAGTCCTCTTCTGAGGCACAAAAAGCCTTATTTAAAGATCAAGTGTAAGGAGAAAAAAGACTGTGAGTGTCCTACCAAAAAGAAATATCATCACAAGAAGTTCTCTTATGAATGATCTTAAAAATCCCAAGTTTATACTAGAGGTTATCAAAAACCATTTCGAAGAAGTAAACAACGCAGATATGTTCGATTCTTATTCTTTAAAAAGAGAGCCCTTATACTAGAAAGCATATCACTGTTTTATTTATGGAAAACTAGGACATTTTGCTCAACAATGTCCTAATAAGATAGAGAGATTTAAAATTGTTGGAATCTATTGAGGCTATCATGCCAATCTATAATCACAATAACATTGAAGACGTCATTAAATAACAAACCAGGGAAGGTGAGAAAACCAAATTTGTTGTACCTATAGATTCCTCTGATGATGAGTTGGACTCATCTAAGAATTTGATAGATAAAGATGTTGACCCTAAGGAAGATATTCTATATATGCTACAACAACCATGCTTTAAGGTAGATCTAAAGCCTATCACCGATCCTTGCCCTTATGTCCATATCTAGTTGTTACAATAAGATGAATATGATAAGCCAATTAAGGCTATTAGATATATAGATACTGGATCTTGTTAAAGTGTTTTGAAGCCCAATATCGTACCCTTGAAGCTTGGATATCTTATGAAAAATATTTTACCATTGTTGATAGCAACTCATTCAAAATTGGGCTTATCACAAAATGAAAAATTAGGTCAAGATTTTTTCCTAATTGTGTTGTGTGGACTAAAGTTCTTGGCAATCATCTGCTTAGACCAGATATACTGATTTGCATAAATGTCTATTACAAGGCATCTTCATTACAAATCCTACCTACTAATATCAAATGTCGAGCTAATTTCAATGCTTATATTGATATACTTAGTATGTTTGAACTCACCCACGTACCTCCTCAATACGAAGTATTGTAAGATCAATTTTTTTAAGCACTGTCCTAGGAATCATGTAGAGTTCTCACATGCTCATCCTCTTTAGAAGAATCCACAATTATTTATTCATTTACCTTTAAAAAAGAATGAGGATATCAATCCTATAAAAGCCACTCATCCTTGAATGAATTATAATGACTTGAAGCTAGCATAAAAGCAATGTGCTATACTATTTTAAGAAGGATTAATTGAGCCTAGACAATCATATTGTGCTTGTCAAGCCTTTTATGTGAATAAAAGAGTTGAACAAGAGGGAAAAAGAAGTTGGACATTGATTATAAACCTCTTAATACATTCATTTAACATCACAAGTTTTCGCTATGAAAGATCAATGCTTAAGTCTTATTTCTTAAAGAACCAAAAATCTTTTTAAAATTGACTTAAAGGCAGGTTTTTGACAATTGGGAATAGACCCATAAGAAAGGTACAAAACAACTTTTTGTTAGTGTATGCCCCACGAACCAATTATAGAATGTATTATAATTTATCAATTGTGATTCAGGCAATGTCGGACTTCGACCTTATTTAATATTAGGTAGTTATAATATCTTGCTAGAGACCACTTATAACTTGTGGGCCTGAAAAAGCTTGGGCTTACTACTAATATTAAATAAGCCTATAGGTTCGCACACTAAGAGACTGAACATTCATTCTTTAATAGGTTTCGGGTTTTTGGGCCTTAGGGTTTTAAGTTGAGTAAGACTCATCTGCCTAAAAAGAAACCCTAGCGCTGTCCTTCTCCTCAAGTGATAGAGAGAGAGTGGTCTCAAAAGTGGTGATAACACACCAGAAGCATTTGTTCGGTCTCATGAGGATGTGGATATCGGTAGAGGCATGACATTTGACATGCTCTTTCGACACTACGAGCTTCTTTGCTATTTCCGCTGCGAAAGGTATAATCTGATATGGATTTGATTTCGATGTTCACATGGGTCATGATGTTTCAGATTTGCAAATGATGGTAAATATTATTGCATGCTGATAGTTTAAAAGGCTAACACTTTTTGCATCCCAAATGCTCAGTACCAATGGACTATTAAGCCATTTGGACTCAAAGTAGCTCCATCACTATTTCAACATATTATGAAAAAAATTTATGATCTCATCCTATCTATTTCCTTGATCTACATTGATGACATTTTACTATATTCCTAGACCTATAAAGAACATAGAGCAATCCTCCAATCCCTTTTGGATCTTACTAAGCAATATAAGATTTTGGTCTCAGCCAAGAAAAGTCACATTGGATAAACCTAAATAGAATTTTTAAGTATGAACTTTCGTGAAGGATTTTATCATTCTGTCCCGAATGTTGCTAGTGAATTATTGCATTTTCTTTATGAAAATCTCAACTTAAGGCAAATCTAGCAATTCTTTAGAATTGTTAATTATATCAGAGATTTTATTCTATAAGTGATTGATTATACAAGCTCCTTATCAAGACTTCTAAGAAATAATCCACTACTACATATTAAAGAGCAGACTAAAGTTGTCTAGTGCTTAAAACAAGTGAGTCAACATCCACCCCCTTTCAAGATTCCTAATAAAGGACAGTGCATCCTTCAGACATATGCAAGTGATCATTATTGGGAAGTTATCTTGATTGAAGAAATTGATACGAAACGTCATTTTTGCGGCCATGCTGGTGACCAATTCAAACAATCAAAACAACATTATAATATCATTTATTGGGAGATTTTGGCAGTAAAAAAGAATTGAAAAGTTTAATTTTCACATCAAGGCATATCACTTTATAGCGGAAATAGACAACATGTCCTTCCTTAAGATCTTAAGCTTAACAAAATGATTTTGCCATATGACCAATTACTTCGTTGGAAAGATTGGTTCTTTCACTATAAGTTCACTACTCACCACATCAAAGGCCATAATAACATGTTTGATGAGTTCCTTTCAAGACCTCGAAAACCAATTCAACTTCTTACTCCTGCCTTATAAAAATCAATTCCTCTCTTTATCTTCCCAGTCACAGATCTCCCTCTCTATGTCAAAGTAAAAAAAATATTTTCCTCCTATAACCATAAATTTTCTTCAAGACTTAGAAGGGATTGTTGTGTTTTTTTATGATAAGAAAAAAAACAAAGGACTAATCTACAGAAGTATTTGATTTTTCTTCTCAAGAAAAGCCTCTTCTATTATCTCCATTAGGAATGACAATGGGTAGGGTTCAGTTCGGGTATTACTCAACTGATATCCATATCCATTTTTTATGACTCAACCTATATCCATATCCACATCCATCGGTTTTTAGGATTTACTATCCATATCCAAATCCATTGGATTGTTCAGGTTTTTGGATATCTATCAGGTTGTATAGCATATAAAAACATAATTTCTAAATAGAAAATATAAAGAGCAGATTTTTGCTAACGCTCCAAATCAAAATTAATTTAATAGTAATAAATCAAGATTTTGATTTGTATGTCTTAAAAAATCATAAAATTGGAATAATAAAAATCATAATGTCTAGTATAAAGAAAATATATACTTTTTACAATCAAGAACAAGAACAAAGACTAAAATATCCAAAGCTTCAAATTGTCTTTGCGTGAACTCCACAACATTCAAAACTCCATTTCCATATCATTTACATTATTATCATCCTATAAGAAAATAGACCGAGGAGTAAAGTGGAGATTTTAAAGCTATTTCTTCTCAGAAAATATTAATATTTTATTATATTTAACAATAAATATTGAAGAAAAAATAAAAATAGAGTTAATAAAAAATGGGTAGGATATGGGTATCCATCGGTTCGAGTTATCACTAGACCCATATCCAAATCCATATCCACATCTATTTTTTAGCATCCATTTAAAATCTATTTTTTAGCCTTCATATCCATTTTTCGGGTCGCGTAGTGTGGATTTAATCGATTTGAAAACTCACTGCCATCCCTAATCTCCATCTTGTTCTCATAACTCTTAAAATTCCACCACATCCACTCCATTTTGATATCCAGACACCTTATCACACTTTACATCATCTATATGATTCTCTCACAAAACCAATCATGTGGCACTTTTGGGCTTTATCTACCTTTCATGCATGTCCTATTGCCTTGTCTCCACCACTTGTCTATCAACATTAATCTTACCAATGCTAATTCTCTGTTATGGACCTTCCTAGAATGGTTCCAATCATTGATCAAATGATACATTCAATTGGGTCAAATAATTATCAACTATTAGTTATAAGGTATTCTTTTGAAAGAACATAAAGCCTAATCTTTCTTCACAGTTCATCATCCATACAATATGAATGAAAATGGTCATGTGTATACCATCAATCATTTTCAACTTTAGAAAACATCCATTGACTAGGACAAAAGTCAAAAGAACCTGATATATGAGCTTTTCCAATTCTTTGATCACCTCAATCATCATCTAAAAACTAGCAAACTTACCACCGGCACATTTTTAGGTCCATACCCTGAATATTTTGCTCTACCTCAACCCATTTCACCAAGTGACAGATTGAGAGAACTCGTCCTGAAGTTCCCCTTCGAAAGCTTGAGTGGATCCCTCCAGGCGACCCCACAGTAGCCCTCCAATTGATATCTGACTCGACCGAAGGGTTACTGCAAAGCCAAGCCGTTCAACTATTTAAAATCTTTTATATTATAATAATTAAAAGCGAGGAAAATGGTGGGAAATTTTTGTTTTAATTCATTTTATTGAAAATTTTGACAACATAACGACTACATTTTGACATCCACAAAATTTTCAAAAGCCCTATAAAATTTCAAAACACTTCTATATTCACACAAATTTCTTAACTACAAATTTTGGACTTCAAGTCCACTCACAAGCAACCCTAAACAAATAATTCTACACAATCTCTTCAATAAACTTTAAAAAGCTAAAACATATTCATGCATTTCATTTATAAGCATTTATAAACATCCATTATCAAAATGACACAAGCATAGCAACACTTGATGATACAACTAATCTTGCAAAGGAGTCCCAATTACTATAGCACCTGTATGCATACCTGGGGTAGTTTGTTTAAAAACATAAAAATAAGAATGAGGTAAACGAGCTCAATGAGTGTAATAAGTTTCCAAAAAAATTAAACTTTTCATAACAATATAAGTGTAATATTTCCATATAATCATAAAGCTTATAATAAAGCATTTTGCATAACAATTTATTCGTGCATCATAACAATTGGTACTCAAATAACATTTTATAAAACATAATTTCAATTTTTTTGAAATACTATTTCGAAAGGATTTTTTCAAAATTAAACTCATTATATAAAAATTTCCATTTTCCATTTTTCTTTTTCCTTAACCAATAAACAATGGTGGCAATAAGTCTTATGAAAACTTTTACAATGAAAATAAGTCATCCACTAGAATTGGTACCATACGGTGCCCTTTAAATTGCTTTTAACATAAATAGTGGCGGCACATAACTTTCCTTACTCAACATAGCCCACTACTAGTTTCTTTACCATACGATACATTATGCCTAAAGTCACAAAGCTGATTCTGCATCGTTTACTCGTAACAGGTTAATTACTAATGACTGGTAGTTATGGAGCTGGTTCTGCATCGCTTACCTGTAATAAGTCATAGAGCTGGTTCTACATCGCTTACCTGTGACTGGTTAACTACTATTTACAGAGCTAGTTGTACATTGCTTATCTGTAATAAGTTAACCACTATAAATATACCAGTATAATAACATGTATATAGCCTAGCGGTGTACCATAGCCAAAAGAAACTCTTACATTTACGACTCATCTTATTTTCTAAATCAAGTATGGGAGAATTCATAATTGAAGTATTTCAATATAACTCCAAATCATATAAAATTTAACTTTCAAATTAAAATTCATATATTGCCAAAGCATAAACTTATGCTAGCAATATTCACTTGTAAAATATCATTTGCATAAAACTTAGCATAAATATTCATTTCATGATCAAATGAAAACCATTTGCATAAACTCAATTTAAAGTATATATACTCACAACTTGCTAGTCTTTGTAAATAGATATCATTTGCATACAATCCATTTAAAGAACACTCATATGTTATCAATTATTTTGCAAAGAATTTACTCATATAAAACAATTAAAATACACTCACATGTCATCAATTTTTTTGTAAATAATTTAGTCATATAAAACAAACAAAATACACTCACTACTTGCTAGTTTCCTTTTCACCATTTTGAAAGCCTTCAGTTGGTTTCGTTTTTTGATCCGAAAACCTAATAATAAAGACATATTCAATTAAATTATAATTAGAAATAAAAGTTAATGTTAACTTTTATTCTTAATAATAAAGACATATTCAGTTAAATCAAAATAAGAAATAAAATTATATTAACTTCTTAGGTAATGTTATATTCTTTTTATTCTCGTGGTAACTCATGATAAATTGTGAAAAGCTCATGATAAAAGAATGAAGTATTAAATTAATGTTGAACTTATAGTCCATGACAAAACATAGTTTCCCTAGTATTTCAATATAGCCAATATGTAACTCTACTAAAGCTCGTTATGTCATCTTGTAGTAATATATTATTTTGGAAGTCCTGTACTTCTTCACCTTACTTACTTTGTGCACCAAATAATTTCCGGAGATGCAAAAATTATAGTAAGAACATACATTTTCTCATAATTCTCTTGCCTGTGAAGCTTGTAAGACATATTAGCCAACATTATATATGTAGTTTGTTTTAATGTTATCAACATGACGCTAAATATTTCTCCCAAACTTCATCAATTGCATCTATATCAAGTTCCAGTGGAATCGCAATGTAAATTTTTTTTATTAAGAATAATTCTTAAATTGTGAAACCATGCCAAGAAATTAGGTCTAATAATCTTGATAAAAATGGTGATATTCTTTAGTGACAAACTTCACTAATTTTATTTAACAACCAAAATTATATATATATATATGTATGTATGTATGTATGTATGTATGTATCTATACATGTATGATAGTTTACGCCACAAAAAATAAAATTAGGAATTTAATAAAATATTTGACGACTCCCAATATTTTAAACAAAGTAATAACTATTATTATTAAATCAAGAAAAATTATCAAATAATATTGAGTTGTTACCTAATTTAAAATATTATCAAATAACGTTTAATTTAATTAACATTGAGTATGCTCAATAAATCAACCAAATTAAATTAAGTAAAAAACATACTTATCATTCACATTATATGGGACTTACAGATCAAATTATTAAAAAGTATCCTAAATATTATTCTTAATCATGCATTTAATTTTACTTGGTCATCATTTTACACATTTAAATCACATAAAAATAATGAAGAAGAACCCATTAACTTAAGATAAAGCGCATTTGAATTAAATGGGCTTGAGTTTGTCCAATAGACCTTGTAAATGCTTTGTTTTTATACCTAAATGATAAAAGAGAACAATTACATTCTCAATGCATACCTAATATTTAATTATATAGATTTAAAATTTTAGATTGCATCATAATTATACATAATTATATCAAACATAATCTAATTATAAAATATGATTTTTTAAAACTTCACCTGATTCTAATTATTATTCTGATAACTAGTTTAATTTAATAATTTAATTCTTGATGTATCAAACTAAATTTCACATATATTCTTAGTAAAATTTCAAGCCTCTTGAAAATAATTTTTAAGTAACAAAAAAATAATTTTATATATTTATTAGAAATTTGAATTAATTTAATATTAATCTAATTAAAAATAATTTAATAAATTAAAGGCTTTTAAAAAAATAAAAATTAAAAGAGGACAATACATTAATTATTACATATGCACCGCATGCGCCAATCACATCCTTCCCTTTTGGGACACATATTTCATGCACGCTCCTAATGTACCAGAATTGGGGTTTGCACCGGTTGATGCTACGTTTTCTCTAGATTTGTTCTTCTATCGATTATGCTTCCGTTCCACGACATGGTGCTGTCCTACCGGCATTCCCGAAATAAGGATAAAGAAATAAAAGGGTAAAATGCAATTAATTCAAGTATCTTGCAAAACTTTTTCTTTTCTGATAAAGTCGACAAGTACATTCAATTGTCTACCGACCCTGTAATGCATGTTCATAAAACAAAGAAACAAAACTCAAATTTTGAGAGGGATTAAACTCTAGTTCTATTTCTAGTTCTAATTATAATTAGAACTTAATTTTAATAAAATTAAATAACTTATAATTGATCCCTTTGGTCGGGTCGGTCGCGTTGGGCCTAGACCCAGTCACAACGACCCGCGGGCCGATCGGTCCATTCATTAAGGAAGTCAAACCCAAGCCCGATCCATAATCTCCGTAGCCCATTAGCAGGAGAAAACCTTTCATGCAGAAGTAGGAGTCTAC
>JAOQMR010000213.1:5329238-5339645 GCA_027563865.1 Erythroxylum pelleterianum
TCAAATATCACTAAATCCCTTCAATTAATACAAAAGAATCATAACTTGAGCAATAACTCCTCAATTTATTCCAACCAAATTACAATGAATCAAATTAAAAGCCTAAAAATAATTTAAACATGCCTTAAAATAATTTCAACATGGTTAAGGCGATTCGGGGCCCAACAATATAATTCTATCTCTAGCAACCCATAAAACCCCTATTATTTATGTTGAGATATATTTATACATATCATCTCTTTATCTTAATATATAAATCTGATTATTAAATCTTTAACTTTTATTCATTCAATTCAACATAATATATAAACATAAATAATTCTTAAGAAAAATAAGAATCTTTCATTAAATCAAAGAAATTAATTCAAAGCATAAATCATAGGGTTCATCTCATGTAAATCTATATCCTAATTTAGTTCACAGTAAAACAAAGAAAACCAAGAAATAAAAATAAAGAAATAAGAATGAGCTCATTATTCTTGAATCTTGATGTTTTTTTATTGATCTTAATGGAATCTTGCTTTTCTCCAAGATTACTTCTCCTTTATATGCTTTTGATTCTCCTCAGATTTTGGACTGATTTTTAATCCTCCCAAATATCTCTCCTTTTTTGTTCGCTCTTTTTGTTCTCTTTTTATTTCACGAAACCTTAAGTTTGAGGTCAAACATGAGTTAAATATGAGTAGGTCTCTGTATTGCTTTCCACCGATAAAGCTGGGACCATATAGGTCCCATACTATTTTTACCCTCTCAATTTCTTTTTGTAGAAATTACTGCCAATATAATATGACTATATGCTGGTCATGTGTTGCATCTAGCCAAAAATGGGAAAAAAAACAAAACAGAACAATTTAGAATATAGGTTGGACATGGGTCTCTATCAGCTCCCTGTTGTCCCATGTTCAATAATATGGCTCCCCATTGGACCCTAGTCAACAATATAACTCTATATTGCCCTTACATTCAACAACATGCATTTTTGTTGGCACTATTTTATGATTCCTTAATGTAAAATCATCCTAAATTCACTTTAACTTAACTCAGACTCACCTAAATTTGTTCATTCTTCATTAGAGAGCTATAAAAGGCCTATAAATAATATATAAACTAAATTAAGAATTGAATTACATATAAATCATTAAAACATAAGGTAAATGTGCTCTAAATCATACTAAAGTATAGTACAATTAGCATTTATCATTATCTCATCATCTTCTTTAGTCATAAAGCATATGTGAGTTATCTCTCCTTTTGAATGCTCATTTTTGGATTCACTTTTGTCATCCCAAGTTGAGGTTTTAAGAGATTTCTTCTTGTTTTTTTTCTCTCTTTATTATTTCTTCTATACTTGTCATTATCTTTGAATAAAGGGCATACTAACTTTACGTGGTTATATTTTCTATATTCAAAACAAATAATGCTAAGAGGATTTACATTTTGAATCACCTTTACCTTCCTTGAATTCCTTTGTGAAAATTTTTAGTGATAAGGTTGATGTCTTCATCACCACTTCTACTTGTAGATATCTCTTCTTTAGTTGATTCCTCCTTTGAGACCTTGAATGCTAAATTCTTTTTCCTTTAGAAATGTTGAAAATTTCTTGCATCTCTTGACGTCTCATTTCATATGTGAGAGAGATCCTATACATTCCTTTAATGATAGTGTTGTTAGATCCTTAACTTCTTTTATAGCTATCATTTTAGCTTCCAATGTTTTCATAAATGGCCTAAGAAACTTTCTTAACATTTTGAAAATTAGTATAGATCTTTTTAAGGCCCTTAAAAGTATTAATAATATCAATAAATCTAGTGTATATACTATATATTGCTTTTGTCATACTTTATTTAAAGCAATTTATATTAGTGTATTAATATGCTCACTCTGCACTACTTAACTTAATTTGTGCCTTCATATGTAATTTATAATATATGCAATTTTTTTAAGTCATTTCATACATAGAGACTCTATTAAATTTATTTCTTCCTAATTCACAAAAAAGATAAGTACGAACCTACTATTCAAGGAAATTAATCTCTTATCTTGAGATTTGAATTCTTTCTTTAATTAGGGGACCTTTTGTTTTCTACAATTCTCATAGGTTTGAAGAGGCCATTTGAAACTACTCCCTATAGGTTTACGCATTCAACCATTAAGAAAAAAAATTTATCCTTATTTTCAAATAAAGATAGTCATTTCAATCAAAGAAGGGGGGCTCCACTAATGTTTTGTCACTCTTAAATGAATGACAATGATGATGATTTAAATATGTCATTATGATCTTTATCATAGGATTTCACTTAAAATACTAACTATTATGATTTAAATTTTTGTTAAATTACTCATAATTGATCAATAAGGAGAAAATCCCTATAAAAGTATAAGTTAAGCGGAAGAAAACTTAAGTTCATTTCTTTCTTAAACTTTTTTTCTTATAAGTTACTATTTACTTCCAACTTCCGACACTTTACATAAAGGTCTCAAGACGATCGACCAAACCCTAAACTTGTTTCATAAAAAATGACCAAGATTTGGAGAAATCATAAATCAAAATTTTGGTTTATTTAGGTAAGTCATCGATCTCCTATTTCTAGTCATTATGGGAAAAATTAATACCACCATCGTGTCTAACAACCTTTAAAATGTAGGAAAGGAGGAGAGCCCGACACCAATCGCCCGTTTTATCGATGAACAAAAATATGCTACTTTTTAGCTCCAAGCTTTCTATTATCACAAACTAGGAGGAGTTTTAACGCAAGACCAGTGACATTGAATTTTTGGAGATGAGCTCATCATTTCTAGGTGTGTGATGAAGATCACCACCACTATGACGGTGGTGCATGTTCCCCATGCTCCGTGATTTTCTGACTTGCCCAGAAATGATTGGAAATAAATTTGAAAATTTCCAAATATTATGTGGATCAATTTTTCATAAAAGTGATGTATTGAAATTCTTGATAGTTTGTGAGATAAAATGTTTTCGAAAAGTGTTACGTTCATAAGGAAATGCATGAAACTGATTAAATTTGAGACATTGTTAATTAGAATTGAGACTATCTGGATGTATTGAGTATAAATGAGGGTGTTCGAGTTAGAGTTTGGTATACCAAAATTATGAATTGGATTTATTATAGATTTTTTGATGTAAATGTGAACTCAATTGGGCATAGATATGTAGTTCAGAAGACAAAATTGAGTTGTGGTTCCTAATGGATATAGAAGTGCATTTTCATTGAAAGAATGACCCTTCTTTTAGAACGGGGAATGTCCGTTTTATATGAAAAACTCTACCGATTTTTTAGTAGGTTTCTCATAAAACATGACATGCGATTTTTAAATAGAAAATAGAGCTCCTTAAAATAAATGACAAATTGAGTCATGGTTTTATTCTTGGGGCAATCTAAATTTGGTTTAGGTTTTATATCCTAATGATCCTCCCTACTTCTCTTTCTATAGATCAATCAGGAGCAAAACTTTCCACGTCGAGACACCAAGTTCGACACGAAGTAGCACATTCTACCTGTGAGTTAATATTCATGGTTATGAGTGTGCATTAGAATTCATTCTTATATTTGTCACGAAAATCTCCATCATTATCATATGCACACATGATACTCATAAATATAGATTGACATATATATTTTTTATGTGAAGTTATGCTTATCTTAATATATGATGATGTGGAGGATCGTTCTAGTATGAGCTAGCTGGTGAGTGTCACCAGGCTTTGTGTATATTGAGTCAGTTGGTTAGGTATGGATCTGGGTTAGGAGTTAATATATTGATGGATTCATTGATTCAGATACAACACGATTGGGGTGATTCGGTCGAAATTGCTCTCAAATGCTAACTGATATATGGTACATGATATGGTGGCATAACTGTGGCAGTTTGGTTGAGGTTGCTCTCAAATAACAATCATGTTGTGGTGAGGTTGTGGCGGTTCGATTGAGGTGGCTCTTGAACAACAGTCCACTACATTTGGACCAAGTGACTGTGTGGAACAATTAAGCCCCTATGGCTATAGTCTATAGGTAAGGGGCATATCATATGGTACTTCGTTAGTCCTCCACTACTATTTGTTATTTGTGATTGTGATGATTATGTGACATGATATTGATATAAGAACTGCATACATGTTTATGAAAAAATCATTGTGTTATGAATTTGCATTTATGGATATAATACATTACACACACACGCGCGCGCACATATAAGGGAGTCAAACCTCGCTGAGTGAATCAATATTATATTTATGTTAAGCACTCCTAAGGATTTAGGATCTTCTTTTTAGATCTCTTATAACGGGGTGCTTTGCTGATCTTCTTGTTCTCCAACGATTCGATGCATGTTTGTTGGTGACCTTTGACTCTAAAGTTGCAGTAGTCTTATACGTGGTGGATTTTTCTTATATCAACTACCTCAACACTGTAGCACATTGTGGATTGGATATTGTTAGGACTATTTGATTGTTATAAGTATGAGTTTGATCATTTTGAAATCTTATCTTTATTATGGATATAAGGATTTGACGGCGTTTTAGGCTTACTAATGGTCTAATAAACCTTCAATTTACTGCTCCTTTAGTGACGGTGCCTATCTAAGGTCAGGGTCATGACACTAATCTAATAAACTACTTTGGTAGTATTTGTTAGCCTCTAATGGCACCTTAGAGGGGGTAAATTAGTGTGGATGAATTTTAACAAAATATTTACTAACTTAATATGTTAATGAACATATATTATAAAAGGTGAAAATATGATATAAAATAAGAAAATTTGATAACATTCTTAAGCCGTAATGTAACAAGGGTAAGGGAAGAGAAATACAGACTAAATTATAGTGGTTTAAAAATAACCTTTTCCTACATCCACTCTTAAGATTCTTTTTTATAATTTCACTGCAACTCTTCTTCAAGGTGAAGAATGACTTTTATACAATCTTTCCTTGATAAAGAAGAACCCTTTTACGACCTTATTTTAGGGTAAAGAGGAACCTTAATATCATTTAGAACACCACAAAATACAATATACAAAGCACTAACAAGGGATTACAAGTCATAATATTGCACTTTATCACTTTGATAATACTAAGAAGGCTCACTCACTCAAAATATGATGATGAATGCTTAAATGATTGATAAATACTTAGAGATATATGTATAAGAAGCCCAAGTACTTTTTGATTCAAGAATAAATGAGAAAGTATGTATTTATAGGGTTTTAAAACCCCTACTAGCCATTAGAGCCAATAATTAGTTGTTACATTGGCTAATTACAAAGCACTAGTTGACAAGTGTAGCATATTGGTTAATCAATATGTATTAAATTTATAGATTCACTAGCCATTGAGACATTAGTCGACCATTAGGGTATCTTGTTTGATCAATGTGTCCCCTAAAAGGACATTGGTTAACCACATCACCATATTGGTTAATCAATGCGAAACAAACTAACATGATACATTTTTAACTTACATTGATCGACTACTAACCTAGATTAGTTGACCATTTCCTTCAAAACCACAATCTTAACACCTTTAAATGTTTAAACTTGATTTATTTAATGTAATTATAATTAAAAATAACTTTAAAATGTATCTTAAATAATGTTTGAAAGATCAAGAGGCTTTTTTTAAAGAAAAAAAAGGTTCAATGCCTTTTGATGAAAGAAAGGACTTATATAATAAAGTAAGATCGAATGTTTATTCTTAGTGAGCCTTTAAGATTACTAAAGTAACAATATGTGATTATAATTAATAATGTAAACTAAACAATGACCTTGATATACCTTGATCCTATTTTATTCTTGACTTAATATGTATTTCAAAGGTTATAAACTTTAGTAATACTTTATCATCTTTATGGAGTATACTATTGAGTTATGGATACATCTTTTTTCTTATAAGCTTCTTATTAAAATAATAAACTCATTAATAATACATATATTTTTTGTCATTAAAACATCAATTGGAACTTACATTGAATTAATAGAAATAATCCATATAATGCACAAACATAATTTACTCTCTTTCACTTAAATGGTTCCTTCATATATCATTTTATATTTATGCATTAATCTTGAGTTGTTTCATGTAGGCATACTCTATTGAGTTCATTCTTACTTAATGTAGAAAATGAAATTTATATAACCTTGCTATCCAATGTTATAAGCCTCATATCTTTATGTTCTCACTCATTTATACCTTTTAGTACCTTAGTGTAACATACCGCATCCATAGGGCATATTTCCGAAAGCATAAGAGGATATTCGGGATATACTCTACAGACATGATATGTTAGCAAACAATTTAGAGAGATTTTCCACTTTACGCTTAAATATCCTATAGCACAAAGGCATTTTAATCAATAAATTGCCAGAGTTTGACCTAAATTTCAGAACTTTCCTACATTCAACCTATGTGAAAACATTTCAAGGAAGCTCAGCTTTCCTTTTTAATGATATCAATAAAGATGTATAACAAAACATTTTTATTATCCCATTTAGTAATTCTCACATTCATAATCATTCCTAGTATCTGATAATAAATAAATTCATAGAACTTTTCATTATATTACTACCAAACACGTACATCAAGCAATAATTTAGTCTGAGCACAAATATATATATCTTGAACATTAGTATACATGAATACAACATAACATAGCTACATATATCAATTACAAAGTTATTAACACACTATATACAATGTAGCCACGTGTTGTGATATATAGATGCAAAACTACTAGTAGACTCTGTAGATTTCAGCTAATCGGATCTTTGAGCCAGACTTCCAAAACGTAGGAGTTATATTCCAACTAACTCTAAACCTCTCTTGAACCTGAAAACAATGCTGCAATTTTGATGAGTTTTGCGAATTCAATGAGTTAACCATCATTGATGCAACCGTATCACATAGGACCGTTCAAATCAACATACCACATAACTAATAATATCAAGTTACATTTCAATAACATACATCAACTTAGGCGGAACTCAAGCAAATCATATCACATAAAAAATCAAATTGTATTTCAAAAATCACAATTCAATTTAATCAAACATGTATATGAAAATGCAAATATGCTTTCATTCTTATTTCCTTGTGTTGTGATCAAATATGCCAATTCACGCCCCGAGTTTCAAACAAATTTCTATTGGCTAGCATAACAAGCATTATAGTCCTGATCACATTATAAGCATTAAGCCCTGATTTCACATTACGAGCCCTAGGCCTTGACTACGAGCATTTTGCCCTAAATGTCTATGTGTTGGTCATTTTGATCACAACTCCTATTAACTTATCATGAATATCAAATTCAGTGATATGAATCTCTCACACATCATTTGCTTCCATCGTTGTAACTAATTTTCCAGAATTCACATTCAATTTGAATCAAATAAGCATTTCAAGGATAATCATATAATCAACAATTGATATTCAATTTGAAAACACTTCCATATACAGTCTCGAGTATCAAACTCCTCGGATCAACAATGTTTGAAATTATAGTATCAAACTCTTCGGACCAACAATGTCCAGAATTATAACAATCATATAAGTAACAATTCAATAACTAAAATTTAACCACAAACAAATCAATCATAGTGAGAAACATCCAGGTTAACTTACAAAACACCCCAACGAGCTATTGCCTCGATGTCCCGACAATATATAAGTATTGATAATTACTCTGAGAGCCTATTATACATCCATATGAACATCGATCACTGATAACGAACAGAGAGAATATATATGCAATCCTTAAGTTCAATGTTTATATTCTTTTCTTCCTAATGTTCCTTTATGAGCAAGCTGCCTTTCTTTTCATAACTCTCCTTACAAAAATTCAAATACCATGATTCGTATGCCCCCTAAAACTAGACTTCATTATTCTTAATATATCTCAAAATTACATTAATATAATCTCCTTTTAGAAATATAACCCCCATCCAAATTCTGTTCTGTTTCTGGTAAGAAATAGGTTGGCAACCAATGCTCAAACAACAATAAATCATTATCAAGACACCTTATAGCCACAAATTTTCATAGAAGCATTAATAAGATATCAATAATCATTTTTCATGTTTTATACTTTAACTAATTCAGGCTCTAAAGCACTCAAAAATCAGGAAATAATACAAGGTTCCTACATAGGGGTCTGTCACGGGCAGTATTAGAGAAACAAGCATAACTCAAGCTCTAGTAACTTTTTTATCAATACAATTCACAAAGGTCGAGATAAGACCTATATCTACAACTTTAATTCTTTGAGTTTCTTCAAATTCATGCTTTAAAGATATGTAAAATAGATCAAAATAGGAAGATGAAATTGAAACCAGAATTTCGACCTACCTTAATAACTTCTTTCCTTCTTTGTTTTTCTCCCTCTTCTAACCTCACAGAGACCCTCACTCTCCCTTATGTTTCCTTTTTCATCTATTTTCTTTAGAAGGTTCAAAGAAAGTCAAACTAATCCATGTGTCACCATTCTATTAGTCCATGTGTTATTCTTCTATTAGTCCATGTGTTATTCTTTTATAAGTCAATGTGTTACTAACTTTAGGCTCCACATGTCACCCATTTAAGCCTCCATATTTTCACTATTTGTAAGGCTACACATGTTACCAATTGTAGGGCTACCTATGTTGCTATTTGTAAAGCCACACATGTCACTATTTTAAAGCTCCACATGTCACAAGTCTAAAGTGCCATTTGTCACAAAGGGCCACCTGTCACAAATATAAAGTGTTACTGGTCACAAATATAAAGTGCCACTTGTATCCAATTTTTACCATTTAGGAATTCTACTAAGCCAATTTATACATTGACTCCTCAAACTTCTGATTTTTAACAATTAACTCCAAATCACTAACTTAAATCCACACCAATTTTAGTTTAATTCTAATTCATTAAAATCACATCCAAGCATCCCGAAAATTGTCAATTAAGTGCACATAAAACATTTGTCACTTATTTCTCATATTTATAAGAAATAATCTATGTGCGTGTATGCTAATCTTCTGCATGTACATATAATAACAAATTTTGTATCCTAATGCACCAAATTAATCATCTAGTGATATAACTTATTTTATTTAACGCAATATGCCTGAACTTAATCTTCTAAACCCTCTAACCCTCAACAATTTAGGGGACAGTATATTACACTTAGTCTCCACTATATCTCTTAATAAAGTTTTTTTTGGGACATAAGGTCTATTCTTTATAATATCCTAAACATCAACCTTTTTGGCTAAAAAGAATTATTTCATCCTACCCTTCCAATAAAATAATTATCTCTGTCAAAGAATAAGGGTCCGTATATGCTTTGGCTTCTTAGATTAAGAAAGTGAATTGAATTATGCTATAGTGATCTTTTCTCCAATTTTGTTAGAAATTTATATGCAATGAATGAAACTTTCTCTAATACCAGTTGTTAGTTTTTAGATGGCATTGCAAGGGGAGGTAAAATGTGTGATTTCTTTTTTCCTATTTCCAAACTAATGAATAAATTATCTATTTCACTTACAATCATCTTGCTTTACCTTGAGTAAACCTTTTATAGATCTTATATAAGACAAAAGTAACATAAAAATGTATCCCAATTAATTTCTCCAATTACAGAAAGTATACACTTCTAAATTACTCGAATCTTTTTAATCATTGTGGTAATGACAGAGTAGAAAAATTACGCAATTAGTGTAGCCAGGAACGAGCTCAGATCACCTGTTCAAGAAATCCCTGTCCAACTCTGTCCAATTAACAAACGACGTCGTTTTTGAACAAAAGTTTACAGCCCTTATTTGTCAGAGGACAGGTGTTGTGGGCCCCACCCACTGGAGCCGTTTTTGCGCCGCACTCGTGAGCCTCCACCCACTTTTCAGCTACGTTGTACTTCTTATTATTATGTTATTACTTTTGCAAAGGATTGATTATATATATGTTGTTTATACATATATATACTCATAAACAATAGTAAAAACAATAATAATTTTATATTTATTTTTTATATTTGTAATGAGAACATTTTTTGTAATATTTGTAGTATTATTATATATATGTTATTACTTTAATTTAATTTATATTATAATTATATTCAATATAACAATAAATAATAGTTAAATTAATAATAATTTATATATATAATAATACTGATAATAATTTCTATATATAATGATTTTTATATATAGTTTACATATAATAATACTGTTTAATTATTATTGTTATTCTTTTTGTTATTACTAAGTTATTCTTATGTTTCTTAATTTTATGTAATTATAATTTTTAATATTAATATTATTATTATTATTATTATTCAGTTATTCTTATGATAATTAAATTTATTTATTATTTAGAATTAGAATTAGTGTTATTTCATTAATGTTATTTAACAATAACATTAATAAT
>JAOQMR010000213.1:5350709-5374409 GCA_027563865.1 Erythroxylum pelleterianum
CATAATAATAACAATAATATCAAATAATAATCAAAATATTAAGATAATAAAAATAAAATCCAGATAATAATAATAATTATTATCATAATAATAATAATAATCATAATAATAATAACAATAACAATAATAATAAAAATAACCATAACTATAATAATTATAGTAATAATAATATGATCTAGATAATAATAATAATAATTAATATTATTGTTATTATTGTTATTATTATTATTATTACTACTACTACTACTACTACTACTACTATTATTATTATTATTATTATTATTATTATTATTATTATATTTGAAATGATTTGTAAATTAATTCAATATATTAATTTCTATTATTATAATCAGTTTTTTATTATAATTATGACTTTTTATTGGTATTTTTATTGTTATTATTATTATTAAAATTCTTAATATATGATTATTGTTATTATTTCTATTATTATTATTATTAGTACTATTATGTTATTATTATGAACTTAATTTTAATTGTTATTGTGAAAACAATTTATTATAATTATAATTACAATTATGTTGTTATTATTATGATTAGAATTATTATTATAATGATTATTATAATTGTTATAATAATCATTATTAAATTCGAAATTATTTCTATATGAATTCATTATATTAATTTCCATTATTATCTAAATCTTATGATAATAATTATTATTATAATAAAGTGTATTATTATTATATATATGTATTTATGAAGTTTTATTATTACTATTATTATTATTAGTATTATCATTAAATTATTATTGTTACTATTAAATTTATTAATCATATTAATTTCTACTATTATTATTATGAGATTTCTTATAATTACTAATCTTCTTCTAATTATTAATGACTTTATTATTCATAACTATTTAACTATTCTTATAATATTAATTAATTATTAATTAATTATAATTAATTTTTCTGAGTGGAGTATATGTACTTATTCTTATAAATGTTATATATAATTTAATTGTAAAATTTGTTAATTCCAATAATTTATTATTATTAATAAATTAATATTTATCAAAAAATAATTTCTTATTATTGATCAGGGCGTGGCTCGCGAGAGCCAGTATTTTTCAGGCATGTGTAATTATATTTTATTTATTGATATTAATAATGTAAATGTCATTGTTATATTTTTTAAATGTATAAATGTTAATTATTGTATTTATGTTATGATTATTATTTTTAATATTAAACTTATAATTATCATTAATATTTTTATTATGTTAGTTAACGTTTTTTATTATTATAATTATTATGGTTGTTATTATTATTATTATTATTTAACGTTTGAATTGTTATTATTATTTATTGTTTTCTGCGTGAAACTATGTTCTATTAATCATATTAAATTTGTAGTCATTATTCTAATTATATAATATTATCCTTATGATTATTGTTGTTATGATTATTATTACCATTACTCTTATTCTTATTACTAACTGATATTTTATTCTTTATTAGAATTGATTCTATTATTGTTATTATTATTAGTGTTTTGGTTACTATAATTTTTGTTAGTAGTATTAGTATTATTTTTATTATTGTTATTATTATTAAACAGTATTATTATATGTAAACTATATATAAAAATCATTATATATAGAAATTATTATCAGTATTATTATATATAAAAATTATTATTAATTTAACTATTATTTATTGTTATATTGAATATAATTATAATATAAATTAAATTAAATTAATAACATATATATAATAATACTACAAATATTACAAAAAATGTTCTCATTACAAATATAAAAAATAAATATAAAATTATTATTATTTTTACTATTGTTTATGAGTATATATATGTATAAACAACATATATATATAATCAATCCTTTGCAAAAATAATAACATAATAATAAGAAGTACAACGTAGTGGGTGAAAGCTCACGAGTGCAGCGCAAAAACGGCGTCAGTGGGTGGGACCTACAGCGCCTGTCCTCTGACAGATAAGGGCTGTAAATTTTTGTTCAAAAACGACTTCGTTTGTTAATTGGACAGAGTTGGACAGGGATTTCTTGGACAGGTGATCTGAGCTCACCAGGAACCGAACGGGCTTTTAGTTCCACTAACAATTGATAGATGTTTCAGTTCGGTGTATATAACATAGTAGGGAAGATGGGAGCAAGAATCAAAGTTGAAAACTTCTTTCCCTTTTTCAATTTTGTGATGTACAAGTTTGATTCACCGTAAAAGTTACGCGTATTGAGGAAAGTGTGGTTCAAAGTTTAACACTTAATGGAATCAATTCTACCGAGTCTCTTTCCCAAAAGTGACTTCCCAAAAGCATCCAATAGGGTTATGGTAGATATTCTTGCGGAAGCAAGCTTGGATAAAAATAATCAAAAGAAAATGCAATGACGAGATTCTCAAAATAACTATGGACTCTGTTTTGTAGGATTAGAGATTCTCAACCTTGAAATTACGACTTAACCTCACTCTAAGACGCACCCGAAGAAGAAAATTCAGGTTGAAGTCTGCAGAATTCCAGGCTCCAAGCGATATCGCTAATGCTACTATTTAAATATATAAAACATTTTTCATAAAAAACTTAAAAGTATTCGTTGAGCTTTAGGACTAGATCACATAGTTAACATTTAGGAATTAGGACTACTCTTGATGGAAGTTAACAGTAAAATGCAACTAACACAATTGGTTTGATGCCGGGATCGTGGCGGAATGACAACCTCTTTCAAGATTCTTCCACGTTGAGGGTATAAAGTTAATAGGTAGCCTTAACGTCAACTTGCATATATAAGAAAATGCAGCTTAATCTATGTAGTCATTCCCATCTTGGTAACCTTAATTTACCTCAACCTTCCAACTGCAAAGATGTCACACTTGAGCTTTCTCAATTTCCATGGCATGTCAAAGAAACCTTCTCTAAAACCAACTCAATCAAAAACTTTTAGGGAAAGACAAGGGTCTACCAATATCTCAAAAACGTTCAATCCACATGTGGAGGAGATGAAAAGGGTGTTTGACAAATTTGACACCAACAAAGATGGAAAGATTTCAAGAGAAGAGTACAAGTCAGCTCTAAGGGCCTTAGGGAAGGAGGAAGCTGAAATGGCCAAGGAATTTGAGGCACTTGATGCGGATGGGAATGGTTCCATAGACTTCAAAGAGTTCGTGGAAATGATGAACAACATGGGAGGTGGTGTGAGTACTAGTGATATTCGAAGCGCATTTAGAGTGTTTGACTTGGATGGAAGTGGGAAAATAAGTGCAGAGGAACTGATGCAAGTTTTGAAGATGATGGGAGAGAGGTCCAGCTTGGATGCATGTAGGAAAATGATTCGGGGGGTCGACCGTGATGGAGATGGTTTGGTTGACATGGATGAATTCATGGAAATGATGACTGGAACCATGAAATTGTGTTAGATTATTTCTCCGAGTATTCCTCGTGCTTTTCAGTACCGTTTGAATGATGTGAAGATCTCCACCTGGTCTTCTTCTATCTTTATTTTGTTTAATTGTCTTGTGATTTTTCATTTGGCGTAGAAGTGCAGAGCACTTTTGGTTGCCTTTTCTTTCGGATAAATTATATTCAATAATATTCTGGATGTAGTCTACAATATCTGTTATGATTATTATGTTGAATCTTAACCATTTAAATTAAGCAATATTGTGATAAAATAGAACACTAGTTGAATTTAGGGATCATACAAAGTGAGAGTGCTGCTTTTCTCAACCATTTTAGCTAGGGTTACCATTTAGGAATGTCGGCCATTAAACTTTAAGAAACGACAGAAAGAGAAGTGGAAAATGAAATAAGCAAAAGTCTCGAAACCCAGATTTAAAAATTAACCTGGCTTTCAATTGTTAAGAAATTTCAGTTCTTAACCTTAAATAGTCATCCATTGCAAGGAAAATGACTGTAACTGATAAGCCACGACAACAGAATCCAGGATCCTTAGTTACTTATTAACTACTCTAGTTAATAGCACCGCAAGAGTCATTGCATGGTAATGGAACATCGTTAGAACATAATATTCATCGAATCATGCCACCACCGACCACAGGAGCAACTGTTACTCCTCGGCTTTGTCTGTCCATGTTTGCTTGCCAACCTGCGTTATGGAGAAGTAACATGTAATGTATTGTCTTAATAATCAGATGAATGTACCTGTGATATTTGAGACACAATTGCACCTACCAATCCCCATGTCGAAGCCACGGTTCTTGAGTTCTCTACATTCCTGACAAAGCGAACTGGGTTCGCAGAAAAAGTGAGCCAAGCAATCAACACACGGTGCCGCCTCCAAGTCATATTGAGCTCTCAATCTTGACCGGTAGAAGCAAGAATAACGGCAGGACAAACCAGCGAAACCTAGCAGCAAACCATAAATTGTACCACTTGCTGCATATTAGTACAAATAGTACAATAATCCAAACATCTTGTAAAGCTAAAAATACCAAGTCATCAACGGAATCGAAAAGAGAGGAATTGAAACCCTCGATACAAATAACTCGCACAACGGATTAGCAATCCGACGCTTTAGTCCACTCAGCCATCTATCCTAATTCAAAACAAAAAAAATGTAAGTCCTAATTAGATCATCTAGAATATTCTTATGGTATTACCTTAAGTATACGTGTCCTTATTTTGTAAATACTTATCTTTACAGGGTCTTTATATAAACATTGTAATATTGTAATAGTGCCTCTGATGATAGTATCCGAAAGCAATGAAACCTTTTATTTTATATTTTTTATATTTTTCTTCTTTGTTCTATTATGGTATTAGAGACTTTGTCCCTTGTCAGTCATAAGTGACCTTTCAAAAAGCCCTACCCCACCCTCCTTATCCTCTACCTCCAACTCAATACCTTAAAACCCACCTGCTACCTTCCCCTCCAAAGTCTCCCATTTTCTCATAGTCAAGCTTGCCCCTGACAACTACTTCATATGGCATGCTCAAATGATTCCCTATCTTTATGACCAAACTCCTTTTCTGCTACATTAATGGCTCAAATCCTCAACCACCTCCTAAAACCTCTGATGGCTCCCCAAATCTAGTATACATTAAATGGTTTAAACAAGATTAGTTGGTTATTGCCTTACTCATTTCATCTCTTTCGGAAAAATTCATTGCTCAAGTGATGCATCACAAAACCTCTCGTGCCATGTGGCTTGCTCTTGAAACTCTATTTTCTCAACAGTCACAAGCCAAATTTCTTCTTCTTCGTCAACAAGTTACCTCTTTGAAAAAGGGTGGCGAATCTGTTTCGGAGTATTATAATCAAGCCTCTCTTCTCTCACACTCTCTTGCAGCAGCTAACAGTCCCATCTTTGATTTAGACTTCAACACGTACCTTCTTGGAGGGCTTGGCTCTGATTTTGATTATGTGGTTACATCCCTTACCACCAGACGAGATGTTCTTACCTCTGAAGAAATTTTGACTCATCTTCTAACCTATGAAGCTTGTCAATCTCGACATCACGATGTCTTTGTTCCTCCTATTACTACAAATGTTGCTACAACCCAGTCACCTTCTACTCCACTACAAACTTGGTCATCTTTCTCTTCACAAGGCCGTGGTGGTCGTGGTTCCTACTCTTCAAGAGGTCACGATGGTCGTCAGTTTCCCTTCTATGGTGGTCGTGGTTTTTATTGAAGTGGTAGATGCTCTATTCGTGGATGTGAAGGCTGCTCATCCTTCTTCAACTCCGACTCTGAGGCTCCATGCCAACTATGTTTTAAAAATGGGCATCAAGCTACTACTTGTTTTCATCATTATGACCACACTTTTCAAGCTCCTGGCCCTAGTTCCATTTCCACCCATTACTCTATTTTTCCTCCAGTAATGGAGGACCCGCTTTGGTATCAGGACATAAGTGCTACCAACCACACTCCTTATATGGGTCAAGATTATGTTCGTGTTGTTGATGGTTAAATCTAATGCCTTATGCCCATGTGCCTAAAAAATATTGAACCTATGCGTTTTCAACTACAGCATATTTGTTAAATAGGCTTCCTAGCCCAACATTGCGCAATGCATGTCCATATAAACTGCTCTTTCACTCTAAGCCCAACTATAATTTTTTGAAGATTTTTGGATCTGCTTGTTGGCCAAATTTATGAACCTATGTGAAACACAAGCTTGAACCAAGGTTTACTTTATGTTTCTTTATTAGGTACAATGCTAATCACATAGGCTATTTATGTTTGAATTTAGTTACAGGGCACATATATGTCTCAAAGGATGTGCTCTTCGATGGGTCAGTTTTCCTTTTCAAAGTCAAGTCTCATCATCTCCACCCACTTTACTCCAACTACAACATCGCCACCGCAACTGCCACTTACCCTTCCCCCTACTCATCACATGATCACCATATCAAAAGCTTATATTTCCCAATCAAAATTGCCTCTGACAGTATGATTCCTTGGCCTCCTCCAAAAGCCCCCACTATAACTACCTCAATTTCTATACCTAGATCTGTTTCTGAAGCTCTCAAAAGTCCACTGTGGCGTAAGGCTATGGCTGAAGAGTTTGAAGCTCTCCTTCACACTCAAACATAGACGCATGTCCCTTGCTCTTCTCAAAACATTGTAGGATGCAAATGGATATTTTGTATTAAGTATGCTCCATCTGGAAATGTTGATCGATTGAAGGCGCGACTTGTTGCCAAAGGTTTTCGTCAACAACAAGGCATTGATTTTTTAGCCTCTGTTCGGACGGAGAAAAAACAAGAGAAGAGAAAGGAAGAGAAATACAATTTCTATTCCTTTCCATTGTTTGGACAAGAAAAAATGGAGAGAAAGGAAAGAAAATTTGGGCAATTTTAGTCTTATCTTGCATTTCCCTCCCTTTCCCACCAATTTGGTGGGAAAGGGAGGGAAATGCAAGATCCTTTCCCTTCCCTCCTCTTCCCTCCATCCAAACAGAGGCTAGAAACTTTTTCTCTAGTAGCCAAACAGTCACTGTCCATGTTATTCTCTCCGTAGCTGTTTCACAAGGATGGTCTCTAAGGCAAATTAATGCTCAGAATGCCTTTTTACATAGTTCTCTTAATGAAGATGTTTTTATGTCTCAACCTCAAGGTTTTATTCACCCTGACTATCCTAATCATGTCTGCAATCTTCGTCGCTCAATTTATGGACTCAAACAAGCCCCTCATACCTGGTTTGATTGTCTTCGTGCTCGCTTAGTAGATTTTGATTTCTCTACCTCTAGGTCAAACTCATCTCTGTTTATCTTCAACTCATCCCAATGCCATGTCTATGCTCTCATATATGTTGACAATATCATTATCACTGGTTTCTTCTGATGATGCAATTTTTGAGTTACTTTCTGCTTTGGGTTCATCTTTTCTATTAAAGACTTGGGTTTTTTTAATTATTTCTTGGGTGTTGAGGTCCATAAAGTCTCTAACGGTCTTATTCTTAGCCAAAGAAAATATATACTTGATCTATTAGCCAAAACCAATATGTCTAATGCTCAACCCATTCCTTCATCTATTGATGTTAGTACCAAACTATCTGATAAGGGATATGCCTTCAACAATCCTAGTCTTTACAGAAGTATTTTGGGAAGTCTCCAATATCTTTCCTTCACTCGCTCAGATCTCTCATTTACTGTGAATCGTGTTTGTCAATTTATGCACAATCCTAAGGAAGCTCATTAGACAACAGTTAAACATAATTTAAGTTATTTATGTGGCACATATAATTATGGTTTAGATAAATCAAACGTTCTAATCATCTCACTCTTTGTTCCACTTCTACTTTCCTTGAGGCATATTTTGATGCAGACTGGGGTGGATGTCAAATAGATTCTCGTTATACAGTAAGCTTTGTTGTGTTCTTGGTCCTAATGTCATCTCCTAGACTTCCAAGAAACAACCAACTATCTCATGGTCTAATACTGCATCCGAATATCGCTCTCTTGCTACAACCACTTGTGAATTAATTTGGATTCAAAATCTCCTTAGTGAACTTGGCATTGTTCTTCCTAAGGTGCCAACTTTATACTGTGCCAACTTGGGGGCCACCTATCTTGCTGCCAATCCTATTTTTCAGTCATGTGCCAAACACATTGCCTTGGATTATTACTTTGTTAGAGAACGTGTTGCTACCAAATCTCTTCGCATTGTTATAGTATCTTCCAAAGATTAACTTGCTACATATTAACCAACCTCTTACCAATGATCGGTTTAGCACAAATAATACAATAATCTAAACATCTTGTATAGCTAGCCCTAATTAGATCATCTAGAATATTCTTTTGTTATTACCTTAGGTATACGTGTCCTTATCTTGTGAATACTTATGTTTATAAAGTCTCTATATAAACATTGTAAGAGTGTTTCTGACCATGGTATCCAAAAGTAAGAGAGGTGATCCCCTGTCCAAGTTGGTGTGTACCAACTTGGACAGGGATCTGGGGTGCAAAAGTAATGGAACCCTTTCTTTAATTTTTTTTGTCTCTTTCTTCTTTGTTCTATTACTGTGCAAATTGAACAAAAGCTCCAATATCAAAATCATTAGTTTAACCACCCAAGAAAAAAAATCAAGAGCTATTTACAAAATAAAATGGAAGATTACGCTTCTAACCTTTATCAACTATCTCGATGATCTGTCCAAATGTGATACACAGGCACATGAATGTAACCAAGCAGTTAGCGCGGTCATCGCAGCAGTGGCAAAGCCCGGTAGACCACCGTGCTCCAATCGTGTCTCCAGCGGAAGAGATATAAGGAGGATGGTATGGTTGTCTAGTTGGCATGCTCATTGTGTACCCCTGTGATGGTGGATATTTTACATAGTCTTAAGATAAAGGATACATGTTCTTTTTCTTGTTGATTAGCTTGAACCACGCTAAGGGAACTAATAACTAGCATATTGTACTTGGAAAAGAAGTCAAAACCTTGAAGAGATAGCCTTAGATTGCTGCAACCCCAGATGTTACTTCAGATTTTCAAGGATTGAACTGGCAAATATCTTCACCACATTTCACTCTTCAAGATTTCACACTAGTCGATGAAGGATTGTGAAAGTAGAGAAGGAACAAATTGGTTACTTTTAATTTCTCGGATAAATAAATTGGTTCAATATGGATCATTACAATTCTAGGCACGCAAGCTCCTGAGTAAACAAATACATCTTTCGATTAGCTTTATGAGCAAGTTAAACTGCAATTTTACTATACAATAAAACCTCTATAAATGAATATTTCTGGGATCTGAAAAATTATTATCTTATACGGAGTTATTAATTTATCGATAAATAAATATTTTTATTAATTTATAAATAAATTAATATTTATTAATTTATAGAATAATTTTTATTTTGTAAATTATATTTATCAAATTAAACAATTAATTTTTTCTGTAACTAAGAAAAGAAAATAAATAAAAAATTAATTAATGATGGTGCATTGTTTCTAAGTTTGTTAATCTTGTCAAAAATAAGTTTATTAATCTTAGGCTAGCGTGATTCAAAACAGAGTGTAAGCCCTCCAAAAGTTAAAGATGAAATTGAATTCAGTTCGCACGAAAAAAAAAGAATCAATTGACCATAGATACATATTTTAGGAAAGCATAAAATTTGAAATAAAAATTATTTAGAAAGTGCTTTACTTTATGAATTATATATGTAATTTCATACTTATTTAATAAATTATTATTTTATATTTTCAGTGAACCTTAAGGAATTTTTTTAAAACTATTATTTTATGCATTTAGCGAAGTTATTATTTTATCCCATTGACCGGAACTGGAAAAAATTATTATTTAATCGAAAATATTAATTTATCGAATATTCATTTATCGAGGTTTTATTGTTTGTTTCTAATAATTGAGAAAGTTGCAATATACTTTTGGATAAATTGAAATTTTTAAATATACACAATAATTAATAAATCACTATTTAACCTACGTCTCATTCATTCTAAGTTTCCAGTGTGCCAAAAATCATTTCAGGCCTTGGATTGGACCTAGGCCCTCAATATGTATTCTTTTGATTTCATAGGAAATTGTAAACTTGGTCCACAAAGATTCGTATTTATCTACTCCAGAAAATATTCCACATGATAAATTATTCCAATATCTGATGCAAGAATAAAGCCGCTAGAATGGTTTTCTCGTGGAAGGTGTTAAAGGATGCTGTCGGCAAGTTGCAAATGACACGTCTTCCATTGGATTCTATACTCCATTATAACCTAATGTAGTTGAAGAATACCAAGATCGCCGAGTCGCAACCTAAAGTATCAACCCTTGCCCTGTACATTTCTCCGCAAGCTTTCCACTTGCTCACAGGAGATGGCAATTATGAATTGTCTTCAGGTACATCCGAGCTATGAAATGACGGTGGATGAGTTCAAGGCGTGGCTTCACCGGTTTGACAATGATCACGACGGGCGTATCAGCCGGGAAGAGCTAGAGGATGCCCTTTATAGCTTGAGGACATGGTTTGCTTGGTGGAAGGCTCGCCAAGGAATGAAGGGAGCTGATACCAACAAAAATGGCCTAATCGACAACAACAAAGAGATTGAGAAGTTAATCGTCTATGCCCAACAACGTTTGCACATGAAAATTTGTCAAAATGATTGGTGATGCGACCTCATGATTGCTTCTTTTGCTTGTTTATTTTCCCTTTTAGTTTTCTACGAATTTAGTTCCAAGATTTCTATTGCTGGCTCTTTGAGTTGAAACTTTTAATACATAATGAACATCTTGATTTTTATGTTCCTGAAAACAAATCTTTCAATCTGATATATAGCATTTTGTCACGTGAATTATATTTTTAAAAAGTATATTTTATACCCTCAAAAAAGTATATTTTATACATACATAGACATCCGATTAACTAATTTTACCAATTAGGAGTTAAAAATTATTTTATGTTACTGGTTACTCAAATTAAAACTTATCACAACAATTAGTTTTTGTTTAGCCGTAAATCAAAGTTATATTTTGAGTTTGAGCAAAATGAACTCTGGAAATCCATAATTACAAAACAAGTACATAACCTTAATATGTGGAGAGAATAAAATCGTACATATCAGACTAGAACTTGTACTGATACTTGTAAACGTAGAGATAGGGAATATTTTTCACAATTTTTCTTTTTGTATAGTCCTCTATTTATATAGAAGACGGAATCTTAATATGTTATCTAATTCCTATAATCAGGGACGGAGCCATGTTACAGGGGAGGGGGGCCTTTCAAATATTTTTTTTAAAATTACTTATATAATTAAAATTTTTAAAATTACAAATATAAGTGCCCCCCATTAAAAAAATCCCTATCTTCTCTTCTCTTCAACTCTGCACGCACAGCCCTCCTTCGCCATTGAAAACGCCTCCACCCTCCAGGCTCCATTTTTTTGCATTTAGATGTTGGCCCCCGACCCTCCTTAGAGTTGAGTCTGGCTCCGTCCCTGCCTATAATTGATCCCTATAATCAAGCTAATCTTAACATAAATCCTTACATAATCTCTAATACTCCTCCTTAAACTGAAACACAGATATTAATCATGTCCAGCTTGTTACAAAAATATTTAACCCGAGTCTCATTTAGAGCTTTTGTAAATAGGTCAACTAGTTGTTCTCTAGTCTTCACATATCTTTTAGAAACTAAGTTTTATTGTACATTTTCACAAACAAATTGACAATCAATCTCAATATACCTAGTTCGTTCATGAAACACAAGATTGGAAGCTATATAAAGAGTTGCTTGAATATCACATCATAACTTAGCTGACATTGAAACTTTGAAACCCATTTCAATTAATAATTGATATATCCATATTATTTCACACATGGATTATGCCATGGCTCTGTATTTCGATTCTACGCTTGAACGAGATACAAAATTATATTTCTTACTCTTCCATAAGATCAAATTTTCTGCAATAAAAACTCAATAGCATATGGTGGATTTTTTTAATTAATCTTAGATCCTACCTAATCTGCATCTAAAAAGCACTCTATTCAAGTGTGACCATGATTTTTATACAATATGCCTTGTCTAAAAGCTCCCTTCTAATAACACAAGATCTACTCTAAAGTGGCCTAGTGATGAACTTTTGGAGAAGACATAAATTGACTCATAATGTCGATTGAATAAGCAATATCAAAATGAGTTACGTTTAGTTTCTCAACTAGTATTTTATACTTCATAAGAACTTCATCTTTTATGAGTTATAAATTAGGTGACATAGGATTACTACATGGTTTAGCCCCTAGTTTCCCAATTCTGAATAACAAGTTAAGCACGTATTTCCTTTGAGATAAAAAAGAAACCTTACTTATTCCTTATAACCTCATCTCCCAAAAAATATTGTAATACCCCTAAATCCTTTGTCTAAAACTTGCTATGAAGAAACATTTTCATAGATGAAATTCTCATGGTGTCATAACTAGAATGATAATGTTAGATGTAGACTGTCTATAAAAACTGAGTTATCATACTTGCTGTTTCTCATTCCAAATCATTCAATTGCTTGAATAAATTTGTTAAACCAAGCACAAAGACATTGTTTCAAACCATAGAGAGATCTTCGAAGATGACACACTTTCTCATACTCCCCCTAAGCAACAAACTCAAGTGATTGCTCAATATACACCTCCTCTTTTAAGTGTCCATGTAAAGAGGCATTTTTAGTGTCTAACTCATGCAAGGGCCAACAATGGGAAAGGGTCATAAAAATAAACAAATGGATTAAGGTTAACTTCGCCATAGGAGAGAAGATAATAGTCCACACCATAAGTCTAAGTATAGCCTTTAGCAACAAGAAGAGCTTTAAGTCAAGCTACTAAGCCATCGGGATTGACTTTAATGGCAAATACCACTTACATTTGATAGCTTTTTTCGTGTACGTAAATCCACTAAATTCCAAGTACCATTAACATCTAGACATTGATTTCTTCTATCATTGTCGCTCACTAGCCAAGATTAGAAAAGGCCTAATGAATATTTTTGGAAAGAGATAAAGAGTCAAGAGAGGCAACAAAAGAGTACAAAGAAGATGATAAATGATCATAAGAAAGAAAAAGATGAAATTGGGTAAGTACACTGGTGTTTACTTTTGCGAAGAGCAATTGGAAGATCAGGTTCTTTCATAATGGGATTTAACATTGAAGAAAGAACTAATGCTAAATGTGTGTTAGGAACATCTCATCTTTTAGATCAATATGATGAATAGGTGAAAGTGGTGGTGATGCCGAAATGGTAGGTGTCAGAGCAACACTTATTAACTATTAAGTGATTTAATACACTGATAAATCATTAGTCTTACTTTAAATATTAAAAGTGTTGGAAGAGGTAAGAAAATAAGGAAAATGTTTCATAAATGTAGCATCAGCAGACACAAGGCACTTATTAAGATTGGGACAATAGCATAGATACCTTTTTTGAAGACGAGAATACTCAAGAAAGAAACATTTAATGGACTTAGGATCTAATTTGGTGACTTAAGGATAAACATAACAGATAAAATATGTACTTTTAAAGATACGAGGTTCAATAAAGAACAAAAGTTTAATTGGAAAAGAATGTGATAAGGAGACTTATGGTGAAGGGTAAACAATGGCATACTGTTGATCAAAAAATAGGCTGTTGAAACTGCATCAGCCTAAAAACACTTAAGGACATTTGTTTTGAAAAAAAGTGCCCTAGTTATTTTAAGGAGATGTTTATTTTTTTCTTTTAGCAACATCATTTTGAGATGGAGTACACAAGATGTTTGATGAAGAATGTCATTTTTAAGCATGTAAGTCTAAAAGGAATCCAAAAGATATTCTTTGGCATCATCACTTTGCAAAATATGTACAGAAACATTCAATTGTGTTTTGATTTCCACACAAAAGGAAGTAAAATAGGAAAATAATTCTGAACAATTTTTCATTAAGTCAAGTCATTTGAGAGAAGTCATTAAAAATTGTAACACAGTATCGAAACCTAGTTTTGGATGCAATGGGATATAGACCTTAAACATTATAATGAACTAATTCAAAATGAAAATTGTCTCTTTTATTGACTCAAGGACTAGAAGGAAGACGATGATGTTTTACAAACTAACATGAATTACAATCAAAAGATGACACATTTTCAAATTCCAATCAAATTTTCTTTAACGTAATCAGAGAAGGATGACCTAACTAATAGTGTGCTTCAAAAGGAATTACAATTATAGAACAAGCAATGGTTTAGGCATTTGCTTAGGAATATCTAAAACATAGAGACCTCCTAATAGATGTCCACTATCAATAATCTTCTTTGTTATAGGATCCTGAAAAAGACAACAATCTGAGAAAAATAAGACACAATAATTTAAAGCTTGAGTAATCTTGCTAACAAATATTAAATTAAACGAATAAACTAGTAGGCCTAAAACATATAATTGGAATATTAAAGGAGTTGGATGGGCTATTCCAAAACCAAGAGCAGATGATGTAGAACCATCTGCTAAAATAACTTTGGAAGGAGAATTATAGGATTTAAAGGTGGTAAGCAGATTAGGATTACATGTCATTGATTATTTGCACTAAAATCAATAATCCACAGGTGTTGGAGGATAAAACAACATCCCAGTAAAAATTCTAATGAGATGTTGAGTCTGGAGGGATTTAAAAATGTGAGACCTTACCCCCTAACTAGCAGAGAGGTTGTTTCTGATAAATCCACAAGAAAAGAAAAAAAAGTTTTTATGAACTATTTGAAGAAAATAAAATCCAAAAAATATAAACGAGGGTATTGGAGGATGAAAGTAGACATTTATTGAAATTACTTATCTTAGCAATAGCATTGATAGAATTAGAAGGGCTCTTCAATACTTCTTGAACTAAGATGAATTTAGCAAATTCATCTTAATTCTTTTTGTTCTAACCCCCTGTACTACTTCCTTTATTTTGATTTTGATTTAGTGATCTTCCGTTAACCAGAGCAATTGAAACTTAAATAAATAAAGCAATAATAACACTTTAGTGAAGACCTCATTTAAAGAGGAATTTTTTTTACCTTTAAGAGAATCTAACACTTCAGTGTATCAAATTGAGGATTGAGGCCTGTTAAAAAAACTCATGATTTTCATTTTCTCCCTTTTAGTTTGTTATACTTTGATATCAGAACTAAAAGGTAATAAGACATTCAACTTTTCACAAACCTTTTTAAAATTCATGAAATAGGTTTAAAGAGACTGATCATGTTGTTCAGCCCAATAAAAATTCTTATAGGCCTTATAAATATAAGAAGTATTCTCTTTTCCCAAATATAAAAACCACCAAATAATCCATTAATTCCCTAACATACTCACTGTGATTAATAATGCTAACCACTTGAGTATCTATCAAATTCCTAATTTGCAAAAGTAACCTAGTAACATCTTTCAACCATTTTCTTCTTATTCCATTAGTCAGTGGATCACCTGTAAAATGGTCACCTTTATATATACTCTGCAAATAAATTCTAATTTCTTTCCTCATTCTATATAATTAAAATCTATCAATTTATGTTGTGATCTTAAACATCACCAGGATAAAATCTGTAACCATAATTGATTTCTACTCATTAGTCATGGTAAAATAAATCAAATATACCCATAAATAACACTTAATTATCATATAAATGAATCTGAAACTTAAGACAAACCAAAAAAAACAAAAAAGTTTAATGTTCCATGCTTACTACACCAAGATACCAACACAATTACCCAGTTACCAGCTAGTACTTTGTCCTGAAAAACAACAAACCCAAAGTGATTGTACCAATCAAAAGTAAGCATTTGTAAGGGATCATTGTTGGGAAATCAAAAAAGGATCAGATCTCGACCGCAACGGAATAATTACAAAATTTTTCGTATTTTGATTTTCCAAAAACCAAGATTGCTTTAATTTTATAAAACGATTAACATATAAATCTTAATTCGTACGTTATTCTAAAGCTTGACCATTTTCTGGTCATATCCCTAGAATTGTTTCTGAAACCGATCTATCTCAACTACCTTAGCCACACAAGTGTTCTGCCTCTAATGATATCTACATAATAGGGCGAAAGAACTTTGTAATTATTACAGAGAGGGTTAAGCAAGCAGTGCTAACTCCATTTGAGCTTAAGCATAGTTATAATAGGTTTTTCTACGTTTTAGTAATCTAATTGAAATTAAATTCTATTTTTAATTAAACTTTAATTAGAATTACAAATAGTTATATTTAAATATCAGTTATACCCGAATAAGATCTAATATCTCATATTGATCCTTTTTTATTAAATATCTTATATTTAATCATAAATCTTCTCAAACTTTACAATCAAGTCTAAATTAATTAAAAATATCTTTGCTCTCTTCAATTCATTCTTTATATGTGACCCATCAGGCTCCCAAATATGTTGGCAATGATTATAAATTATAATTCTAATTCATAATTAGAACTAGATAAATTTTTAATTTCTATTACTTCGTTGTTGAATGATGGGGTCGAATTGAGTTAGTTGTTGGGGGGGGATTTCTTCAATCATTGCTACCTCTTTCCCTTATTTCTACCAGGTGTCATTATATTAAACAACTAAAACAAAATATGAAGATAATGTATAATCTTAACTCAAACATGAATATTACACATGAATATAAGGAGACCAGTAGTCAAATACTAAACATTCCACAAAAACATAAGTGAACCATTTAAAATATGCATCTAGTCATCGTAAATTAACATAAAACATCAACAACATAAGGCAATTATGAACATAACATTTCAAAGAATACAAACAATTTATTTACATTCAATTATCATCATCAAGATTTTGAAAATCATCATCATTAAGTACATTATCATTGGATTCTTCACCACTAATATATTCGAGCAAAGTATCGTCATTGTCATTTAAGTCATCCTAAGTATAGTCTTCGTCTGTTTGTTAGATAAGATAGGCTTGGACATCTTCTAGTTAAACTATGTTGGGATCGATATTTCTCCTATGGAATGATGATATATATGCATCTTCTACTAGAATGCCTTCGTTATTGAACTTCAATCCAATTTCTTGATAAACTTCATCTGCATCCTCATCCAATTGACTAATATCCCTTTCACAAAAATCAAAGACATTCCTTTGTTGAAACTTTTGAACAACCTTCTAATTGCTGCCCAATACAGTATCATTGAGGTAGAAAACTTGTTTGACTTGACTTGCAAGGACAAAAGGATCATTATCATACCATGTCTTACTAACATTTATGCTAGTAATATGCCCGTTCACTTTCATGTCAGTTAGATCAAACCATTTGCATTTAAGTAGAACAACCTTCTTATCCTTGATGTAGTGCAACTCTATTATTTCACAGATGACACTATAGAAGTCAATGAAATCATTGTCATGACATCCTTCAACGACAACCCCACAATTTTGACTTCTAACTCTACTATCTCGATCTTGTATGTGAAATCTAACCCTATTAACAATGTAACCTATGTATTTCTTCCCACAAATGTGAGGCCCACATGCCAAACTATATAATGTTATTATCACTCCTTGCACGTTACAGTTATATAACCGTATCATCTATATGATAAATTGAAAATCAATATGAGGATGAGACATATTCTCATAATTTCATAATATGTAATCAATATGAAACTTACTCGATTTCTAAACCATTATACAAACTTCTGCCTATGTCTTTCTTCAACATTAATAATCTCTTATTGCGAATTGTCTTTTTATGCTCTCTATTTAAAAAAGACAACGACAATAAGATCTCAGAGTGAATGAAGACAATTGTAATATGATTGTTTTAATGAAAAGGAATATACGTACTCCATGTATGTATCGATTTTTCGTAATTGTTTAAAATATACCAATGAGCGATTTCGAATTCATCTATAGTTAACTCCACATATTTGCCCAACCAAGTGGCCTAACTTTTTGGGAAAAAATAGACAACCCGCCGTCATCATAAAAATCAAAGTTACATTCTGGTCTATTAAATCTTGTCTCCATATTAGTTAAGTACATTGAACAAAAAGTCAAGCATTCATTTGATATATAAGCCTCTGCAATAAACCCTTCTGGTCAAGCTCTATTACATACATAACGCTTAAGAGAGCGTAAAAACCTAAACATAACCAGTTACAAACTTATGAATTGTTACAAACAAAGAACATAGAAAAGACTTGATGAATTTAATATGAATCCTTTTAATCGAAAACATCGATGGAAATTGAACTGGTCCACAAAGTTTTGCTTCATATGATAAGTGAATTGCCAAATGAACCATAAAATTAAAAAATGATGGGGGAATAATAGTTCAAGCTTACATAGAATCAATGCTATGTCTTTTTCCATTTTATCAAGCTCTTCAACTTTGAGTGTCTTGCAACATAATTGCTTTAAAAACTCTCCCAATTGACCCAAAGTAAAGGACACATCCTTCGGCAAGCACCCACGTATTCCAATATGAAGTAATCGTTGTAAAAGTACATAACAATCATGACTTTTTAACCCTAAGACTTTTCCCTCTTTAACATTCACACAACGGCCTATTTTTAATGCATACCCATCAGGCAATTTGACTGATTCGAGGAACTGACAGAATGATTGTTTCTCACTTTTTGACATGTTGTAACAAGCAGAGGGAATAACATATGACCCATCATCTCCTCTTTTCAAATGTAAGTCTTTTCTAATGTTCATGTTTTCCAAGTCAAGTCTAGCCTTAATTGTGTCTTTGAATTTCCCATCAATTCCTATAACAGTCCCTAAAATGGACTCATAAATGTTTTTCTCAATTTGCATAACATCAAGATTGTGCCTTAGTAGTAATTCCTTCCAATATGGAAAGTTAAAAAATATTGTTTTTTGTCCAATGCAGTTCGACATCATTTCTCTTTCGTTTTCTATTACTTGGGGTTTGCATAGATGTATACATTCAAGAAGTGACTATAAATTCCAGCAAGCATTTACTTAGGAGAAATGACCAAAAAAAAATCATCATACTCGTAACTAAATTTAATGCATTATTTTCAGCACCATATAGAAAAGTATACAATAAATCAATTGTTACACACATACTCTTACACATAATTTAATGCTTAAAAAATTCCAACAAAGTGATTTTACCCAATCAATACTATACTTTATAAGAATCAAATGCTAATTTATAGAAATAAATTCTAAGTAATTATATCATGCATATACGTCATAATTATACATAGCAATACATATTTGTATAAAAATTAAAACAAAGAGGATCCTTCTAAAGATCCTTTAGCTCTTTCAAGATTAGCTAGCAGAAAATATAACATTATAATTTAATTTTTAACATAACAGAAACTTGCATCTCTAACATCATAAACTCAAAACATAATCAGGACTTTTTTTGAACACCTTACGGGCAAGTAAATTTCAACTCAAGAACACAAAAAGTCTATTTTCTTCTATTTTCTCTTTCTTCAACAACAATAACACAACTTTTGCATAACTCAACCATTATCATCACTAATAAATGCAAACAAATCGACAACAAACTCAAAACATAACACAAAACCATCGGACTTTTTTTGACTTCAATGACACAACAAAATCTCCAATCAACACTACTCACCAAATAAAGAGAGCAAGCGCACGAAGAAGATTTTTTATTGTTGTCCATGATAGAGTAGAAGATAAGGCAACTTCGGCAATGTCAGTTTTGAAAAAACGAAGGAGAAGGGGGCTTTGATATGGTGTTTGGGGGTAAAGAAAGGAGGATTATGTCATTTTTCGTCCCACAAACAACATCGTCCTAGCGTTTGTTTAATTTTTCTTATCCTGTATATTTGGTAACGAATCTATATTTTGTTGCCAAATGTTAAACGTTTGCTACGAAAATAAAATAGTGCCACAAGTTGTACAACATTTTGCTACCAAATTGATAAATCATCGCTAATCCTAAACCTTTTGCCTTTTGCCTTTTGCCTTTTGCCTTTTGCCTTTTGCCTTTTGCGACAGTTAAAACTATCGTCGCCTATCACTTCAATTTGCTACCAATTATACACAACATCGCCAAAACCCAAGTATTTTCTTTACATTCTTAATGTTCTTAATTGATTAACATATATGAGGTATTCCTATTACCAATAACAAAATGAAAATTTTGTCTTTTACGCTTACTTTGTTCTTGATTTGCTTCATTTTTGGGAATTACTAATCTTTATTTTTAATTTGGTAGATAAACAAAATAAAATGGGGAAATTTTTAAAAATTTGTATCTTCTTTTTGTTATTAGTTGAATTAATAATGAATGCAAACCACATTTCATTTTAACCAAATTCATCACTAACATGACAACATATGCCCTTTAGGCCTTAATCTACCGTTAACCTTATTATTTGTATAAAAAGATACATTTAATTTAAATACTTGAGGGCTTTTATGACGAAGTAAGTTTAGTCGCAAAAGGCCATTTCTGCGACCAACCACCACACATAGTTGCAAATAGTAGACAATTTGCTACCAAATTTTCACATCGTCGCTCAAAACCGAAGCAATCTCTTTACTTTCTTAATTTTCTTAATTGATCAATATATATGAGGTATTCCTAATACATCATACCAAATTTAAAATTAATCTTCTCACTTATATATGCAATTGTTCTTCATTTGCTTAATTTTTTGGAATGACTAATCTTTAATTTTAATTTGTTAGAAATAGTTTTCTAATTATATTACAATGTCTTGCTAAAATTTTAAATTTTAGTTTTTTAAATTATAATAATTAAAATGTATACTTTTTTGAAATTAATTTTTTTAAATTATAATAATTAAAATGTATAATTTTCTAAAAATTGTAAGTCAATTATAATTTATTTGAAGGGTCAAAAAATTAATTTGGAAATAGTTTTCAATTGAATAATTAAATTTTTAATTCAAATTATGTTTTATTTGGAATAGGAAAATAAATTTATAAAAAATTATTTATGAACCCACAGGCTTTGGCGGCGAACCATGTATTAGTCGTTACATCTAACGTTTGTCGACCAAATACAATAGATCATAGCAAATTAATTAATAGTACATATAAACAACTATAGTATACAAGATACGACATTGTTTACCTAAACAAGAAAAACGATGTTATTTTGTATTAGGTTTTCAATCACAACTACAATAAAAGGTTACTCCATTCTCGTTCAAGTCGCCAACATTTCTCAAAAACCTCCATCTTGCAAACCACTGTCTCCTCTCTCTGTTTGGGTTCTGTATTGTGGTCACTACCATCAAAAAACCATCATTAACTAAATCAGTATTTTTTTTTTGGAATTTTAACTGAATCAGTATTGTTGTTTTGTTCTATTTTCATTAACGAAGTTGTACTAAGTTTAACTTATACCTTTAGGTGTTTATTGTGAGTTCTTAATTATGCATTTGATGTATAGTTTGTGTTTATGGGTGTGTTTTGAAGATGACTTACTGTCTATCTTTGTTATTTGTATATGGGTTGGCTTCTTCCAAACGACCTTTAACGCTTCCCTCATCAAAGCTTCGTAACTATTTGATGAAAGGTCTTCAAAAGTATTTTACTTTTATTCATTTCCATTAATAGTAATATAGCCCAATATAGATAATACTATATTTCTATACATCAAGAACATAGTCATGTCTATTCTACTTTAAATTCTAAACTTTGCATCTGATACAAACTACACAATAGATTTCTGAAATTTTAGTGAAGGTAACTTTCATATCATTAGGTACATTGAAGATGTATAAGTGCTAAACTGGACCACTCTCACTTATTTTCGAAATTGGAGTTGAACATATCATCATTTTATTATAAATCAACATTTGCAGAATATACCTCTTAACATTATTAATCAAGGAATGTCAATATGACGACTAGTTCAGGATGGTACTAATTCATTCTGTTGGAAAGAACGTGGCAAATTTGTCCCTACTAAAGAAATAAACAATGCAGAAAAAATCTCCACTTCATACACTAATGATCGTTTTTCTTCCATGGTCAATCTTCTACTTCAAGGTGTTTAGTATCATCCAAGCAACGTCACTTTCCTTATAATGTACATCTCATTTCCTTTTATGAAGCTATTATATATATTCACATTTGATAGTATATACTACATATTGTTTTAAGCTTCCTTAAACCTTGAACATGACATGTATGCTCATAGAGGAGGGAGCAATGTCACAATGGTTCGTAAAGGATTAGAAAAATCGATTGTTTTGGAAAAAATTTCAATTCCACAGACTTCGTCTGGTCGTTCACGTATGCATGTCACTCTATTTTCAATTCGTTTAACAATTTACTAATATGATAATATCTAAGTTTTATACTGATTGTACTTTAGGTAAACCATTTCGTACTGGCAGTTCATCTGGAGAACTTGTCTTCCATACTAAATCTGGCAACTCATTCACTGTATCCTCTACAAGTTTAGCTATAGCGGAAACGTTGTTGCAAAAAGGTGTGAAAAAACCCTACACCTGAGGGAAGAACTATCACTATTTCAATTGGTGCTTTCGAACTTGCAAGGACCCTTCTCGGAAATCCAAACATCGAGGACTTATTTACCTTTACCAACTCTCATGTCACTTGGAATTCAAAAAATAATTATATCATTGTCATTTATCGATACAACCAAATGGACTCAGCTTTAAAGTTGATTTATTGTTTTATTTGTAAGAATTTGTCAAACAACCTCTCTACTAGTTAAGGGTCAAACTACGTACTATTGAGTGTGGACAGTTATTGTTCTTGTCCTATGACTGTAAGAATTGTTAACCTTATAATTCAAAGTTCTTACTACTTCATATATCATATTATTATATTGATACAATTATTAAAATTTTATAACTAATTTTTTCACTGTAACTAATTATGAGTTTTTTCAATAATACGTTGTAAACATTCAAAACAAATCTCCAATAAAACATATCTTAACTATGATAGATTATAAAAATGTTAGTTTAACAATTTTGAAAAATATTCCCTTTGATGACGATTTTGGCAAATGGATACCAAATGTGTTGCAAATTACTGTGGAACCTTTGGTGACGTTTTTCAGAAATCGTCACTGAATGTGGACCATTAAAATTCACTACAAGAAAAATGTGAATTAGCGACGGAAATTTAGCAACGGACAATATACCGTTAGAAATTAGCGACGGAAATCGCTAGAATTGATTAATTCAGTGACAGAACTAATACTCGTCGCTAAAAATGGAGGGAATTTGTCCCGGCAAAATTTGCAACGGACATTAGCGACGGAAAAATCTATCGTCGCTAACTTTGGAGTCACTTAGTGACAGAAATTTTCGTTCCGTCGCTAAATTTGGAAGGAATTCGTCCCGGCAAAATTTGCAACGGACATTAGCAACGGAAAAATATACCGTTGTTAACTTTTGAGGGATTTAGCGACGGAAATTTTCATTCCGTAGCTAATTAGCGATGGAACTCCTATTTCCGTAGCTAATTAGCGATAAAACTACTATTTCCGTAGCTAATTAGCGATGGAACTCCTATTTCCGTAGCTAATTAGCGATGGAACTACTATTTCCGTAGCTAATTAGCGATGGAACTCCTATCTCCGTAGCTAATTAGCGACGGAATTCCTATTTCCGTAGCTAAAATCAACGTTAGCTACCAATGGAGGGAAACACCCCGCCAAATTTATGTAAAAAAATATATAATTAAATTTAAAATATATTTTCAAAATATTAAAATATA
>JAOQMR010000213.1:5374509-5393676 GCA_027563865.1 Erythroxylum pelleterianum
TCGCTAATTACACTTACCGACGGAATATGTACAAATTCCGTCGGTAATTTCCGTCGCTAAACTCTATTTTTCTTGTAATGATTCATCACCAAATGTTGATCCTTTGGTGACGTCTTCAAATATCGTCACCAAATGGTTACTTTTAGCGACAATGTGAAAAACGTAGCAAAAAACACGTAGCTAAATGTCTACGAACTTTTGGTGCGATTTCTGAAAATCGTCACCAAACGTCTTTTTAGTGACGATTTTACACAATCGTCACCAATTGTGAACCCTTTGGTGATAATTTCAAATTTTGGTCATCAAATATTTACCAAATTATGGTGACGATTTCTAAAAAGTGTCACCAAATTTTCTTTTGCCAACGAATGTCTAAAATAGTCACCTATTGTGGACCATTTTGTAACGATTTTTGGGAATCGTCACTAAATGTTCACCATTTGGGGACGATTTTTGTCATTTGTCACCAAATGTTGATTTTTTTGGTGACGCTTTTATAATTAGTCACTAAAGGCTTAATTTTAATGACGATCTTGAAAATCGTTGCAATAAGTTCACTTTTAGAGACGATTTCTAGAATGTCGCAAAATAAACATAACTAAATGTCTACTTTGATGTACTGATACATACGACACTGGTCGAGAATATATCAATACATTAGTCATCCTCAAGCAATGCAATTAATAATAACAGTTTCCAAGTAGCATTCGCGTGGAAGCTTCTTTTGGTGACGCTTTTATAATTAGTTGCTAAAGGCTTAGTTTTAATAACGATGTTGAAAATTGTCACATTATGTTCACTTTTAGTGATGATTTCTGAAACGTCACAAAAAAACGTAACTAAATGTCTACTTTGTTGTAGTGATACATACAACATTGGTCGAGAATATAACAATACAGTAGTCATCCTCAAGCAATGCAATTAATAATAACAGTTTCCAAGCAGCATTCACGTGGAAGCTTCTTTCTCCTACATCTTAAGTGATGTATTCCTTTTCATGTTATTCTTGAATAAGCAAATATGTTGAGTTTGCACCCTGCAAAGACTGGAATTTAATTTCACCTCATCCAACATAGTTACAGATAAACGAAGAATTCCAATAATATTTCGTAACGAACCAAAAATTTTTTATTTAATCTCTTAAGTTGAATGTGTTGTTACAAGTCTAGCAGAAGGACTGTGAACCTGAGAAAAGAGCGACGATACCTCAAAGAGTTGTGAGAACCAAAGACTAGTGCAAATTTCAGATGTTTCGGAATTTATCATTGATTAATTAAATTGAATTTGTTGGATAACTTATATTGTTGAGTACAAATTAACAAATATTTATTTAATATACATTAAATATTATGAGAAGAAAACAATTCCACACTCAAATTTTACGAGAAGAACAAAGAAAATTGAAGATGAAAGGACCAACCGTGCAGGCTGCAAAGACTTCAATTTGTTTATTCTCTTCTTCATCTTACGTCAGGTTTATCTCTGGCATTTGTTCTTCTGATCCAACGTGGTTTGACTGGTCCTCGTTAGCCAGGCACTGATTGTGGGAATCTACCAAGTGGCATAACCCCATTTGACTGGCCACTTGGAAAAGCTTAAAGCATGTGAGTGACAGCCATGTCCTTTGGGTAGAAGTTAAAAATTTAATAGACCCCCAACCCCAATCTTCTTTTTATTCTTCACATGTTACTAGGACCTCCTACCTCCTTCTAGTGGGCATTGAGAAGGTCCCAGGACTATATTCTGTCTCCCAGATCACCATTACCAAGTTTGTTTTTAAGGATTAGTCTCAATATCTAATGCTTGACTTATGATTCTACTCGATCTTGCCAACTAATCATCTGTATTCTAATGGATACACAACATCTGATAAGAGAGAAAATTAAGAACCAGCACATACAAAGTGAACTGAAGGCAACTGACTCTTTTACATGTAGTAAAGTGATGGTGACTTCTGAAACTTGGAAATTGAAACGTATGAAACACGAGATATGCAATTAGCCTCTGTCTGTCTTTCAATTTGGTACAAGTCCAGTTCTGCTTTCTGCAGCCACCAGGGATAGGACAAACTTGTTTTTCGTCTTTATTAAATTATACAAAGCATCACGATTGCTGGAAATGATTAGTGCTCTTCTACATACAACTAAAGAAAGAAACTTAACGTGGCAACTCCACATCTCTTCTCTTGCTTTCGGAGCCCATGTGGTTTCTTGCAGTATACAAACACAATCCACTACTTAGAAAAGCAGACATGAGTGGCTCATTATTGCTATATTTGCCATTTCTATATCTAAACACACCAACCATCATAGAACAAGAAGAAAACGAAGAAGAAGAAGATGATGATGATGAAGCATTTCCCTACTCAATGACTCCCTAAGGCCAGTCTGATTAGTCAATATTATACTTTCTAATTACTATGTATTTGGATCTTATTGGATAGTTGGATGATTATGTAAACAAAGAACACGGTCTAGGTCACGTGGTTCGTATTGATGGGACAGCCACCAGCTCATTCACGGCTAATTTTACCCACAAGTCAAAGCTTGGTCCAAGTTAGGCCAATGCGTGCCACCCAACCCTCTTGGATTCTCACTTTCCCCTCCGAACACTTAGATACAAAGTTAAAAAGCATTTGAAACCCGTTGCAAACTGACCATTTTATTACAATAGCTTAAGTTGTTGTGTGAGGCCAATTTAATTAGTTTTATATATTCTCTAACACACCTCCTCAAGTGAAAGTCCTATGAGCTTAAAACTTGCACAGGTTCACTCTACCTTGTGCTGAATAATAGATGGATGGCAGGATTTGAACTCGTGGTGACAAAAGGCTATGATACCATGTACCCTTAAATAAGACTGCGGCTACTATCTCAGATAGTCAAACTGTTATGATATCTCCAAAACTGGTTACGTGGTATCCAATTTTACCAAATATCGTTCATTCATTCACTGCTATGCTCTTTGGCCCCACTTGCTTGCACATCTTTTTAGGTATTGTCCGCACAAAGTCTCCTTTTTCTCTTGTCAATTTCCAAAAATTTATCCATGCATGCATTGACCATCATCAGTTCATCAGTGGCGTATGGCTTCAGATGAGAGTGCATTCAATTCAAGTCTACAAAATAACATGAGAAAAGGGTAATTCACAGAACTTTCCAAGGAAAAAAAAAACTCTCTATCTAAATGGATATTCATTTCTCTATCTCCAAATATCACATATAATAATGAATATCCACTCCAACTGGACTTGGTGCCATCTTATTGCAAAAATATCTGTTGAAAGATTACGTTTTCCTGACCATATTCTGAATAGAATTAACTGTACTAAAACGTCGAAGTTGAAAGAACCCTCGTAGAAGGTTTCCAAGATGTCGAGAACTCGTAAATGGAGGGGATTGGGCCTTGAAACGAGAGGTTTATTATTACTTTATTAACTTCTTGTAATTTGTCTCATTTTGATTCAATATGATAGATAGAGCGTTTTTCATGGTAACTTCAAACTCTTCACCAACCCCATCCCCACGTCGAAGGTGAATAAATATTTGTACGGGCCATTAGCATGTGATGACAAAACATCACATCATGAGCATACCGTGCATGAATTCAAAAAGAAAACCATACATCTATATAGCTTCTACTAGCTACTATTAGCTAATAGCTCCAACACACGCCTCTCTTCGTTCTCCGGCTATAAATACAAACAACACTTGGTGGGTTGCAACAGGGCGTGAGGGTCCCTTGAAGAATTAATTAGGGACCGTGTTTGTCACTCTTCTTTCTTTCATTCTTTCTTTCTTTCTTTCTCCCATGGCATGCTTAGAGATGTATAACGCCGAGCACAAAGCTGGTCATTGTCCTCCAATGAGCCCTAGGATTTCCTTTTCCCGTGATTTTGTTGATTCAAAGCAGATGATGAAACAAGAAAGGAGCACAAGAGAAGCCCCAGCATCGACGGACTTTGAATTCTCAGTCACGAACTACTCTATGATGAGTGCTGACGAGCTCTTCTTCAAGGGTAGGCTTTTGCCATTCAAAGATAATGGAGGCAACCATATGCCAAGGACCATCAGAGACGAGCTTCTCGTAGACGACGACGACGACGAGATCTCACTCAGGCCACCAAAGAGCTCCACAAGGTGGAAGGGATTTTTGAATCTAAAAAGAACCCACATTGGATCAAAAAAAGTTGATAATAAGAACGATGGCTCTCTGGAGAAAGTTGGTGAGTGTAAGTCTGGTTTTGCTCAGGAGGAGGTACACATTGACAAGACTTCAAAGGTTAGAAATCCTGAAGAATTCATCTCTAGTTTGTTGTTCTTTTCTCGTTTCATTGATTGCCTGAAAAAGATTAAATATTTTATTTGGGTTGATAAAAAAATTGAATCTTTGACACGCTTAAGAATCATTCTGATATGGGTTTGAATGTTCATCTTCTTTTTGGTTGCAGGAGCTGTTCAGTGAAGCAAGTTCAAGTTGCGAAGACGTGGAGATAGACATATAGATAAGCTAACCTACCATTTGGTAGAGATGTGTACCAATTCTTTTGGGAACAGGAACAAGGTGGTGTTTTTCTTATAAATTGTAGCAAGCAGAGAGGTTGGATTAATTTTTTGTTAGATCAGAACTTGATTTGGATTAGTTGGTGAGTTCAAACTTTGATTGGTGATTGGCCCTTTTTTATCTTCTTGCTTTTTTTTTTTTTTTCCTCTTTTGTTTGTTTTTGGAGTTGTCCTGTCCTTATTTAGTTCTTTGGATCTCTTCCTAGAAGTTGATGTTTTTGCTGTCGATCTTGTACAAAAAATGTTTGCGGTTGGAACAAAGGGTTGTCTCGTCCTGATGAATACTGATCCCAATCGTTTCTCCCTTTCTTCTAATTCTTTAAATCATACGGTTTAATGGATTTGATAAGGTGAAATTATTCAGTCTCTTGAAAGGGATTTGACTAGTCTACTATTTGCTTTTGGCATTGGATTGCAATGTTTTCTTCCTTACTTAATGCTAAAATCATTTAATTAGAGGCTTCATGGGTTCGTAGAAAATAAGAATACTGGTTCTAGCCTGGTCCACGGGCACTTTGTGACTTCTGGTGACCATGTTGGAGATGAGAAGTCGGTAAGTGCAACAACTTCGGCGGCAGATACAGGTAACGAGTCTAACGACAATCTTCTGTTGTTGAACGACAAGTAGCTGATGAATGATAATAAAAGCTTCCCAAGGCCAAGTCCTAACGGAATTTTACTTGCAAGTTGGGACTGGGTCATCATCCCACGTTAACACCTGACACCTTTGGTTGCCGACATCACACACTCGCAAAAGATAAGATGCTTTCTTTTCTTATTTGATTTCTATTAGAGCGGTCGACTTAAATTTCATCTTAATTGTAGTATTTTTAGCATTAGAGGTACTTGAATTTATATTAAGAATCTTCCCTCGCTTATAATGGAAGTATTCAACGAATAATCAACAAAAATCTAAATTTTTTGAAAATTAAATGTAAATTAGTATCGAAGCTCCCGTTATACTTGTGTAACAAGAAAGTCAATTACTAGTAGTGGCGACAAAACGAACGATAAGGCTACCCTACTTATCATCACAAAGCTCTCGGTGGTCCGTTCCGACTCTCTAAAGACTTAAAAAAAAGCAAGTCAGGAATGATAAAGATCCCAATTAGCCCTGTTTATAGTAACTCATATATCATAATCGTTCTTGTTCTTTCTGATAAAGCATCGTAAATTCCAAACGTGTGTTCCACGTTTGGCTAAGGAATATCAGAAATATTTACCCAAAAATAAAAGAGAAAATTAAATGCTGCTTTCATGTCCTGCAAGATGTTATGCAGCGGTTCATTTTCAAGCGAAGGCAAATCCCTCGGCTTGCAGGCCTTGTATAACGCCTGACTCCTGAGAAGCCAGCAGAACCAATATTGTAGTGAAAAACCAAGTAAACCTTTGTCATAATCCAAACAAGGCAAGACGAATACAATCACTGCGCAAGAGGATGAATAACTCGCAATGACTGAATCTCAGGTGGGGAAGGACGAAGAGAGAGAGGGATGGAGTGCTTCTTGTAAAGCTACACAATCTCCTAAATATGGAGTACAAAAATGTTACATCATTAGTGTTCATATTAAGTCTTGGATTCTCACAATATCATCTTCCTATTAAATCCTAAAATGTCAAGGCATATGCTATCATGTTGTTTACAGTGTTGCTACCAACCAGACTATCAAGCAATGACCGCAATTCTTTTCTGCACAGACCTGCTTCGCCTACTCACTTTCTGGGTAATGGAATAAGATGAGAAATATTTAGAGTAGATTGGAGTAAAGGCAGAAACTACACTAATGGTACAAGCAGGCATATCACCATGGAGCAAGAACCTCCTCCTGGAATTTTAGCTCATAGCTTTCAGCCTTCGACTTGAGATTTTCAATGTCAGCACCAAACCTTGCATAGGTGGTCTTCAATTCCACAAGCTTGGCTTCAATATTTCTTATTTCATCTTCTGTATGTTCCCGTTCATTTCTAGCTTCTATGTACCTCCTTGTTTTTGTGGCACCTTCTGAGTCATAGGCAAGCTTCACAAGCCGACTCAGTCTATCACGCAAAAATCCAACATTCATGCCAAAATGCTCACAGCCTTTCAGAGTCTTGTCCCATATAGAAAAGTCATCCCGTGGGGTGGTAAGATCGCAAGCTCTTAGGACATCAGCAATCTTAACAGTTTCAGAAATAATTCCAGCAATCAGCTTAAAGTTAATGCCCTTAACAAGATTGTCATGAAGAAATGAACTCTGACTGCAGCACAGCTTGTAGTATTTATTCCGAATATCTTCTGATAGTTCAGAATCCAAAACTAGACCATCCACCAAAATGCTGAAATTCTCAAAGCTTTTGACGTCATCAAATTGAACAGCAGGAACAGATAATTTAAAACCTTCTAGAACTTCTGAACCCACTTCCTCGCTATCATTTTCAGATTGCTCAGTTGGTTGTCCAGTACTAACAAGCGACGACTTTTGTCGGCGAGATCTCTTATTTTGCTTCTGCACAACAGCTAACGGTAGAGACCGCGGACGTTTCCTCCTTGCACTTTTACTAGCCATGGCAGCCATCTCTGCATCATCTTTTTTTTTTTAATTTGCAGTTAACAAGCAATGGAGGAGCCTTTTCAAGATAAAATAGAATGCTATGAGTAAGATGGGGACGTTTTCCACTTGCCTGTATCATTTTGTTTGGTCTGAGCATCCAAATTTAGTAGAACCATCGCTCCATCAACTTCAGCTAAGTCATTTGCCCTTATGATGTATACCTGCAAATATCAATGACTTCAGAATAAAATTCTCTCCAGAAGCAACATGTTTCTGTCATATAAACCAGAATCTAGTTCTCATTCGCAGGCAATACTATCAACCCACCTTTTCCTCAATATCTAACTACATGGGGAGCCATATAATTAGATATTGTAACTTTGAGATGCATATCATAACAAACCGTTGTAACTTGATTTTAGCTTTGTTATCACTTACGAGTCAAATGTAATAAACTTTGAGGTGCATTTCATAGACAAAATATTCAGACTTGATTTTAGCTCAGTTATGATGTATGAGTCAAATATGATAACTCACTACTTTGCTCCAGTAGTGAAGGAGCTGTTTCAACAATTAAGGCACCAAAGTGGAAAAGCAGAAACATTGAGCATACTGAAGAGAATAGATCTATATACACAGTGAAAGACTTGTATTTTAGCAAGCTAGGATCTAAAATTCTTGCAACATACAAGTAAAGTAGCAATTGCTTCTGAAAACCCTATTTCTAGGGCCTGTCAAAAACTTCTAACTCAATGCCTTCCTAGAAAGAAAAGATGCAAATTGTCCAATGCAACAAATTGATGCATTTATAAAAAAAGACTAAACTAGATGCCTAGAAGGCACCTCATCTTTCCCCAAATAGATATCAAGTAAGTAAATATCAGTCATGAATCCACATATGTAAGGTTGGATTTGATTTTCTACGTTCATGGTATTTTCAGAACCATGAAGACCATGGGTCAATCTTATAGGTGCAATGTTGTCAAAACAATTCTTGTAAACACAGTAAGTTCAAACATCATTTCGATGAACAAATTTCTATGCACTACTCTGTTTATCCACAGAATAGTGAACCGTGAATCATTTCCTACTAAGTACTCTCTCCACCTGTGCCAAACCCTTTACCTCATTGACATGAAACATTTGAGACACAATAGTTTCCAGGTACATTTTGCCATCTGATCCATATATCTTTTATGGGAAGCAAAAGTTGTGTGACTACTGAAAGATACTGTATTGTGAAAACAATAAAACAAACTCAAAACATCACCTTAAATTTGCAGGGTTCAATTAGTTGAAAGACCAACACATCTCCCTCGAGCAACTGGTGTGCTGTCGAGAACTGCCTCCAACCAGCACTCAATCCAGTCTTATATGCTATGTATTTCATCCTGAATTCTCTACCGAATTCATCTTCCAAGGTGACGGTAGTATCCACATGCGGTAAGTGTGCTCTACAGAATGGTCCAGGAAGCCCCTATTACAGGAAAACATAAGTATTACAATCGGATTCCATGTTCTTGTGATAAGATTTTTTCACTCTCTGCATTATTTTGAATATGCTTACCATCCAGAAACAACTAGCAACATGGGATCTGACCAAAGCCTTCAAAAAGTTAGGAAATCCAGGTTCTAGATTTGATTGAACCTCCTCTGCTCTAATCATAATGGATGACTTAGTTTCCACAGGAGTATTGTTTACCTCGTTCTGAGGTTTATTTTCCCTACAGCTATAAAATGATTAGTCACAGTTATAAAGCTAAGAATTTCGAGAGACCAAAATACTTGGATTGAAGTATTTAAAGCAATATCACCAACCATATACACTTCCCTGCATGACTTGACAATGCCTGTTAAAAAACAAAAGGAACTACCAATCAGTAAATAACATATCTTCATAAGGCACAATTTAAGCTGTATTAACAGGTTTATTGATCAGAATATCTAACGTGAGAACATGAGAGCGTAGAATAAAGAAACAAACAAAAAGAGGAGAGATAAGAACCAACGGGTCTGGAAGTGTTTACAAAACCTAGATATTCAACAGAAATGAGGATCACAATTACGCCAAGATCACTAACCACAGATTCATTTTGTGTTCAAAATTAACGAAACAGAGGTCAGCTTGATAACATCAGAAGCAAAAACTACTAAACAAGATCTTATAATTGATATCATACATTGGATCGAATCTATTCCAAAGAAAAAGCAAGTGCGGGTAGGAATGTGGAATAGCGAAACCATTTCATAGAGCATTACAATGATCACATTTCCACCATCAGTAGCTAAACGGAGACGAAAACAAAGAAGAGGGAGAGGTGATACGTGTTTCATTTTGGAAGCAGAAGACCGTCTCTTGATCTTGAGACGCTTCACTTCGGTCTTCTCCGCCATTACAGTCTTCTGCTTTGCCTGCGAGCAACCAAACCAACTCAGCCTCCAAAACTGAAAGCAGATTCGAGAAGTAAAACAAACGAAAATACGTTTCATGCACGATGCAGTTGGTTACAGGTACGCGCTACATAGATATATATAAAATCTCATGCATCGAAAGAGAAACCGCGAGATCTGAACTCTCATTTCACTGTTTCTTGTCTCCTGACAATTTTTCCCAGCAAACAAACAGAGTGAGACATAGAGAGAAAAAGAGAGACAGACCGAGGAAGAAAAGGTGAGCCTGAGCTTGGGGCGAGGGCTAATAGCAGCAGGGGAGAGAGACAATTGAGCGAGAGTAAAGTCCTCTTCGGGGGAGGACATCGGTTTCTGGTGACCGTCCGTGGTGGTTCTGTTGAAATCAGAGTCTTCCACTTCCTTTTTCACATCACCCATCTTCACAGCTCTTGCCTATCAGCTATCGACACACAGCACCAGTAGTCCTGAAACCAAACACCTCCCTTCGTGACTCCCTCCCCCGGAAAATAGAAGAGTTTGCTTTTAAGTAGATTTTAATTCTGACAACTATTTGTTATTCTTAGCCCAAAATGGACATTTACACTGCTACAGATGGGCTGGACTCTATAGGGCCTTGTTTTGGTCCATCAAGTTAATATTATTACATTAATCTCTTTTTTTTTGAGAAAAAAGATGAGATATATTAGGCGTCCAAGGTCAGAAGAGACAGTACAAGAGGTGGAAAATTACAATACCACTCACCTACGCTTTCTATGGTTCGGGAAGCTTGGGCTAAGCCATGACCAATCTGATTAGCAGAACGTCCAACATGGCAAAAAACAACTTCGCAATCAAGTTGAGAAAAACGTAAACGAGAATGAGAGATTAAGTCACCAAAGGCAGTAGCATCTACGAAATGACAATCCCGGAGTGCTTGAATAACAAGAAGGCAGTCGCTCTCCACGACGACCTTCGGCCAACCCTTACACTCAATCCAACTGAGAGCCTCCTTGATGGCCAAAGCTTCAGCAGTTTTTGGACGAAAAGCACCCTCAAGTCTGCCGATCCTCACACCCAACACCGAACCCAAAGAATCGCGAGTGATGCAGCCATAGCCAGTAGAGGATCCATTCACATTAGTAGCAGCGTCAACGTTAATCTTCACCCACTCCAGATCGGGTGGTTGCCAGGAGAGTACCCCCGCCGCAGGTTGGTGAGGCTCAGCCCCCACCTGTGTCGTCGCCCACTCGTGGTAGTGGCGTAGGGTGCGAGTCCAAACTGATAGAGGAGTAGCAACTTGATGGTTCCAAATGAGGGCGTTACGCACATTCCACACCTGCCAACAAAAACTCAAAGCCAAAGTCAAATCACTGGCCCTGAACAAACGGAAAACCCGCCCCAACTACTCGGGGAAGCTGGTCACCGATGGCGAAAACCAGCTCATAGAAGAACACTGCCACACCTGCTTAGTGAAGGAACAAGTTACTAGTAAGTGCAGCAGACTTTCCGACGACTGAAGACAAAACGGGCACCAAGGCGGGACAGCAACCTTCTTCACAAGCAAGTTGTCACAAAGCGGGAGAATATTGTGTGAGGCACGCCAAATAAAATTACTCACCTGCGGTGAAGATGAAGTTTCCAAAGCTGCGACCAGACCTGGACCATCTCAGCATTCGACGCCTCGGAGCGACGAGAGGTGAGAGCCTGGTATGCTGACTTGACCGAGAAGAAGCCTCTGTCCTCATACAGCCAAAACAAATCATCCTCAGCAGCACCAGCAAGGGGGAGGCTCAGAATTAATCCACGATCACGTTCGTTAAAGACTGTAGTGATCAACCCAGAATTCCACCGCCCATTAAATATCGTTTTGTTCCACTTTCGCTTTTGTGTGTGATTTTTAGTTTTTAGTTTTAATATTTATTTTTTATTAAAAATAAAACATATTTTATCAAAAATCGATAATAAAAATTTGAAAATAAACTTTTGTTTGGTATCATCATTTTGATATTTGTTTATTTTTATTATACTGTTAAATGTTAATATTGGATTTTAAATTAATTCATTTCTTAATATATCAAATTGAATGTTTAAATTAATTAATTCTTATTATTATAAAAAGGAATAATTAAAGAAAACTATATGTCAATTTTATATAATAATAATCTATAAATTATAAAAATTACGTTTACTCATTCTAATTAAGTAGTAAAAGGCATTCATCATGTTACATCACTTACAAAAAGAAAAATAAATTAATTAGAATTTCTATTAATATAATTATTCTACCTTTGTCCAACAATGTCATCCCATTTGGAGACATACTTTAAAATTGTGTTTGAGTGATATTATGCTTTACTTGAAAACTTGCATTTTCATTTATATCAACTAAAATTTGCTCTTACCTTTAACATAACTGTCAAAGAATTGATCTTTTGTCTATGCATTCTAATAAAATCATATATAACATAACAATCAATAATGATGTATTTTTTGTTTCTTTATATCATAATTAGGCATGTTTGAATATAGAAAACCATGCTTTTAGAACACCAAAACATCATTTAATGACATTTCTCATAAATTTTTTAGACTTTAAGATCTTTCTCTTCCTCCATAATCTCGCTAATTATATCTTAAAAAAGTTAGGCATATTAATGGATTATGGTTCAACCAAATAGAACTTACATTAACATACGAAGAATATAATATTAAAAATGTATTAAAAAATTAATTGTGATTACTATATTTATTTAAAATAATTTAACACTTTATGGAAGTATAGGAATTTTATTCGCTAGATTTATTATTGTTTACAAAAGAATTCAAAAGTCATTTATATTACGTTCTTATCCAGCTATTACATATGTGAAATGCATGTCAAGTGAGTACAACTCACAATATTAGAACAATTATTTTACCATTATATGGTATCTGTTCATTGGTTGAAACATGTGTATCAATATGTATATCATCTATTGCTCTTACATAATACTAAAAATGAAACTATATAATTAAGATAATTAATTAAACATAAGGACATAATGAAAATAGTACAAATATATGAATAAACTTGAAAATGAGGAAGTATTATTTTTTATTATGTTGAATTTCATAAGGTATATTGTTAAAACGATTATGAAACATCATAATATTTAACATAAATTTAAGAAGTTCATACCAAACATTCAGTTAAAACATTTATATCAAACATTCATATAAAATATACAATTAAAATTTTCAAACCATGGAATAGTTCTTAATATAAAATTGCCTAAGCCAATAAGACTTCAGGATGCATTACTATGAAAACATAACTAAAGAGATATAAACTGATCCATCTTTTTTACATCTGGCATCTTCATAAACATCTACTTATAAAATGGAGAATCATGCAAAGCTTTCATTGCTTTTTCATATTACACATTCTTGACACTAGAATCATGTAAAGAATCCAACTATTTCATTATTATAGTAGTCTCTTGATTAATTGATAAAGCTTCAAGTTTATTATCTATAGTGGATGATATTGTTGCCATCTTGGTCTCAAGTAAATCATTATTTCTTTTCGACTATTCACCAATTGTACATTTTCTAGAATGCTAAAGTATGTCTTTTTTTTGCATTTTTCTTACTAGGATATTTCCTTTTCCTAAAAGAACTTGCAACTTGACCCCGTTTTACATTAAATGAATAAACTTCATCAACATCAATTTAATTTTCCCTTTTTGCACTGTTTGATTGAGATTTAGTTGAAAGATGTGTATGCAACAAATTGTCGTAATATATTAAAGAATATGACATGTCTATAAACTCTTTGCGTCTTTTTTCTTGAATTAGTGAACGATTTGATGTACCTACAATGATGAAAAGTGTATATAAGAAAAAAATTATAATATGATACTAGTAAGCAAAGAAATATTTTACCTTAAATAAATTTTGGCATCAATCATATATAACATTGACTTCAACAATTAAGGAGTTGTAACTGATTCTTACTTCTTTAAATAAGTTCTTAAAATTCTTCAATCTAGTCCTTAATGCATTACATTTGTTCTTCAATTGGACATTATTGTATTTTTTATTAAATTTGTTTCAAAACCCACCTAAATATTCTTTCAACAAAATTTAGAAAAGGTAGTAGTTTTTCAATTTCCTTTCTTCACTTCTTTAACTATTAATGAGATTAAATACACCTTTATAGTATTATTTCATACCTCATACTTTTCATTTATATTCATACAATCATTTGACTTGTTCATATTTTTTGAAACTTCCATCACTAATATTAATTACATATGAGTGACAATAGAATAAAGCGATAAGAAACATGAAAACAAAAGGGAAATATGAAAGAAAATTCCATAATAAAACTTTAGATTAGTTCGATGGTTTAAAATTATATTGAACAGAATCTTTATCTCCTTTCAATAAACCTGTATGCATTTATGTTCATCAGATTACTTGTATGATTTTATATAAATGTTTCAATTATTTTAATTTTATTAAAGCTTTTAAAGCTTCAGATTGCTTATAATAAAGACAATTGAAGGTATTGATTAATTGATGATGAGTATAGATCATCCTATGTAATTCTATGTTTGATGTATAACATTTAACTTACTTCAAACATTATACCTAAGTTTCATCATTTATGTTTGTATTTAATTATAGAAGAGTCAAGTTTATACTTAATTTAGTAATGCATGTGAATCTCCTTTCTATCTTTTGTTATATCATGAAAGAATTTTAGCAATTAGTACTTCTAAATGTAATGTATAAAGCAAAGATGGCATTTCAAAAGGAACTCCAAAATAATCTCTAGTTTAGATTTTGATAGAAATAATTTTCTAAATCATTTATAGCTAAGGAAGATTCAAAGAACATCAATAGATTTTAGCAAATGATCTGAAGCAATCCATTTAACAAAAATGAAAACAAATTGTTAAGAGGAGGGAAATAAAAAAGATGTTAAAGGTTTTATTTCATAGATAACCATTAAAAACACTAAACAGAAAAGGATTGAATGATAAAAGCAGCAAACTAAAATAGTATATAAAATCTAAGGGTAGCACAATATTGTTTGTTTCATATTCATTTATGCCTCCAAAATTTTAGGCATGATAATGATTATTATAACTCAAAATGGGCAAGACAAAATCTCCATCATGGTGTACTCCTAGTAATTTATGATTGTAAAACCGTAAGCATGAGGGAAACCAAAACAAGAAATGGCAAACTTCCACAAATCAAGACTTAGTATAAAAAAGTTTAAAAAACTGTATAGACGTAGTCTTATGATATAGGCTATATTAGCAAAACAAAAAGAATAAGTAAAAACATTATCTCTAAACTAAATGCATTTAAAGCCATTGTAAACGAACAATATAATAATGAAAATTAATGTAATCAAGATGCCCAATACTATCAACTTTACTTTCATATCTTGCAATCTCAATTGATAACCTTTGGTGGTCCTTCGATAGGAAATAAATTAACTATATAGTGTATTTAATCACATGCAAAAGGCATATAAGTAGCTTTTTTTTCCACTTTTGCTAACAAAAGATGACAACACTTGCTTAAGCTTTTATATCTTGTAATTTTCCCCTTAAAACCTCATTCAACCTATAACAAGAATGTATATTTGTTCACTATCCCGTCTCAACCTCATATTCATATAATAATTTACCTTTAAAATACCAAATTAGACATTAAATATATATGAAACAGGCAAGCTTGCTTCCTTCACCATATAGAGAATGAAAGAACTTACAGCCTGTTTGGAACGCCATGAATTGAATTCAAACTTGTAATTGAATTCAATTCACGGCGTTTGGAACAAGAAATGGCCACAAATTGAATTCACGCGTGGGTTAAATTCCTACCCTCTTTGTAAATTCAATTCACTACCTATTTCACGCGAATTCAACTCCAAAAGCTGCTGCTCTTCTGTTTTTACGTTGAAACCCAATAATACCCACGCACTCTTCACAGCAGACGACGCCACTCTTCACCCAACGGTAGACCCACGCACCAGCAGACGACGCCACTCTTCTCCCAACAGCAGACCCATGCACCAGTAGACAGCAACATTCGAATTTTGGATTGATTGCACAACGTCGAACTTCCGTGGATAAGAAGATTGGGAGGCCAAAGATGAAGAAGAAGAGTAAGAAGCTATTGTTGTTGAAGATGAGAGTATCGCAAAACTTCGTGGATGTCAAAGAAATTCACTGACTTGAAGTAAATGCCACAGATTGTTCTAATTTTATTTCTTTTTTAAATAGATTTTTATAAAATATAAAATAAAGATCTTTTGAATGGCTGGAAGAAGATAATTACATGAACATACCTAATAAAGAAATTTAATAATTCATAATTAATTTAAAAACTCAAATTAATTTGTATCTTTTATTTTTTAATTTATAATTTTAAAATTAAATAATATTATTTTTAATGTAATTTAAAATAAGTTGCTCTATAATAAAATTGATGTTTATAAGTTGCTCTATAATATTAATAACAAATAATAATAATAATAACTATAATTCCCTAAAAAAAAGTTTATTAGTTAATAATATTTTTTAGTCAGGGGTAAATATGTCATATGAAATAATTGAATTTAATTCTAATCTTATTAGATTTGTTCCAAACAATGTAATTGAATTCAATTCTAATATTTCTCGATTTGTTTCAAACAGTGTAAATTTAATTCAATTCCAATTTCATTAATGTAATTGAATTCAATTCGTTCATGAATTCAATTCACTGTGTTCCAAACAGCCTGTTAATCTTTTTTATGAAAAAATTATGCTTTGAATTTAAAGTTTGTATGCCTGAAGCTAATGTTCAAATAAGAGAAGTTTTTATTCTCTTTCAACTAATAAAATTTTGGTACCATAAATGAAAAAACTAGACATAACCAGTAGTAAGTAATGTTGGTCAAATTAAACCCAGTAAAAGATAAATGTGAATAACTCAAAAATCAAATCAATGGATTACTGCTCAAGTAGTCTTCAGTAATGTACATAACATTTCATATTTGTATAAATCTTCGGATTTATCAAAAAAATCAAATCAATGAAACACGAGAAAATGAAAAAATCATTAGGAGAATAAAAAAAATTAATAAATATTTTTGCTTTAAGCCCACTCATATAGCCCAATCAGAGTAAGAAACCACAATCCTAAAAATCCAAATCTCAAAGTTTCTCCTCATCATAATCACACCCAGCCTAAAATCCCGTAATAAAGCGAGATCTAGGGAGGTCTGATAGTACGTAGCCTTATCCCTATATAGTAAAGAGACTGTTTCTAGTAGACCCACATAGAGATTTGATAATAAAAGAATGATGCAGGTTAAAAAGTAAAAAAGTAGAACTGAAACAAAGAATATCGTATCAATTTCTAGGGTTTGAAATGTCCATCATCAAGAATGTAACATGGCTTTCAGCAAATAATAAGGGATTTACGTAATAAATCATTCAAACATATCACCTATATTGTAATATCCCAGATCACCCGCTTACAGATATTATCTGCTTTGAGCTTTGGCCCAGTCAAGCACTCACGGTTTTGCTTTTTCCAAGGCCTTCCCAGGAGGTCACCCATCCCAGAACTACTCTCACCCAAGCACATTTAACCTTAGAGTTCTGATGGGATCCGGTCCATTAGGCCATGAAAAACGCGTCTGTAAGGGAGAGATATTCATACCCTTATAACGCGTACTTTGTTCCCCTCTCCAACCGATGTGGGATCTCACATATATATGGATGTTTCATCCAGAGAAAACAAATTCAGCAACTCTTCTAGTCTTTAAACCATAGTCAAGCCTCTTTTTTTTTTAAACATCGCAGTTCCTTAAATAGTCTTTGGGAGTCTCTTGGGCTAATTGTACACAAAAGTTAGAAAAGCTACCATATAACTACAATTGGATGCTTGAGGAACCTATCTACATATTGGTTATTTGCAATTCATTGAGTTCCTCTAGGACCAGGCGTTCCTGTAAAGAGAAAGGCATATACACGTCCATAGAGAGATTTCGCAAACAATTACAATGTCAAGACTGAGAAACAGATATACATTTTTGTTTGAAAAGACTTAAAAATTGATAGTCAGACTCCCTCTAATAGCATAGAGCAAAAAAAAAAGGCATATGCCATTATCCAACCAATTCTATATACTTACGATTCTTCGAGATCAATAACCTTGGTTGCAACATCTTTGCTAACCATAAACATCACAAAAAAATTAAACCCATGTCACCATTTTCCTGGAACCAAACAAAACACATAAGTATAAGTATGTATAAAAAGAGGGAAAAAAAAAAGAGAGATGAGGGCCTAGTTTGTAGAGAGATAAAGAGATAGAGGGGGCCATAAAGGAATACAAAGAGTCACTAACTAAGGAGAATAAAATAATGGAAGAAAAACAAAATAAAAAAATTGTTTTGGTTTTTAAAATCAGTTGTCTCAATACAAAAAAATTTGAGTTTTTGTAAAACTTTTTGTTTTAAAAATAAGAAACCATAACAGAGTAAAACAAACATGTTTTGTTATAACGCTTGTTTCTTTCTAAAAACCAAAAGAAAAACGTAAAAATAAAAGGAAACGAGTAGGTCCTTAGTAAGTGTTTTCACATATTAAATATATTTTAAAGTAACTACACATTTCATTGACATGTAAGACCTTGTAACACAGTTCAACCAACTTGTACCCTCTTATTGCTTTTTAATATTCACTTAACAACAAATTAACATGTTAACACATCCCTCATTTTAATATGCAAGTAAATTGTTTTTATTTTGAATTAATTTCAATTTAATTTGGGTCCAAGCATGTAACTTTTATTATGTAGTTTTTCTTAGTTATATTCAAGTTTTCTTATCAAATTATTAATTACCAAAGCAATGATTTATTATAAGAATTTTAAAAAGTTCTATAATATTTTAAAGTGAAAGAATACATAAATTTTTATATAAAGTACGTGAAATTATCTTATGTTTAAGTCATTATAAAAAAATATATTTACTATTTTAAATTATTTATAAAATACTTTGTAATATTATAAACTACAAAAAAGTTCAAGTTATTTAACAAATATTATCATACAAATGATTGTTATGTACATAATTATATATGTGATTGCCTCATTTTAATTATATTATAAGCTAATTCAACTAATATATTTATCTTATTTTAAAAAAATTAACGAATTATTTGTAAAATATTTTACTATATGAAATAGACAAGTTGAAATTATGTTACCTTATAATATAATCAAGATAAAGTAGCTATATAACACCTATAACAATTAGTTATATAATTGATTCTATTTAAATAATTTAACACAAGTTTACATATTTGTTTGTGTTGAACCAAGGGATGTTTCAATCAGTGTTTTGAGGATAACAAAAAATTACTAGTGATAAGTTTATTATTTTGATGAAAAGCAATATAAGAACATAATGAAGTCATAACCTCAACAAGATAGCTTATGAAACTGATAAAGAAAAGTTGAAGTTTATAATCGTTGAAATGAAGATTAAACAAAGAATAGAAGAAGATCAAGGTTTATTAAGGTCATTCTTTAGTATATAATATCAATTGTTGGACCAATGGTGGTTGACAAGTTAAATTCCTTATTGTTTTGATAATAACATGATATATAGAATTGGTTAAGAA
>JAOQMR010000213.1:5396673-5412579 GCA_027563865.1 Erythroxylum pelleterianum
CCAATTCTATACAATTTGTTATTATCAAAACATAAGTAGAAATCAATTTGTCAACCACCATTGGTCCAACAGGGCCTTTTATTAAAGAAAATAGAATTTGTGTAAAGTACATAGCCCTTTGTCTAACTCCTCTGCTCTTTTAAGTCTTTGTCTTTGCTTTGGGTTATAAACTATATAGCAATCTTTTAAAAATCCAACTTGTTAGGATTAGATTTATTTATTATTGATTCATCAGATAATAATAAATATTGGTGTATCTTATATTTTAATAAAATATTTTATTTTTACTTATTTTTATAATTTTTACTTCATATTTATCATATACTGGTTATATAGCGGTTTAATATTGGTTGAACCTTTTAAACCTTTAACCTTGTCTTTGATTGGTTCGATGGCTGGTCCGTTTTTAAAATATTGATTATTTGATTAATTTATATTAAACAATTTCCTCGTCCTTATTTATATTGATAGTTGTTAATTAAGTACTTTGGTTAGAAAAATTGCTGAATTTTATAAACACCCATTAACTCTTTCTTTTAGGTGTCATTATAGACTAACAAGTGGTAGTATAGTAGGTCTATTAGGCTAGCATTTTTGACAAAATATTATAGCAAAGATTATAATGGCATATTTAGAGCATCATCATCGTTATTCAATTAATGGGGACAAAGCATTAACATACCACGTTTCTTTAATAGTAATGATTACCTTTATTATAAAACTAGGATGATATTCTTCTTAATGAACAAAAGTGTAAAAATATAGGAAATATTTTCTAAAGGTTCCTTTATTCTTATGAAAATTGTAGATTAAAAAAAGCACTTAAATTAAAAGAAGGGTGGGAACCTCAAGATAAGATATTATTTTCATTGAATAGCAGGACCATACACATCCTTTTTTGTGCATTAGGAAGAAATTGAAATATCATGTGTGAAACTGCTCAATTTTTTTTGCATATTTTAGAAGTTACGCATAAAGGAACCATTGAAATAAAGGAGAGTAAAAGTAAGCATGCTAACAAGACAATATGAATTGTTTCAAATGAAGCATGATCGAAGCATATCTAGCATGTATACTAGATTTATTGATATTAATTCTCTTAAAGGTCTTGGAAAGACCTATACTAAAGTTCAAATGGTAAGAAATTTCTTAGGTCACTTCTAAAGACGTGGGAAGCTAAAGTGACGGTCGTATAAAAATTCAAGGTTTTAATAACACTATCATTAAAGGAGCTTATTGGATCTCTTCTTACATATAAAATGAGGCTCGAAAGGACGTGTAAAAATGATGCTTCTAAAGAAAAATAACGTATCATTTAAAGCCTCAAAAGAAGAATAAAGTAAACAGTAACAGACATTAACTAATGAAAGTGATAAAGAAGACATTGGCTTAGTCATTAAAAAATATAAGAAGTTTCTGAAGAAGAAATTCTCTAACAAAAAGGACTTTAAGGGGAGGTAAAAGTGATTTAAAACATAAATCCTTGACATTATTTGTTTTGAACGTAGAAAATTTTGCCATATAAAGTCATAACATCTTCTACTCAAAGATAATGAGAAGTTTGAGAGAAGCCATAAGAAGAAAAAAAAAGGATAAGAAGAAAGCACTTAAAGCATCAACTTAGGATGACATAAAAGAATTCCAAAGTAGTAATTCATAAGAAGATATAGCTCATACGTGCTTTACCGTTATAAACAACCCTAATACTTACGATAATGATAATGATGTTGATTTGACATATAGTATTTGAGAGCCTTGAAATCATAAGCATGAAAAAGAGAAGGCTATACTCTAAACTCAAATAGGTTCAAAAGAACCTAAATGCATGTATGAGTGAGAATGAAAAGAAGAAAAGTGAATTACATAGTAATAAAGCAACCAAAAATATGATCATTGATTATATTTATGACTTAGATGCATTAAGGCATGAGAATGAAACATTGAAAATGAGGTAAATTTCCTTATGGACTCTTTGTCTAAGCTTACTAAAGGAGTGAAAAACTAAAAAACATGTTAGGAGCTTGAAATAATTCCAATGATAGGCATATAATAGGATATAACTATGGAAATGAAGGTAATTCTAAAACCACATTTGTTAAAGGATAATATGTATATAGTGAATAATCATTTCCTAATATGATAAATGAGTATAAAGCATCCACATCTAAGTATATGTATTCACATGTCACATCCACTAAGATTAATCCTAAAAGCAAGTATCATGTTTTTATACAATTCAAGACCTAAGCACAGAGTTTAATACTATCAAGGGAAGAATAGACATAATTTTTATGATAACATGTAAACCCACTCACACCCTTTCATTCCTCAAAGAAGCATACATCAAGCTTTCATTCATAGTAGACATCATATATATAATTATAGTAGCTCATTTCATTATCTACGAAAACATTCAACAACTTTAATGTCCAACGGAAGATGCCATATTATGCATATACACAAAGAGGTCCAAGAAATGTATATATGCATCATCATCACTCATATAAAATAGTATGTCATTTTTATGGTAAATATAGACATGTTGATATATTTTGTTTTTTTAAACAAACAACATCAGGCAAACCCTTGAAAATATGGTTTAAAAAGAAGAAAGAGATTAACAATTTAGGAACTAAGCTCAATTAGGTTTTCAAAATACATTGATTGGCTTATTTTTTAGGATTATAAAGACCAAATGGTAAGAAGTAGAGATGGTATTCATTGAATTGAGTATTATTTTTTAAAGAATTTATGCTTTTACCTTAATGAATATAACCGTATTATGTCCAAGAAAATCTTGAAAATGGTATTGTAGAATGTGGAGAAGTTCGTCATTAAACAAAGCAATAATGATTAAAGACTCCTCAAAATAAACTATTGTTGAACCAAGTGAAGACGATAAGAAGCCTCCAATAGATTGTAAACTTAAAAAGAATCTTTATTCAAATCTATCATAAGTCACATTCAACTTGAGGAAATTATTATTTCATAATTTTAAAAATGTGATAACTTACATTTATGTGTAAATTTGAGTATAAATCCTTGGTGATAAAAGACTATATGCAAAATGAGGTTATTAAGATAGAATTTATATTAATTGGGCAATAATTTTGCTAAGTCATTAAATATGGATAAGATTTTGCTCAATTAGAAGAAAATTAGATATGTTTGATGGAAATTCTATATGAAAAATATCCCCTTTCATTTTTTGATTAATATTATATGTTTGAAGTCTCTTTTAAGGTTTTTAATAATTCTTGATCGATATTACCACAACTCGTTAAGTGTATTGATATTTAAATTTGAGTTTTAGAGCTATTTGTTTTAGCTTTCTAAGACATACTAATTGACCAATATCTTCATGTGCCCAATTACTAACACTGGTAAACCAATGTTTCTTTTATAAGAAACTATATAATTACAGTGAGTTTATTCATGGTCTGGTCATTTTATGGTAACCCAAACAGCCACACTGGTCAACTATTATCCTTCAGCAGTCAACCAATATCCCTGATTTCGAGACTCCATTTCTTTATTAAGAGTTTGATCGCACTTACTGGTCAACCAGATACCTTAAGTGGTTGACCAATATACTCCAATAGTAGACCAGTAGATCATTTTTCTTAACCAAACCATTTTTCTTCACCATGCCTTCATTGCTCACAATCTTTTCTTCTTTCAAAACACTAACACTAGTCACCTAATCAAGTCATATGGTTGGCTAGTCCTTTTATTTTTTAGCCTCTCCTTCGCTTCTTTTCCTTTACTCTTATATTTTTGTTTATATCTTCTGAAATATTAAACGATTCATTATTTTCCTTGGAAAACACCATATCCCATTACATTAAAATCTCACTAGATTACAACAAATTGAAAATTTGTCACTCTTGAATTTCATATTTGATATTTAAAAAGTTTTCTTAATTAAGAAATATTTTTTCAAATCGATGCATTTATTATTAAATTATAAAAGAAGTAAGTTTGTTTCCGATTCAATTATATCAATTCATCTTTAATTGTGTTTAATTTTGTTTTTTTGGGAACTTTTTCGTGTTTTTGTTTTTAAAATTTTTGGGCTTTCAAAAATATACATTCTTCTAGGAAATTGATTATTCAATATTGCAATCATGCATTATTTGTTACAATTCTAACCTCTAATTTTGTGATATTTGCCTTTGGTGCTTTAGTTAAATATTTTAACTTAGGCATAATACCAAATTTGGAAAATTTTCAAATTAGACACAATCAGGGATGCCTTTATCAAGATTGACCTTTGACTCTTTAAATATCCAATAATACTCTTTACCAAGACAGTTATTAACTAAGTTAGCTTGATGCATGACACTTGGTTAATTGATTCCTTAAAAAAATGGAAAAATATTGGTGATATTAGATTTATGAGAAATGATAACAGTTAGAGGGAGAGATGAAATTTAAGGAGAGTATTTGTTTTATCGTTTTTATATTTCTTGCACTTTATATGATATGCTTGAGTAAATTTATATTATCTTCATATATCGATAGCTCTTTTATTCTTGATATTGTAGTAGCTATTGCCGTCAGGTATATTAATGCTTAAGAGAATCATATCTTCTCTTTGCATCTCTTTGTTTCACTCTTAGCTTTGTCATCCATCTCTGGTCTGCTAGATCTGTTCATAGTTAGTACCATTTTCTTTCGATATGTTTTTCGATATACGTAAAACGATGCTTTAATGAAAAGTTAACCTTACTTTCGTTTTCCTTGTAGCTTGTGCTTTTCTGAGATGATATTCGTGTTTTGATTTGTCAAGTGAATGGTTTTGTTTTTCCATTTTTTTCACAATTTGGTTGTTTTCGAAGTTTTCTCTCGAATCTTGTTGTGGTTAGATCTGTTACTGCATAGTGTTTGTGACCTATATTTATGTTTGATTTGTCTTCGGTGGTTTTTGAATTTTCCAAATCTCAAAGTTTTGGTTTGAGGATTTCTGGGTTTCTTTGGATTTTCCTTTTCCTTTCTTTTCGAATTGTTTCTTTGATCGTCAGTCATTGGTTGGGTCATTTAGGGTTAAAACCTTCTCGGGTTTCTTTTGATTGCTGGTTCTTCTGTGGTTTAATATCAAGATTTGATTTTTACATGTGGGGTTGGGTTAGAAATGAAATGTTATTAAAATAATATGCTCTCTCATAAAGCTCCCTCGTAACCTTGAAGATCTTCAAGTCCTCAGGTTTGTTTTTTGCCTTTTGGGTACTTTTGTTTTCTGTAAATATGCTAATGGTACGTCTCTTCAGCTTAAACTAGTAAAGTTTCCTTCTTTTTGTTGTTATCGTTCATGGGTCTTATTTCAAATCCCTTTGATCTTCGCATTCTCAAGATGTTGCGTCTTCACTGGGATTTTCTGGTTTATGGATCCGTTTTCTTGTCATTGTCTGTTGAAATTCAATACTTTTTATTTTTTTCTTTTTTCTCATATCATGTGTGTGCATGATTTCAACTTTATGCGTCTGATTTCTAGATTTCTCTGTAATCTTGTTATTCTATATAGCTCTCTTTTGATTCTTTCTTTGCATGGTTTTATTGTGATACTATGTAAGTGTTGGATGGAAAAATAACTCATGTCATGCATAGTTGGATCAAGGTCACAGGTATGTGTTTATTTTGGGTAATGTGCAAAAATTAATGTTGTTTGCACTTCCATCACCGACGCCACTATCATTCACTGTTAGTGGGTTTCCCACAATCATCGACCAAGGTATGTGTTTTACTCATTCCCCGGTTGCTCTCTGTGATCCTTTAAGTGGAAATAAGCACCCGTTATTATTATTATCCTTTTATTGAGATTCTTTTTAGTAGTAGTTTTATCATTATTATTATTATTATTATTATTATTATTATTATTATTATTATTATTATCCTCCTCATTTATTTAAGGTAATTTTATTTACTTAAATATTTTGCGTGCCATGTTTTTTACTTATTTACTCTTTTAACCTACATCACTATTTTCTTGTCACATCTGCATGTGGGTTTACAAGAAACAACCTCTCTACTATGTATGGGTAAGGTTGCGTACTATCAGGCCTCCCTAGACCTCGCTTCACTGCGAGACTTCAGGTTAGGTGTGATGATGATAATGATGATGATGATGATGATGATGATGATTGAATTATGCTTTTCATATTGAATTTATGTTTTATGTATGAATTAAGGAGAGCTAATCATAACTTAATTTTATTATTGTTCTCAAATATCACATATGTTTTGCCACCAACAAAAAAGGGAGATTGTTGAATTTAATGAAGGTTTTAATCAGTGTTTTGATAATAATGAAACATAATTATTACTAATAAGTTTATTATTTTGATGAAAAGTACTATAAGAACAAAATAAAGTTGTAAACTCAAGAAGATAGCTTATGAAGTTGATAAAGAGAAGTTAAAGTCTGTAACCATCAAAATGAAGATCAAACCAAGAGCAAAAGAAGATCAAGGCTCATCAAGGTCATTCTTTAGTTTATAATATTAATAATAATCTCACTTTGTTAATTTGACGCTCTAAAAGGCTCACCATGCATAAACATTTCATTTAATTTAATTGTGTGAGTCTTTACATTCATCAAGAGGTATTGAAACTTTTGTATTTTAAAATAAAAGTCTCTTAATTTTTCAAACAAAGTTTGAGAAATATTTTTGGAAAGTTTAATTTATAATTGCAATAATCAAATTGAGATTTTAAAATATTTTTTGGGTAATTAATCGACCTATATGAGTTAATAGTCAATCGATATAGGTTAAAGATATTAAATTTAATGTACTATAAGTTTGCAGTGATATTAGATGATATACCTATTGGCCAACCAGTGTTCCAACTAGTGAATCTGTAACTTTTAATGTATACTAGGTGACCAACAGGTTATACTAGTTGACCAATGCATTAGAGATAGTCATTGTAACAACTAGTCTTTGGCTCATACGACTACTAATGGTCCCAAAATATTATAAATAGGTGTTTCTCCATTGGTTTTAGCATCAAGAAGGTTTTGGGTGTTATAAACACATTTTAAAGAGTTTTCAATCATTCCAGCATTATTGTGTCATATTTTTGTGGATAAGCCATTTTGGAGTTATCAAATGATAAAGTGAGAAACTTTGAGTTGTAATATTTGATTTGGGGAACATATTATTGTTCTTAGGGGTGATTTAAGTGAAATTGAGTTTACTTTTACTTTAGGAGGAGATTGTAAGAAGGGTTCCTCTTTACCGAGAAAGATTGTACAAAAGTTATTCTTCGCCTTGAAAGAAGAAGTATAGTGGAATTTTAAGAAGATTTTTTTGTGTGGATGTAGATAAGGGTTATTTGCAAAACCACTATAAATTGGTTTGCATTTTGTCTTCCTTATCCTTGTTAAATTATTACGCAATGTTTAACTAATTTATATTAATCAATTTCCTTATCCTTATTTTCATTAATTTTTGCTAATTTAGTATTTTGGTTAGAAAAATTGTTGAATTTTATAAACACCTAATTCACTCCCCCTCTTAGGTGTCTTTAGGGATTAACAATTAGTCCTTTTTTCATTCTTAAATTTTGTAAAAATTTTATTTGCTTAAGTTTATAGTTTTAGTTTTAGTTTTTTTTCTAAGCAAAAGGTCTAACTCACCGCTAATGTTTTATAAAATATCTAAAATAACATATGTCGTTATCTATAATATTAATTTGTACCTAACTTTTATAAAATAACATGATTGTCACTCTAAACTTAATTACATTATAACTCTATTGTAGCACCCTTAATTATGACATGTGACATTGCAAGTATGTAATTTTAACCATGTAAATGGTAGCATAATTTTCATGAAGTTTTGTTTTTTAGATTTTATCAATATTTAATTTATTAAAGGATATAATATATTTTCTTTTTTGTACATGTAACAAAAATTTGGCAATTTTTTAACAGAAGTCAACAAAAGCAAACTCACCTATTGTTTTATCTTTCCTTAAACAATTTATTCCAAATATATAAATCTCCATTTTCTCTTATTTGAACCCTAAACCTCCTTGCTTCTATGGCCTTTATTATTCATTTTCTATATCAATTCCTTTACTTAAACTAGATATCCATTATGTTCTTGTCAAAACTTGACGAGTTTTCTTTTGTTTTTCAATTATTAATTATTATATTTATTTGTAATTCATTAAAGCCCTGTTCAATCCATTTGATTCACTCGTCTCAGTGCTAGGGTTAAAGTTTCGATTTTTATCCCTTTTTTTAGTTGGGATTTTTGCTTACTTACCTCGAATGGCTTCATTTTTCTAAAAGTTTGGGTCTTTCTCTTTATTCACGTCTTGTAAGTGCTAATGCTACATATTTCTCTTTCGCATATATTTAAAGGAGTTTATTTTACAAATTTTTCTTTTGAAATTTTGGGTCTTTATATTTGCATAGAAAGCTTAATTCTTTCTTAATTCTAACCTTTGTGAGAATTGCTCCATAGAGCACTGTGTTGCCTAAGCTCTCCTGATTCTAGTTTTTTTCTTTCTTCTCTCTTGGATACTCAGGTTTGGTAGTTTTGGGTTAGGAGTTTATCTGTTATTCAAACCCAAGTTCCTTACCTCAAATCTGAATTAATTTGTTTGATAGACTTTCATTTCTTTTTTCTAAATCGGTTACTTCTGATTTTGAAACTTTTTGTTTTGCAATTTGTATATATTCTTATCTCTGTGTATGTACCAGAATGATTTCTTAAACTTTGATCTAGATTTTTGTTGATTGTTTTTGCTATTATCGTTGATTGGGGAATCCCTCATTCTATTTAGATCTAGTCATTAATTGTGTAATCTTTTGTTATTTTCATTCATCTTCCAAACATTCCTCATCTGGTTTTGAAAAACCTAATGCTTTGCTTTCTTCTTTTGCAGATTAAGAGTGAGCCCTACAAGGAAGAAATTTCTGGTGAATGGTGTGAACTATGATAAGAATATCTAGAGCTGGAGTGTGACATCTTAAATAGATCAGATTGGTTTGGTTGTTTCCCTTCTCTAATTAGTTGGTTTCTCATAAATTTTTCATTTATATTGGATGCACTTGTGATTGGTTTCAAATTGTGTTTGCTCGTGGTTATTGCTTTTTAGGTGGTGGGATTTCAATTTTTATTCTTCATAGAACCATTACAAGTTTTAAGTTCTTTCGTGTTTATTGTTTTGAATATTTTGATTTGTCTTTTTTTAGTTGTCCAGAACTTTGTTTTAACAATCTATAAAAACCTAGTTGCTATTATTGGTCAATTTTTGGACCATCTAATTTTAATTTGCTTGCAGTTGTGTGTTTGTGATTTTCAGTCTGTTTATTAAGGTGCCCATTTTGAGATTTAGTATTAATCTTTGTTTCTGTCTTTGAATAATATTAGAGTCATTTATGGAATTTTTGAGCTTATCTTCTATAACTTGTGTTGGGCATTAGGGAAGGAGTGGTGGCTTTGACTCCTGATGAAAGAGTAAGGGCTAGTCCTTCGATAAATTTTGGGTCTAGAAGAAGAGAAGATGTTGACAGATAACATAAAGTTTATTGGAACATTAGGACCCTTATAGGGAAGTCTTTCAAATTAATGGGGATTTTAGACAAATACAAGATTCATGTAGCATGCATACAAGAGATAAAATGGATAAGGGCTAAAGCAAAAAAAATTAACAAGTTCAAAATTTAGTATTCAGGGTGTTTGAGAAGATAATATGGGGAACATATCTTAATTGTCAAGGAACTCATACATCATATTGCGGAGGTAAAGAGGACTAGTGATAGAATTATATCCTTAAATATTATGGTGAAAGGTGTTATCTTCAATGTGATGTGTGCTTATGCACCTCAAGTAGAGTTGAACAAATAACTTAAAATCCATTTATGGGAAGATCTAGATGAGGTGATTAAGCAAATCCCTTTTGATGAGAGAGTTATTTTAGGAGGAAACTTTAATGGGCATATAGGGGCAGCCTCATATTGATATTCATGGACTCATTGGGGTTTCAAGTATGGTGATAAGAATGATAGTGGGGCTGCTTTATTGGATCTCACAGTAGTGTTTGATTTGATAATAGCTAAGTCTTTTTTCAAGAAAAAAGAGAAGCATATGGTGACTTTTAAGAGCATAACCATGAAAACTTAAATTGACTACTTGATCGTAAGGCAAAGTAATTGACCTAGTTGCAAGGATTAAAAGGTCATACCTAACGCTTGCTTATCAACTTAACATAGATTGTTGGTTATGGATCTTATTATTAAGGGTTGGACAAAGAAGAGAAGTCCTAAGAGGTGTACCAGAGTCAAATAGTGAAATCTGAAAATGGATTCACTGGAATAACTTAAAGATAGAATAATATATGGAGAAGAATGGAAATTGTAAGGAGATCTTAACTAGATGTGGAAAAGAGTAGCAAATCTTTCAAAGAATACTGTTAAAGAGATCTTAGGGGTTCCTGAAGGATCTAAAGGTAGTACGATGGAGTCTTAGTGGTGGAATAAAGATGTACAAAAAAAGGTTAAGATAAAAAAAGGTGCCTATAAAGCTCTCTTGATAATCTCATAAGCTAAAAAGCAGAGCTTACGAGAAAAAATACCAACAATTGGAAACTAAAGATGGAGAAAAAAACATATTTTTAAGTTGGCAAATGCTGAGGAGCATAAAGTGAGGGACTTAAATAAATTTTGTTATATAAAAGACAAAGCAGGGCAGGTCTCGTAGCTGAAGATGACATCAAGAGAAGATGATAGAGATACTTCTATAACCTTTTTAATGAAGATGCAAAGGACAACATCTCTTTAGGTAATCTTAGCATATCCAAAGAGCGTCATAACTTTACTTTTTAATGGCATATTATAAGGAAAGAAATTAAAAGAACTTTGAGGGATATGGAGAGTGGAAGGGTAGTAGGGCCTAGGTAAAGAGGGTCTTACTTGGCTAGTCCAGTTTTCTAATATGATCCTTAAATCAACTTGAATTTTGGATGAATGGAGACTTAATATGCTAATTCCTCTATACACAAACAAAAGAGACATTAAACTACTTAGTCACACCATGAAGTTATGGGAGAAGGTGATTAAGAAGAGAGTGAGAAAGGATGCTCTTATTTCGAAGAACCAGTTTGGCTTCATGCTAGGAAGGTCCACGATAGAAGCTTTCCATCTCCCTAGAAGATTAATGGAATACTACAAGGATAGACAACATAACCTACACATGGCTTTTATTGACTTACAGAAGGCGTATGACAAAGTATCTAAAGAAATTATGTGAAGGTGTTTAGAAGATAAAGGAGTTTTTATAGCCTATATACTGGTTATTAAGGATATGTATAAAGGTGTAAAGATTAGATTAAGGATGATAGGAGGAGATGCAAAGCATTTTTCTATTGATATTAGGCTATATCAAGGTTTCTCTTTTAGCCCCTTTTTTTGTAGTAGTTTTGGATGAGCTCACTAAGAATATCCAAGTGGATGTGCTTTGATGTATGTTGCTTACTAAGGACATTATTTTAATGGATGAGACAAAAGAGGGTGTCAATGTCAAGCTAGAAATTTGGAGAGATACATTAGAGTTAAAGGACTTTAAATTGAGCATGACTAAGATTGAGTACTTAGAGTGTAAATTTTTGGGTCATAGGGTGACTTTTAATGTGGAGGTACAAACTAGTTTAAGTTATACCAAAAAAAAATGTTTTAAGTGGAGATTACAATTAAGCTCAAGCCCGACTGGCCTAACCCGAAGTCATTAGGCTAAATTCGGGTCAATTTTATATTTTTAATTTTAAAAATAGTTTTGGTTGGGCCAAGTCATGTTTGAGTTTGAGCTAAGCTGCCTCAAGATCAATCGAGCTCAAACTAGCTACTTTGGGTTTGATTGGGCCTCTAGCCAGACCTGAGCCCGATCAATCCCTAGGCAGCCCAACCTAAGCCTGAACATGACTCTTTTTAATGACCTTCAGGCTAGGCCCGAGCCTTAGCAGCAGTTAGGTTGGGCTTAGGCCCAATCCAACTCATTATCATCCCTAATTTTAAGTATCTAGGATCTATTATTCAAAGTAATAGAGAGATCGATGAAAACATAGTTCACTATATCAGATAATAGTAGCATAAATGGAGAAGTGCATCAGGAGTTTTATGTGACAAAAAGATACCACGCAAGCTCAAAGGTAAATTTTATCATTTAGCAATTAAACTGGTTTATGCTCTATGGGGCATAGTATCGGCTTATCAAACAGGTGCATAGTCATAAACTAATGGTGGCGAAGATCAAGATGCTCTGCTGGATGTGTAACCTTACTATAAAAGATAAGGTTAATAATGTAATGATAAGAAACAAACTAAAAGGGACTAACGTTAATGAAAAATTAAGAGAACAAGACTTGAGTGGTTCGAGCATATTAAGATGAGACACTCTAATGCTCCAGTAAGAATATGCGAGAAGATTATACATAGAGACTGTACAAGAAAAAAAGAAGACCTAAGAAGAATTGGGAGGAGGTTATCAAAAATGATATAACTCTGTTGGAACTTACCGAGGACATGACCCTCAATAGAAAACATTGCGTACTAAGATACAGACAAAGGATCTCACATAGAGAGGTCCTTCTATTTTTTAATCATTTTTTTAAGTCTTATATCTTTTATTTAGACAAAAAATTTAATAAATAGTGCTTTCCTCTTAGTTATTTAACCTAAACATTTTCTTACTTAGCTTAAATATTTTCTTGAAATGATTTGTTTGATTTTTTGTTTATTTTTACGTATTTTATTATTTATTGTATTACTTATTTTATATTATTTTTATACATATTTTTATTTATTTGTTTTTATATTATTATTATCTTATTATCTATTTTATTTTATTTTATTTTTAATTTATTATTTTAATGTATATATATGTATTTATGTGAGTTTATCGAAAAATGTCTCCCTAACAATTAGGGGTAAGATTGTGTATTACAAAATCTCTTCAAATTGCACGTATCAGCGGAACTTCTACTGAGTTGTTGTTATCGGTGTCTCTTATTGTCATGTAATTCTTCAATTTTTGTGTGTGGATCTCATTCAGGTTCTAATTTTCTCTTATATTGCTGACGACTATATTTGGAAATTAGTTGAATTATCTCAGCTAAAAAATGGTATAACAAAAAAAGGAACAAATAAAAATAAAAAATTATAATAAAAATGGAAGCAAACTAAATTTTTTATTATATCTTTTTTATAGTTGATTTTCTTTTTAATGTTTCATAATTTATAAAAATCATAAGCATTAATTTTGATTCTCTATTTTTTATAACTTGATTTTGTCTTTAACTAAATAATAACATTTAATTATTTCACATTATCTCTTAATAAACATTACCACTGATATAATATAGTTCAATTTATTTTATTTTAATAATTATGTTTAAATATAAACTCAAAATATTAATAAATATATTTTAAAATGATATTATAAATATTAGTTTATAACTTTCTTAGTTATTTATTTATTCATTCTAAAAAAATACGATGAATTATTATTAATAAAACTTATATGAGATGTTAAAAAATTAACTACTAAATTAGTTCACAAAATTAATTATTTTTTATTGCGTATAAAAAAGTAAAAGATATCCTAACGCTCCTAAATGCGACAAGCCATCCAGGTCATGAATATGAAAAGTAAATGCGATTAGACGTGTGCTTAGCCGTCCCCAATTGTAGTGCATTAGTTTTAGACTTTAGTTGAAAAGTCAAATGTACCCAAATATGATGTGTCTGGTGGCTCCTGATTCTTCCCGCTAATACCTCTTTTGTTTCCTTCAACATTTTGACCAGAGCCTTTGATTATCATTAATCGTATTGATGCCTTCCACTTGTCTCTTAAGAAGTAAATTGCCACAACGGAACCTTGACCTATCATAATTTTGTCCAAGTGCCTTGTTTGTAGAAACTATAAATAATTTCATATCATGACGATAAGCACAATGGATTTGGACCATTAAAAATAATTTCATATCGTCATGATAAGCACAATTACCTAACCGTTTAAATCAGGAAAAGTGTATTCAATGGAAAGATCCAACTCAACAAGGAGCAGATCAAACAATCATTCCACATAAATTTTAACTATTTATTTATGTAAATTTTATTAAATTTTATATAAATAAATACGAAACTCGCATAAATAAATAATTAAAATTAATGGGACAAAATATAAAATCATAATATTGGAGAAAAATTTCCATCCCCGCGTGGTAACCAACGAGAATGTCAAGGTTGCTGAATTTTATGGCATAGAGATAAAGATAATTAAACACTGAAATGCTACGTTAGCACCCACGGAAGCGGCTTTTTTTTTTTCAAACCAAATAGTTTCATGGCACGAAATTCTCACTTCTAAGCAACCCAAATGCTGGAAAAGCTAAACGGTGTAATTGCAGCCATTAGAATAATCATTATTTGACCGTGAGCTTGGAGACTTCACGTGGTTAGAGAGACATCGTAGCTCTGATAACCCTTCACGCCTTTTCTATTTGACCGTGAGCTTGGAGACTTCACGTGGCTAGAGAGCCATCGTAGCTTTGATAACCCCTCACGCCTTTTCTTACTCTTCCCAAGTGTTCCAACTTTGAAGGTGCTTGCATGCAACTCAGTTTATGTTTAATACCAGGAACCTCAGTAGTTGTGGCCGTTGGATTACAAAAGTCTTGCTTTTATCGCTATGGTTATCTATGTCTCCTTGGTCTACACGTCAATGATTGTTTGAATAATAACATGAAGTTTAGTGGTAGCCAGAACCAGAGGAACATATATTCAAAATCTTCTCTCTCTCTCTCCTGTGTACTAAATTGTTTGAAAGTTTCTTCTCTTGTTCCTAACATCTTGGTTATTGATTTTCGTTAGAGTTCGTGTCTTGTTCGTATTTCTTGTCTCCATCTTGCAGCCCGAGGTCTGGTTTATTTCTCTGTCTTTCTGTGTGTCATTGTCCTGCGAGTTCCGGTCTTTCTTATTCAACTTGGGTCTTCTGTTATGAGTTTTGACCCGTGATCGTTACGCAAAAAGATTGAAGCTTTCTTTATACTTCTTACCTGTTGGGACAAAAGATTTGACCTTTGTATGGTGTCTGGGATGGCCCCGTCAGAAAATCTTCCTGGTTGCTTACAAATCGTCTATGTGGCCTTCGCTTTCTCCGCTGCTTTTATTCTCGGTGCTCTTAAAGGTATATCTTTTCGGGTCTATTTCTTGGTGAGCTTGTTGCACGGGTGTGTTTCCTTTTACCTTTCTTGAGAAGTGAGCATGAGTTTGATGACGGGTCTCGTTCAATGTTGTAGCTGCGATAGTGGGTCCTATTGCTGCATCAATACTAATAGCAGGGAATGTTGGAGTGATCCTGGGGATGTTTCCTCCGCATGTTGGGTGGACAGTCTACACGATTGTAAAGTAAACACCATAAAAATTTCCCTTCCCGATGGTTTTCATTAGCAGGAATCTTAGGAATTCAGGACAATGTATTGTTTGTGTTGTGATGGTTTCTTGGCATGACGATTATGTGTATTTGTAGGTGTAATAAATTGGATTTACCACTTAAAGTTGCTATCTTGCTTGCTGTTCCTGCTTTGTTTGCTATGTGGTTGGGCTTAAGCATAGCTGCGAGTATTGTTTGTGGATTGGGGTATGGTTTCTTTACTCCTTGGGTCGCCACTTTCGAAGCTTTTAGACACGATGTCGAGTCCAAGAAATTTTATCACTGTCTTGTGGTAAGTGTATAACAATTGCTACAATTGGTTCTAATTCTAGTTTGCTGCTCATATTTTGATTGCTTATTCATTTTGTTTTTCGGATTATTTGTTTATATATATATATATATACACAGACACACTTCCTTTTCATGGCTTATTAGGATGGAACATGGGGAACTATAAGGGGCA
>JAOQMR010000213.1:5453679-5466841 GCA_027563865.1 Erythroxylum pelleterianum
ACTTTTAAAAATTAAAGTAAATATTTAAATAAAATTAAATAAAAATAATTTAATTTTTAAGTTTTATCTAATTTATTTATTTATTATTATTATTATTAATTTTAAGAAAATTAAAATTCACAATAATAACAAAAGTTAAAGTAAATAAAATATCTAATTAAGAACTTTTAAAAAATTAAAGTAAAATATTTAAATAAAAATAACTTAATTGTTAAGTTTTATCTAATTTTCAAATAAGAATAACGGCCGGTAAGAGGAGAACGAAGCATGTCTTATAAGGGTGTGGAAACGGAAAACTTGTAAACGCGTTTCTCATGCCCTAATGCACCAGATCCAATCAGAACTCCGAAGTTAAACGTACTAGGGCCAGAGCAGTATTAGGATTGGTGACCTCCTGGGAAGTCATGTGGAAAAACAAAACTGTGAGGGTGCGATGCCCTAGAGGCCGAGGTTCTACAGAAATTAAACACTTTGCATGTAAATTTTAAAAAATAGTTTTCAGCAATTTTACCGACGAAAATTTTTTTACCGACGGTTTACCGACGGAAATTTGTTTCCACTGGTAATTTTCTGATAGAAAAATTTACGTACCGAACAAAATAACCGTTGGTAAATTTACCGACAGCAGATTCTCCGACGACGTTATTCGTTGGTAAATTCCGTCGCTAATTAGGCTTACCGACGGAATATGTACAAAATTCGTCAGTACTGTCCGTCGCTAAACTTTATTTTTCTTGTAGTGACTGTTAAGTCATTTCTAAAGTTATATTTGCTTCAACGATACAAAAGTAAGCTTTATCAACACTCTTTAATGTTCTGTACCCACCATCACCCTTCCACATAATTACATCTCCTTGACGCCACCTTCCATTAAATGAATTGGAAGTGATTATATTGCATGAACCAGAGCTTATTTGGATAAAAATATAGGAGGGTGATAGATAATGACAGGTGCACTAACTTCTACTTCAAAGCTATTTCTATTAAGAGAAACATAAAACAAGTAAGTTGCATAGAAGATGAAAATGGAGACAAGCATTAAGGCCAACATGAAATCAAAAGTATAGCTAAGAGATACTTCATTAATGTACTAGGTACTATAAAAGAAGAGGAATCGTCAACTTAGGCCCTACAATAGAGCAAGCTATTAGTTTAATTAGGGAATTTGATCAAAAAGATGTAGATGATGCTCCAAAAGCACTAAATTCAAACAAGGCTCTTAGACATGATGGACTAAATAAACAATTGTTCAAAGCCTTGTAAGTGAATATTCTTGCTACTGTTGCAAGTAGTGTCTCAATTTGATCGATACAAGGAAACACAGAACTCGAGGCTTTGTCGATCCTCATTTCTGACTGAAATGAATGGTCCGTTGAATGCCATGGTAGAGAGAATGCACATTTGCGTGTTCTCAGTAAACCAAGTCATTATAGCATAAAGACCCTCTGGAGCAGAACCTTTTTGGTGCACCAACTGCTTCAAGTTGTAAATTCTTGTGATGATTTGAACCTGACAGGAACGAGAAGCGATGGACACATTGGAATGAAGTCATCTTCTCGTTGGACACATTGGAATGAAGTCAAATGATGAGCTTTTGTCCTCGTAACACTCGCAAACTCACTGAGATGAACACTCAAAAACCATTGAAATATCAGAAGCAGATATGCTCTTTCTAATTGCTCTGGCCTTATGTTTTTAAGATTCTAATCACCTATTTTTACTGGTCTAAAATAAAAGTCGTTTTAGATAAATTTTAATTATTTAAAATAAGTGTCGTTTGTGACTTTTAATTCATATTTATAATTTTACTTCTAAAATTACCCTTTAATTTCTTTTACATCTTGATTATACAAATTACATTTTCAAAACAGTTTAACATGCAATTAATAAAGGCATATTAAACATTTCATTGACTTTTTTAATGAATGTGCATCTCTCTAAAACGATTTTCATTTTAAATTATATGGAATAGTTTATTGTAATAAATGATTATAGTTTATTTAGACACAATAGATACAGCAATTCGAAATATCATATCTGTTTCTTTGAAATATCCATGGAGTGAGTTTCCTGATGGCATTTCAAGAATGGGATTAATGGAATATTGCATGTTATCGGAAAGGACTGGGGCGGGCAATCACTGAAAGAAACAACAACATAATGTACCAAGTTGTTGTCAATCACTCTCGAGTACTAGCAATAGAAGCAATGGTGGGGACTAGCACCCTTCCGACGCCTTGGCTTGTGCCTTCAGCGTCCTTTTCATAGGTCTTTTTTTTTTTTCCTTCTACCACGTCAAAACTTTCTCCTCTTTTTTCCCTTCCTATTCTTAACGATTTCTGAAAAAATAACGTGGTAAGGTAGGTCGTGTTAGGCTCAGACTCAAGCTTAGGCATAGACGACCTATTTATAAATGAAGACCTCCCATTCATAATTGACCTAATTCTTACAGGTAGTTACTATATAAGTTCATTACCTATTCATAAAAAGGTATGACTTTGAGAACCCTAGCATTCTTTATTCTTAGCCACCAAAACTCTCATAAAAAGATTAATTTGAGCGTCGGAAGGGCCTACTGGGAGTCAACCTCCGGTATGCCTTTACTATTTTGCAGGTATTCTTTAGTCAAAAATATTCAGATTCATGGATCCAAGCAGCAGCGCCCAGCCCCATCGAAATCAGACAAAACCATAACGTATCAAAACTAAAACTAAGGTTAAGATCTTTTGTGCCTAATAATTCATTCAAACTTTATTTTACGTAAAAAAATGACATCGTTTTAAATATAAATAGACATAAAATAATATTCTTTTGAGTTAAAATAGGGTTTTTTGGTACAAAAGATTCGAGCCCAAAACTAATAGCACACCTTGACAATTTCTTGAAAAGATTAATATATAAAAGATAATTATATGCTTGACATATTAAATAATTTATAAATCATGTGTGTTAGAATAAATTATTTAATAAGTCAATAATTCATAATTAAATAATTAGATTGATTGATATTAATCATAAACAAATAAAATAACAGCATAGTTTATACTAATAAATACTTGACCCTAACCTGGGAGTAAAACAGGTTGCCATCAATGGCTTTATTTATTGGAGCAAAAAACCTAGAGGAAGTGGGCCCCACATAATGGGCCAAACCGACCCAAAGGTATGTCTCAGCATCGGATTCCAAATTTTTTATAATAATGTGGGTCAAGGAAAACGACAGGTCGTCGTGGCTTGGACATGACCGCAATTTATGCGGGAGGTGCTGTGGGGGCCTAAGCCTAACAGCTCAGCTGTGCGAAGAGCAAGACCCAAGCACAAGCACAAAACTTTGTAGTTTGTACGCACGCATACTGTTCATTCTATGCCGTTCTGAGTCTTTCCTTGTCTTGTGTAAGAATAATTCGAGGGATCGAGCTTGGAGTGGATTTCACGGCGATGATTAATATTCTATCAATATCCTATCTAAGCCAGATCTCACAACTCTATAGTTCTTGACATTCATGAACTGTTCAATAGGAACTAGATTGTTGTTCATTGATGCATATATTGAGAGAGTAATAGATGCGTCGACTGACTTGTTAATTATGCGGGTCATTTTGATGTTGGCGTCACTTACTTTGACACTACACCTATCAGATGTTACATGATCCTATTAAAGGATTTACCAGGAATCTGTTTCCCTCGTTTAATTGTGTAATTTCAGTTTAGCTTCTCTTAAAAAAAAGAATGATTATGACCCTTGTATTTACGTATAAATGTTTTATTTCTCTTCCCTTTGTACCAAAAAAAAATCCAATTGGTTTCCAAATCTTAATAAATTCAATGTCCTGTTAATCTCTATAATTTAAGGTATATTTGAGATTATTACTTTTATTTCAATTCATACGTTTGATTGGAATTTCCTTTTTCTCGTATATTCATCATAAACAACAACAATAATATTCAATAAATGGCCCAGCTAAAATAAAAGGCCCAGCATAGTAATTAGAAATTGTTTGCAATTTTTTAGAAATCCTAATGAATCATTTGGATGCGGACCAAATATATGAAACTAAAAAAGACTTGACAAGATAGAAAAAGAATAATTTATTGTTATTTTTATTACATATCTTGTTTTGATTTTTTATTATGTATTTTAAATAATAATTTGAATTAAGAGTTTATATTAAAATAGTACACAAAATCAAGTCATTATATAAATTTCATTTTTTGGATAATTATAATTTTTTACTTAAAAATAATCGACGAGTCTCATTCCATAATATAATTTAAATATCTTAAATAAAATACTTTGAAAATATCAATAAAAATTGATAAAATTCCATTGGGAATTCTGTTTGACGATGTAGCTCTCCAGGTTTTGCGGACTAGCTAGACCCAAAAGCATACATGGGCCAAACATGGGAGTCCAATTATTTTATGTGATGGATCAAATTGGGCTGAAAATGGGATTTGGCGGCAAAGCATGTGTCCATCGTGGTAGAGCCACAGATAACAGAGAGAGGGAGTGAGAGATCATTGAAGAAGCTAAACGAGAATGGTGGGTGCTCCGTCTCTGCAACCAAGATTACTTTCTTCTTTCGTCGGAGATCGTTTTGCTCTCTCCAAGCAACCTCTCTCTCAGCTCTTTCGCTGCAACCTAGGTCCCTTCTTTTTGAAGCACTATTCTTTCTCGTTTTGTATCGCAGTTATAATCCTCTCTTCTGTAAAATCTGGTTTTCCTGCTTTTTGGAAGATGTGGTTTTTCGTTTTTGTGGAAATATTCAATACGCAGTTGAAAATTTTGATGTCATAAATATGTCGTAATGAGAATTTTGAGTGAGGATCTTCTTATGTGTTAACCTTAGCCATTATTGTGTATAATGGGTTTATAGGTCCCTTCCTTCTTGGAAAGAAGAACAAAGGTGTTGGAAGTTGTTTTCTTTTGAACCTTGCTTCTATAAAAGAGTGGTCTTTCACCTTAATTATCGTCGTTTTCATCCTTCTTGTTAATTCTTGCCTGCTCCTTTTTATGACTTCGACTTGTGACCAGAGAATTTTGATGGCCGTGGAATGTATCCAGTTTTAACTACTCCGAACTGTCTGCTTGAGAGTTGAAAGTGAAACAATGTGCGTTGTCCCTTTTACAATTGTAACAAAGGAAAGTAGGGTGTGACAATCATCGTTTTGAAGGAACTTCTCAGCTTAACTGAAGAATACTTCTTCTATACGAGGGTTCATTGAATAAGCATGCATATATTTTCGGCTTCCTGCATTAGATACCGACCAATTTTTTTGTGCGGCTAAAGTCTCAGGGACTACTGTATTTTGTTACATTTTCACGCTCTTTAAAGCCATCGGATTGCTGAAGCATAACCTTCCAGTTTTACTTAAAATGGGTACCATGCATGTTCATTTCAACGTTGTTCTACAACACGTTACGGTCTTCGGTGTTAATTTTTCAAGATTTGTGAACTGGAAGGATACTCTGAGCTTGGGTTCAGTTGTGATTCTTACTTATCTAGACATGCTGTGCTATCTGTGGCAGTCAGTCCTTTACTTCTGAAAAGCAGCCTTTGGCTTTAGTTGGGCGTTCTAACAATTGCCAATTTCCCCTTTCTTTGCTTCCATTCAACAGGAAGCACACATGTGTCGATGCAGCTGTTCCGTACACTTTCTGGTTTAACCAATCTTCTATTTAATAGAAGGTATTGTACATAATATTTATTCTATGTTGTAACTATTAACGTATAAATATGCTCTAAAAAATTATTGCTAATTTATTATAATTACTAATGGTTGTTCTCTTGGATAGATGGTATAACGGATTTGATTGGGAAGCAATTTTGATATATTTAATCTTGTAACCCAGATGATATACGGTTTGTTTTATGAGTTGACATAACCAAACATAATAGCAGATTATGTAAGACCAGGTTTGTACTTGTTTACCTTGATCCATTCCTGACCATCATGTTGAACTACTGCTGTAGCTATGAGGTTCCTTGCTGGAACTAAGCAATGCAATAGTATGCATCTTTTCTACATTTTGCAACATGTATAGAGTGAGCAGCCTGTTTGTAGAAGCAAACATAATACACATTGACATGGTAAACCTGACAGACTAGTGGTTGGCATGCAGAAACCTTGATGAAGTGCTAAACAGCCAGCGTAAACGTCTGAGACCTGGAAAAATATCTCCAAGACGACCTGTTCCGGATAACATTCCAAGGCCTCCCTATGTCAATTCTCGTCAGGCACCTGGAATAGCAAGTGAACCTGAAGTTCATGATGAGAAAGGGATAGAGTGCATGAGAGTTTCTGGGAGGCTTGCAGCACAGGTTTTAGAATATGCTGGGACTCTGGTCAAGGTAATATGCCGATTCTGTAGGATGCCAAAATGCTTGTGATTACTCTATTACATGTCAATTATGTTGATTAAGATGAGCCTGCTTCTTTTCCAACACCTCTGCTGACTTTCTTCTCAAGCTCTCCTTCTTCTGCCCTTCTTGTCCTTATCCAAGACAAAAATGCTCGCTCCATTTTCTCCATATGAGTGATTATGGGCATTATGCAAACTTAGCTCCTTGTATTATTAAAATTTTGCTATCAAAGTTACCAATTTTTTTTTAAATTATCAAAGTTACCATTGCTATATCTAGTGTTTACACTCTTTGTTTATAATATAGTTCATACTTAGATTGAGTAAGAAATAGTTCTTACTTTGGTTTTCATTGGCAGCCAGGCGTTAAAACAGATGAGATTGACCAGGAAGTGCACCAAATGATAATTGATAATGGAGCATACCCCTCTCCCCTTGGATATGGTGGGTTTCCAAAGAGTGTTTGCACATCTGTCAATGAGTGCATTTGCCATGGAATACCTGACTCTCGTCCACTTGAGGTTCTTTCACTTGTATTCTAATGATGCTTCACCAGGTCACCAGTTTTAATTTTTTAAATGATAAGATTTACTTTCCGTGCTCGTAGGATGGTGATATAATCAATATTGATGTTACTGTTTATCTAGATGTGAGTATCTTTACTAATTTGTTTTTCATTCCTTCCCTATGTATTTGAGTCTATTTGTTAAATTAGAAGATCTTATCTTTGTACTGTTACATTAAATGTAATTTTGATACGCAGGGTTATCATGGTGATACATCAGCTACTTTCTTTTGTGGAGAAGTAGATGAGGAAGCCAAAAAGCTTGTTGAGGTAACTTTTGGTACAGTCTGCTAAGAGTACCCATGTATTATCTTAATATATATGGGTCCCCTTCACATATTCCTTTCCTATTAAAGTTAATTTGGTGTTTGGAGATACAAGCTTAGATATTCAGATGGCTATGTAGTTGGTCATGAAACCTGTTAATATTATAGAAATAATAAGCAAATTATCTCTAGAGATAATTAGCTGATTCTCTATAAATAATTTGTTGATATTCTATTAATCAGTTGAGATTTTATTACTTAGAGAATAAATAGATTTTTCTTAATATAAGGAGGTAATTAGGGCTGTATTGTCCTATATATTCCTTGTACTATTCACAGAAAAATTAAGGAAGAATTACCCATGTATTATCTTAATATATATGGGTCCCCTTCACATATTCCTTTCCTGTTAAAGTTAATTTGTTGTTTGGAGATTCAAGCTTGGATATTCAGATGGCTCTGTAGTTGGTCATGACTCATGAAACCATTTCTTGTTTCATGTGAACAAAGTCCTTAATCACTTGTAAGTATGATGTTTCCAGCACCAAATAGAAAAAAGAAGATAAGAAATGCACAGATATCAACATCAATTTTGTTCGTTCTATCTTTTGGATGGCCACTCTTAACAAATCTGAATGAGCTGTATTGTAATGAGCTTTGAGCCAATGATCTGAATGCAGTCTCTACCGAGTCACAATTTGTAGCAGGTTTCGACTCCTTAGAAAATCTACTAATCCAAAGAATTTTTGAGTTGGTCGGTGATTGGTCACATTATTTTTTAAAGTCTGGATTTTCTGAATTCAGTTCAAAGTGCTTTCGGGTGATTCGTCACAAGAATACTTGTTATGTTATCTCGCAAAAGTCTTGATTTTCTGAATTCAGTCCAAAGTGCTTTTGGGTGATTCGTCACAAGAATACTTGTTATGTTATCTCGCAGGTAACAAAAGAAAGCCTGTATAAAGCTATATCAATATGTGCTCCAGGAGTAGAGTACAAGAAAATTGGCAAAACAATACAGTAAGGCATCTGCTGCTATAGAAGCTTCTCATGATATGTTTATGCTTTTTTCCTCCACAACCTTGTGATTGGAATGTTTTGATCATCATGCTACCATTTTTCGAGTTTTACATATTTTTTCTTCTGCATCCTATATCTCTCTTTACATAGATGAGAAATTATTTCAGCATTTGGTGTCATAAGTATTGGACATAAATATGTTGCTATCAGCATTTTGCAGCCCTTTTAAGTAAAATCTAACGATATTAATGTGTCAAATAGTTTCATGTGTTTTCTCAAGTAGAAGAATGTGATAGTTCATGTCCATTGACTATGCAAAAAGTCTTCCTAAGCCTCCTAGTCTACTGAAAATGGAACAGTAGTTTTGTGTGTTTTGATACTTAGGTCTGCACTTCCTCAGCCCACGAAAATCACTGACATTTTGCATCTCCTTTTCAAGTGACCATGCAGATAAATATCGATACGGTGTTGTGAGACAATTCGTTGGCCATGGTGTTGGACGTGTTTTCCATGCAGATCCAGTTGTTCTACATCATAGTACTCACCTTTATCTTAATTCTTTTGTTTTTGACGTTATCATTGCTGTAGTTTAGAAAATAAGTGAAATGATTTAATGAGTTTTTTGGAATTGAGCTTCTTGATTATTGTTTTCAGAAACTATGCCATCTTATTAGATAGAGATTCAGCTAAAAACATTTTGTTTTAATTTGATGCTGTTCAAAAATATCACGTGGCTTGGGAACTAATATGCATCTGAGTTTATAACCAATGGAAGATGAAATTTTGCGAGTGTACAAACATAGAGGACTGTCTTGTCAAGGGTGAGATTTTTCTTCAGAAGTTAGTCCTCTCTGTTCCTACTGGATCCAATGAAAGTCCACTTTTTTTTTCCCCTCCCTAGCATCAAACAAGATGAACATATAACTGAGAATCACTTTTTCAGGGAACAATGAAGGGGGGCGAATGATGTTAAATCAAACCTTCACTATTGGTATTTTTCCATTTGATATGTTTACGGATACTATATAGTAACTTCTTTCATAGCAATTTACGTTTCACATCATCTCCAACAAATCTGTGGTGTTGAATTCTTGCAGAGCCTATGCTGACAATAGGTAGTATTAATCCTGTAATGTGGGATGACAACTGGACAGTGGTAACTGACGACGGAAGTCTATCAGCACAGTTTGAGCACACCATTCTGATAACGAGGGACGGGGCTGAGATACTAACCCAGTGTTAGAAACCTGCAGTTGGCTTACATCACCTTGTTTATCCAATTGAATTTGCCTTCCCTAAGATAAAAGTTTCTGAATGGGAAGGCACTGTATTTATTTCATCTGTCAAGTGCCTGCCAAAATTCCATTTGGTCACCATACTAAAATTGTGAGCTTAATAGCTATATTGTACTCATTTTTCCCCTCTTTTGATGGCTATTGTTAAACTGGGATGAATAATATATTCCTTCTTCTGGCTAGAGGTGGATTTGAACTTGCATAAATGAGGTGCTCTTTATCTTCTTTATCATCCAATAGCTCTCAGTAGTAATAAATGCACTTAGCTATCATATTTCGGTCCTAGCCATACATGGTAAAGTTCCAGTTGAACTACTACTCATTTCTAAGATGACTTTGAGTGGAATGTAAAATTGGAATACACAATTTTAGTATGGTATATGAATTATATTAAGAAAACAACTTTTATAAGTTTGTGAACTACGGATTCCAACGGAAATAACATAAGGGAGTTTCTCAGTTTCACCAAGGGAGATGGTCGGTTAGTCGCAAACTTGATGAAAGTTTTAATTCTACTCGCTAGTCCCTGTGATGTTCATGAACTTGATGAAATTGACGGGATGTGTTGAAATCGTAAATAATTATTCTCTCGTTACATAAATTTTTTTTTGAAAGTAGAAGATCCACATTTGAATTAATGATAATGAGAGTGGAGAACTGCCGGAATAGCTCCCCAAATACACAGTGGTGAAAATTGAATGGATGCTCAAGCAAGAGAGTGAGCAGCGTCATTCATAAGGCGGCGTATCCAACGAACTTGGATATCCGGACGAAGCTCTAATAATGTCTTACAGTCCAAAACAATAATACCAAACTCAGAAAAGTCTAACGACTGAGAATTAAGGGCAAAAAATAAAGCTTGACAATCAATAAAAATGTAACCGCGGGAAGGGTAATGGGCCAGGACGAATTGCAACGCCGTTCTTAACGCCAACGCTTCAGCCGTTGCCGGAGATTTACATCCTGGCCAGTGGCCTTTCATCTGGTTATATATTTTTTAAAATTTAACAAATGATGTTTTTTAAGTTTCGGTCAGGCCACTGGCCAGGTCGGCCTGTGCTCGGTCTAGCTCAACATTGGCCAGCCCATGGTCTGGAAAACTTGGGCCAGGTCGGGCTAAAATTGACATCCGTAATTATAAGGTTAATTACAAAAAAAAGTCTAAACTTTTGTCAATATTTAATTATAACTCAAACTTTAAAAAGTAGCAATAAAATGCTCAAAATTTCAATTTGTTTCAATTCTAGCCTGACGTTCATCTCATCATTATCTTTGCTCACATGACATTGTCATGTGCAATAGACTCTCATTAATTAAACACGTCAGCAAAATTAGCACGTTTGAGTTTGATTATTGAAACGACGTCATTTCATTATAGAATTAAGACAACACCATTTTATTTTTTAGAGAATTACACAACGTGGTTTCATTATAGAACTGAGACGACGTCGTATGATTTTTTACAGAATTACACAGACAATTGTTCTTTCAATAATTTCCTCTTGCTCACTCTCACTCTCACACCCTCATTTGCAATTGTAACCTAAGAGAGCATTTGACTGTCAAATATTTCATGTGAAGTAGAATGGTGGATAATTCTTGACAAATATAAAGGGTCAGCTACAGTTAAACCAGTAACATGTATAAAATCTGATGAGCAAAACACAAAACATGTTTCAATGGTAACCACCATAAAGCAACCTAGCCACAACTCTTGCTTACTCAAATGTAACAGAGCGATATCATTCAAACCAGATTATAAAGCCATATCAAGAATTATGGTTACACTGCAATTCGTGCTAGTGGCAAACAAAAGATTCATGCATTTTCTTCTGTTTTCAGTGATCGAAACCTGTTGACGATTACTAGGTCAGTTTAACAAATATGGACTTGCTCTTGCTTTCAGGTGTGTAGAGTCGATTAAGATACTTCTTTTTTTGGTGGTTTCTAATTTTTCATGAACCTAGTAATATGTTTTCTGCGTGAGAACGAGGGTGTAAGTGTAACAGCCCATATTAGGGGGTTAGGATATTACGGAAATTTAGTACGCTTTATGCTTTGCATATTTGAATATTTGCTTATTTGTGCATAAGCATTTTGGCATGCATTCATGACATTTTTCGGATAAATTGATTATAATTGCAAAGTTTGGATTTATTTGGAATGTATTAAATATGATTTAGCAATTTTGCACATTTCGAGTATTTTTAGAAATATTTGGTGACTTATTTTTGAGTTGAAAATTTATTTGGAGAGTCATATTATTATTTCAGAATTTTTGGTGAATTTTAGGAATTTTTGAAAAATTTTGGGTATTTTTAGATTAAGAAAAATAAATAAATAAATAAAAATACTAAAATAATGAACCAAGTATACAATGACATGTGGCAGCTGTTATATGAGACATGTGGCTAATTGAATTTGACACGTATTTGATACTTGTCTTTCATGCAAAAAAAAACCCACGATATCACATACTTTAGTTTGAAAATAATAAAAAGCCTTCGGAAGTTGTTGCTTGGTTCTTCACTGAAAACAATCTATGCTTCTCATTCTCACTGTTGGAATTTTCTGAAACAAGTAAGTAACTGAATGATATTTTATAGGTGTAATTATATATATATGCATGCATGAGTTTTAGACTAGTAGTTTCGGTGATGCTCTGTTCTTTCTTATTAATAAGCATGAATGTTTTTGACAAGTTTTGACTGAACTAAATGTACGTGGGAGTTAGAAGAGTCATTAAAGTTGTATAGGAAGAGTGCAAAATTCTGGAGAAAAACAAATACACGATGAACTCATCCTCTGTAAATTTACTGTACATACGTGAATTATCTTGCGAGGTTAAAGCTTAAGAAAACTTAGAGCATAATGAGAGGTAGTGATTTATGGAGAAAAATGATAGATACCCTGGACTGTTGTGATGGAAAACCAAAGAAAGAGGGAATACAAATATGAATTTTTGAAAGTTTACCGTAGAGAGAGAGAGTGAGAGAAAGCGGAAGGGAGATTTTCGGTTTTAATGATAAACACTAGATAACTTGCTTTTGAGTTGTTTTGGGATTATGGTGGAGTAAAAGGGCAGAATTGATAAGTATGAATGAATAAATCAGTAGGAAGATTAGTGCAGAAGTTAAATAAAAATTTTAGAATCGCGACAGTGAAGTGAAGACGATGAAAATCGCGATCGCGAGATACACTTATGTCTGAGACTCACGATCACGACCCTTTAGAAGACGGAAAATGAAAGCATTTAGGCGGCTTGCAGTTGCGAGCCGTCGCCAGTACGACTTAATACTGCCTCTATGTGATCGTGAGCCATCCATTACTGCTTCTTGCTAGCCTGTTTCTGCTGAGATTTATTTATTTTTGTTTTAAATTGAATTCTTCCACTCTTTTGGCCATATCTTTGTCATCCGATCTCCGAATGACCTGATTCTTAAGGCATCGAATTCATAAGAAAATTTTCTACCTCTACATGTGAAATTGTGAATTTTCAGATTTAATTGACAATTAGGGATTGAATAAATTGAGTTGTGAATTATGGAATATAGTTAAGAATTATGGAATAATCCCGGAAATTGTCATGAACATGCATTATACATATTCAATATACATTAGTGAATTTGTAATCCTGCACAATAGTGATTTGTAT
>JAOQMR010000213.1:5476255-5511013 GCA_027563865.1 Erythroxylum pelleterianum
CCAACCACTATCAATGGTAATGGTAATCATTCCTTCCTCTTAACCAACCATCATAATTATAATGATAATATCCATTCCCATTATTCACTATATTCATTTCCATTTTTATTACCATTCTTCCGTACGTACCGACCAACCGACCCTAATTTTCCTGCCTTCCAAACAAACTAGATAGAAAAGGGTCAACAGGCATACAACTAATCAACGTGAAGGACGCACGGGTGAAAAGACTATGTGAAGCTGGACTTTTCATTCACACGATACTAATATAATTGAACCTCAAGAGTACGACAACTATACACGCAAACAAAGGCATATCAGTAGATTCACATATTACAAGTTCCATATACGAATGCTAAGAGAAACAAATCTAGTTTAACTGAGGAGATCTAGGAAAGAGAGTCTTTAACAGGAGAAGAGAAGAGGAGGCCAACAACAACTCGAAGTGAAAGAGAGCAGAAAAAAAGCCTGGGCCATTAATCCCACCAGGATTTCAATTATCAGACAGGGTTGATGTGTACTACGATAATCTTAGAGAATGTTTGTGTGAGAGAGAGCTCTGGTTTTAGCTGTATATAAATTTTCACCATTTTTGGGTTCTCCTTTTCTTCAGCTTCCGAAAGTATAAGAATGGCCGAGTACATATATGTAGTTAACCAGGTGCTCATCTGAACTCCTCCTCCTTTTGCTTCCTTTTAGCTTGTTTATCTTTATCTTCGGGATTAGAGCAACGGTCTCTTTAAAATGTGGATCTTTTTTTCTCGAGCTGTGTTAGTATTGTTAACTAGGTGTGTTTGAGTTCAGCTGGCTTTAAAGGATAATGCTTTAATTTCTCTTTCGTTATAGTTGTTTTATGTTTTGCAGAAAGCTGTTGTCTTGCTACTCTTCTTAAATTTTTGTGTTAGATTGGTGGAAGTAGAAGACACTTTTACATCTACTTAGCTTTGCGTGTTTTCCGATCTGGGGTTAGCTCGAGTTTCCTTTTTTTTTTTTGATAATCTTTGAGCTTATCTTTTTAACTTATTAGGCCTGGATTCATAGTGCATCTGTTTGTTTTCTCTTTCATAATCTCCATTCCGAGACGTGAGAAAAAAAAAGAAGAGTACTACTTTTTTGTATTGATGGCTGGGATATGGGTGGAGAAGGGGAAGAGGACGTGGGGTCTCTGCCGTTTGTACGTTATTGCAAGTTCTTTGTTGTTTGTAATATCTTATTGTTGTTGGTTACCGTTTGAACATTCGTTGTCCTGTTAAACTTAATTTGCTCTGCTTTACTTTGTTTTACATCTATTTAATATAATACTTAACCTGCAGTCGTTTTAAAATTTCTTCCGCCAGTAACATTCTTTCTTCATTTTGTGTTGCAGAGTACAGTAATCTTAAAGCCTCCTAAAAAAGCTTCAATTTTGTCAAGGATGATAGTTTTGATGTTTGCAATGGTCTGTGGGGTTTATGTATGCGTTGTTTGTCTGAAGCAGATAGGCACACAAAGTAAAATCAATATTGAAGATATCCAACTCCTTAAGGGGCCAACTCCTGATCCTAAACCTGTACAATTAAAATTCCCTGGTGATCATTACCCTAGTCCTAAGACCTTTAACAGGTAACTTCCGGTTTCTGTTGTTGGTCTTTTTGTTTCTAATTCAATAATGCATGCTTGAAGTTTTTTTTTGGGTGAAATTTTCAGGTCTGAGTGCCAGCATAATCCTGTAAGATACTTTGCAATATTATCAATGCAAAGATCGGGAAGTGGTTGGTTTGAGACTTTGTTAAATAGTCACGTTAATGTGAGCTCAAATGGGGAAATATTCTCTGTTTTAGACAGGAGGGGAAATAGTTCCTCCATTCAAGAAGTTCTGGATAAGGTCTATAACCTGGACTGGTTCACCAGTGCTTCCAAGAATGAATGCTCTGCGGCAGTTGGCTTCAAGTGGATGCTTAATCAGGTAACTAAATTGTTCATGTTTTGGTTTGTATTCTACATATCTAGTATTAAACGAACAATTTGGTTGAACTGCTGCAATGGGGGTATAGAACAAAATTTGGTGATCGCAATGCCTAGGCTTTTATCAGACTTTCATTCTAGTTCCGATTTCCTAAGTGCTCTAGATGCTTTTTGGTGCATGGTTGTATGAACAAATAAATGTCAGCCTTTACTGACCAAGACCGGTTACTCATTTAACAATTCAAGAGAGGACATTTCACCCCATGTTGAACTCTGCCACGGACATATTACTCATTCTCTTCCACTCTTTTATCTTAAATTCTACACTAACTTGCGCTTATCCTGTAGCCTCTTGTTCGCCCCAAACTATTCGCTGAACTTCTGGAATAGTTAGCTGTCAAAGTTTTGATATTTGATTTACAAACATCTAAGTTGCCTGTTTAATACGCAATGCCACTGGGCAGAAAATCATTTGTAAAACTGGTAATGTTCAACCATAAAGATCCAAGCAATTTAAGATGGCAATCTTTGTTCAATTTGTGTGAATATCCAGTTCTTAACTCTGGTTTAGATTCTACAGATTCTAGCCGATGCACGGTAAGCAGATATATTTGAGCATCTCTACCACCACTATTATAGGACATCTAATTACTTGGAAACGTCACCCGTCCTCTTTGTCTTATTAAACCAATCAAATGAATGTGCTTTCGTTATGTTCTTGATTGCACAAGTTATTGCAATAGGCAATATATGAACTGAAAATTTTCCCTTATTAGCTTTTAACAATTGATATCGTTTGCTATGTGGTAATTGTATTCAAAGAGTACACTTTTAAGTTCCAACACTTTAACAAATTAAATATCTTGTGCTACGGTTGAAGAAATTAGTCTTTGGGTGCAGAGGACTGTTAATTGTCAGGTATTAGCTGTCTGTAATAATACCATGGCTTGTGCAGGGAGTAATGGCGCACCATAAGGACATCGTAGACTACTTCAATCGTAGGAATGTATCAGTAATATTTCTTTTCAGGAGAAATCTACTACGCCGTATGGTTTCAGTTCTTGCAAATTCATATGATCGATATGCTAAATTATTGAATGGGACACACAAGTCCCATGTTCATTCAGATGAAGAGGTGTGTCAATGATCATTTCAAATCTTTCACTCTCATGAAGAAACATGTCTTTAACATGTATCTTTTATTTCTCACAGGCTAAAACACTGTCAAAGTACAAGCCTACAATAAATTCAACATTACTGGTGGATGATCTGAAGAAAGTAAAGATGATGGCTGCAAGAGCTTTAGAATACTTCAATAGCACTCGGCATATGGTCTTGTACTACGAGGATCTTGTCAAAAATCGTACGGTATGTTTGGATCTATTAGTGCAATCAACCCCGTCAATTTCCACATGGAGTTTGTGTTTCCATGCTATATTACAAGACCTTCCTGCGGTGGTAATATGGGCTTTAACTTTCTGAAATGCCAATGGTTCACTTTCTTTTGCTGCAGAAACTTCAGGATGTTCAACAATTTCTCAGGTTGCCGAAGATGGAGTTAACAAGCCGTCAGGTTAAGATACATAAAGGTCCATTATCAGAATTTGTTGAGAACTGGGAAGATGTCAACACGACATTAAATGGAACAGAGTATGAAAGTTTCCTCCAATCTGACTATTAAAATTTATGACTGGAGTTGATAGAACTGCTAACTCTCGGAAAGATGTGAATACCGAGTGAACTAACTTCTCTGACAGCTGACAGCATAGTGCATTCTCAACAAAAATCCTCACAACCCCTGAGATGCTACATGATCTTTTCCAACTTATGTTGACCCTTACGGAAAACTTCTGATCAGCTTCTTGTTGATCATGTACACAAACCATGTAACTTTTACCACATTCATCCCAAGCAAACTGTTCAGTAAGCTACCATGATTCTTGTTCTTTTATTCTTTTTGAGAGAGGAATATATACAGAGCTTTGGTTCAGGTCATTTTTGCTGCTTAGGTGCAGTCATTTTTCACGTATTGCTTAAACTGAGAATGTAGACAGAATTTTGACAATCACCAGCAACATTTTACCCCACTGCCGACTCACAGGTCGCATGCAGATAGTATTGTCGTTACTCACTGACTGGGAAACTTGTAGTAAATGACTAGTGATATCACAGAAACTGTGGCCTCTTATCCATTATTCTCATCCATTTAGAGGCTCCAGCCCAAAGTTACGAGGTTCTTAGTATACTGATTGGTACCAGATAGTATGTGCCGTACCGGTAAATGATACAAATCAGATAACCTTAGATTATGCCGGACGCATGCACTCTCAGAGTCTTCTCCTCTTCCCAAGCATTTTTTGCCGCTTCCTGCCTCTGTTTCTGTGACGTGTCTCCGTGCCTCACTCTTTAGCTTTCCTCTTCTGCTTACAGGTCTTGGTAGTTGCTGTAACGTCATTTGGATGTCCAACTTTTTCTAGGAAAGACCCCAAGTTGGGTCGTAACTATTGTACTAGTTGCCGTGGCTTTTGTTGAGAATCGGTGTACTGTGTAATAGGGTTACACTTGTAGATAAAAAGGGAGGCCACAGTGTGGAGAAAAATAAAACAATTAAAGTTATTTGTTCTTTGACAAGGGATAGATGAGTTTGAGTTGAAGAAAATTCACTAGCTTAATAAAAAATAATTTATAAAGACTATTTAAATATCAGTTATTAATTTTAAAATTTTAATTTAATTATTAAAATTTTAAAATTAATTATGCAATAAATTGAAAATTTTTAAAATAAATATTTTTGAATTAATAATCTATTTTCATTATAAGTAAAATAATATTTAGATTCATATACTAAATAATGGTTATATTTTTCTACAAAGAATACTTAAAAATATGTTAAAATGAAAATTAAGAGGCCTTAAATTGTATTTCTTTTTTAAATTGTATATATAAATATAACTATATTTTATTATTGATAGTAATTACATGTTAAGATAAAATATATATTATTGGCAGTTAAATATTAAGATAGAAACTATATTTTATTATTGATAATAATTATTTCTATTTGATGTTTTGATGTAATTATTACTTATTTGTATGATCCTTAATTTATATTTGTATAATAGTTAAATGATCTTTTTTATATTAATTATGGTTATAGTTTATAAGTGAATTACGTGAAAAGTAATATTAATAAAAATAAATAGATTATTGTCATTTCAAATTTCTATTGTAATAATTTTTTGAGACAAAGTTGATATAAAATTATAAATTATATTACAATATATTGATGAATTATTTTGCAATTTAAAAAAATTTAGGAGTATTTTATAATTAAAAAATCCAAAATGGTATTTGATATTGATCGATATAGGCATTCATAACATTGCTCCAGCTTGAGTTATTTCATGCAAATATCATCTACAGTCTATAGAAGTCATAATATTAGATTTCAAAATTAATATAGCAGAAAACGTGATAGGATCGAAAGATACTTGGATCACATCAAAAATAAATATCACTTACGATTTTTTTTAATCTACAAAACAAGAGACTTGTAGAATCTCAAAATGCAAAACTCCTATTACACGTTTTTTACTAATTTCAAAATTTTCTTAATGCAACTTAAAATTGAAATGATCTTCCTTGTTTCTCAATTCATTAAATCAAATTAACTCACATTTTTAGAATGTCTCTTTATATAGAATCATTCATAAATTTCCAATAACATCCTATGATAACAAACATTAATACAATTATTTGGAATAAAAACTCGAGTAAAAAAGTACTTTGAATTTGAGGTTCACGAGCCTCAAAAGATTCTCACACAATATAAGTTAAGAATATGACTTATATTAACTTTATTAGTTGAAAAGGCACAAATGAAATGGTATGATTAATGTGTTACAGTATTAACTCTCTTTTATTAAAGCATGTCTTATTTTAAATATTGTACAAATGATAGTTTAGGCATACTTAATGCTTAACTTGATAGTTCACTTATTTGTTTATTTAATCCACCCTTCAGAATTCACATGGCATATTAAGACAGATTGGATGAACATATTATTTCTTTAGGTTATGTTTTTACTAATAGCCTCTTATACCCTTTAATGTACTTCACATTAAAATTAATGTTTTAAGTCTTGAACGCTAGTTTATCAACTAGATAGATCACTTAAAACTTAACTCATCTTCATTCTTATAAAATAAAGGAGGTGATGTGGGAAGACATCTCGTATCTGTCAGACATACTTCTTATATCTAGAATTGAATGTTCAACACTTATTTAACATTCATTCTAAAATAAAAAGTTAATTCAAAATCAAGCATTCTCATATTTTTATAATTGAATTTTCATGTAAAGTTTATTGTAAAAATATTGTTTAATTCTCAATTAAAATATACCACATCACATAGTTGATAATGAACATACCGTCATCATTGATAACAAGGATAGCTATGCTAAGGCCATAGTAGTACAAAGAGAAATAAATATGTGTCGTAGGTCATAGTTGTACAAAGAGAAATAAATATATGTAGTGACTATTCATAATACTTGATATCCATGTGTTTGATTTTATATTGATATTTGAGTTCTTTGGTATTGTCCTTCAATGTAATTGTTCATACATAACATAGTGTATGAGACTACTCATTTCTTCGAAATAAAGAACCATTTTTATCTCTTGTTCTTCCTGTGGCATCTGTAGATACTACATATAATTTTGATGCTCGCATTTAGCAATTAGTGTCACAATTTTTTTTACTATCTTACATATAAAACTGTTCAAGTATTCCATTGATTATATGCAATTAGTAACAGTAAGAAACCTCCACTTAAACAATACTTATTGATCATAACTGCAAAGGTATACGCAACCTTAGCCATCTTCTTCACTTTGATAATGGTTGACATCCAATTTGTTTGTTCTCTTAACAAACTATTTATTGTCATTAGCTATCAACAAATATCATCCACGTGAAACAATAAAATTATATGTTTATCTTTAGATCTTTTAACATGTACTAAGTGGTCTTTTTTAATCATACTAAAATCATACAACATGATTATAGTACTAATGTAATATACCACTTATTTCATGACTATATTAGACCATAGATTGACTTTAACAATATGAATATGCAATGATTGACCCTTCTAAATGAACCTAGTGGTTGTATCATATAGATGCCTTCATCTAGTTCTTTATTTAAGAACATAGTCTTTACTTCCATTTGATGTCTATTAATATTCATTCCAACTATTAAGGCTACAATTAGTCAAACTGACATAAACTTCACAATAATGATAATTTCTTATTGTAATCGATCTCTTTGATTATGTATATCCATTTTTCACTAGATACGTTTTGCATCTTTCAAAGCTGTCATTAGTTTTTTACTTAACATTCTTTAACCGCATTTGTGATTGATGGTTACACATCTTTTTAGAAGATTATCCAAGTCTTATACTCAAATTGAACTTAATAAAGTTTATTCTTCTTCTATTACTATAAATCATTCGTCTTTAGCAAGTCTAGATAAGCCTTTCCATATTCCTCAGCTTATTATTTTCTTTTAGAATTACCACAAAGGTTATCAACTTCAAAATTATAGGGGGAATAATCCACTCACAATATAGGTATAATCAAAATTTGAGAAACGAATCTCTCTATATTCATATTGCTGCCACTAGTAAAGAGCTCTTACTGGGTTGTAACTTTCCTTCTCTTGTGGGCCTGTAGTCCTATTATAAATTCTAATATGATATCAGAGCGGGTTGCTCTTATGTTAGTCGTTAACACCTAGAAATGATAGATTATGACACATGTTAGACCCATATGTGAGGGGGGTGTGTTGAAATATAAAGAGTGGGAGTTGTCCCATATTGGAGAAAGAGAGGAAAGTAAACTAACATATAAGTCTACTGGGCTACTCCACCTATCACCAATTGGTTTTATGATGGAACCTCACTTGGACTTATATATGATCTAACTTTCCTTCTCGTGTGGGCCTGTAGTCCTATTATAAATTCTAACAGTAATTGTCATTGGTCAAGTCCTAATTTATCATCTCCTAAATTGACTCCACTTGGATGACTACCATTCAATTGGTCTTGTCTTACAAGATCATTTTGATTCAAGTCTCTCATATAGAGATAAGTTTTGAACTATCTTTTCTTGCTTTATAAAATCATTCTTTAAGAATGAGATATCTTATGACCCAAATTTAATTGATCGTTTATTACCTTATTCACCTTTAAACCTATACCCTTTGGAATGTTCATAAATATCTCTTAAATATACTCTTCTTCCATTTGAAACCAAAATTGCCATACTTATAAGAGGGACCATAAATATAGGTAAAAGATATATTCTCAAGAAATCATATACGGTTAATCAAGTTTCTTACTTTTCCACATCTCATATGGTGTTTTATGATATGATTTAATAGGCACGTTGTCAAGTACATTTATGATCATTAATGATACATCACCTCAATAAATGATAGGCAAATTTTCCTATACCATTTTAGAGCTAACCATAAGAAGAGTGTTATTTCTCATCTCTACAACACCATCTTAATGGTGGATTCATCTGATATTAATTAGCATCACATGACCTTTTGAATTGATTAAAGAACTCTTCTTAAGCTTGATCAATTCTTGAAGTCTTTATTAGCTTTATCTTATTGATTCTTTACTATATTGATAAAAGTTTTTAAACAACATAATGTTTCAAATTTTGAGAAATTAAATAAATGTAACTATACTGAGTATAATTATTGATAAATGTGATGAAATAAGTACTTTTGTGCCATACTCTCGTACATGTTTAGGCATAGATATCTTAATAAGCTATTTATAATAGATTAACAGCTCTTTGTCCTATGCTCAACGATATTCGTTCTATTTTGTTCGCTGGTCAATGTTCACAAGGAATGTATTTTATTTTATGTGGGGCTTCTAAACAAAATATTCTTAACCAATCAATTTATTTGCTTTTATCCAATATGATCAAGTCTAGCAAGCCACAAATTGGATATTATAACTAGATGCTATTAGATAAAAATTGATTTTATTTGTTTAATAAACATTTAATATTGCAAAACCTTCCAATATTAAACCTTAAATATTATAATTTTAAGAAAATTGTCCTTTCCACCATTGTTGAAATTAATATCAAATATGATGCTAATTAAAACATGAAATAACCAAGACTTTTTCTCAGATGAAAGTCCTTTTCCTTTCTTGTTTTAGTTGGCTTTAGTCCTTCTTGGAATCCTAAGTATTATAGAAGGCTTTCTTTCAGCTTTTTACTTAGACTCATCGTAATGCTTTCTTTTCTTATTTTTAACTCCTTATGAGCCTTTATTAGCCATAGATGCATCGGTATGTAACTTAAAAGCCTTCAGATGTTTATCGATAGGTTCCTTATAGCATCCTATCTCATCTTGATATTCATATTATGGGTTAAGTGTATTTTATATGCTCCTAACGTGGAATAAAAAATGTGTAACAACTTATACTAGCTCAGTATAAGATAAGATGTGACTAACATCCCCTGGTTCACTATGTTTGGCATTAGCTTCATATGCCTCAACATTGAATTCTCATATTCATATTTTCATATATATATATATATACAAACATAATAGGGACTGATCGTAATATGGTCATTGGAAGGCCCCTATAATATGTTACCAATGTGAATCATATGACCTTAATATGGTCATAACACTTGATCTCTAGTATAACATCATCATATTTGTTGTTTAAGCCAAAGAGTTCTTTTATATGAGCTACATGCCTCACAGTTTTCCTGTGTTGAGTCATATACTTCCGTGTAATGAGACAAGAGCCTTTTGTTCTTTCAATACATATTGGATTTCCATACTTCCCAATTTCTAAATTGTTGCCATTAAAGTTCAACTTTAGTGAATTCTGTGACAAAAAGTCTTAGGTATAATAGTCATTTTCCTTAAACAAATATGTCCATAATGTCATATTTAATATGTGATTGTTATCAATTTAAGTGAATTTGATGTAATCTTCTAAATAGAAAGTTTTTTTTTATTTTCACAATTATCTATAGAAACAAAGGGCCACTAAGTTTTCAATCATCAGCTATTTAGGTGTATTTATATATGAATATCTCAAGTATGATATGTATAACACATATATAAAACAATAAAAAAAGAAAGAACAATAAATTTCAATAAACACATAATATTACGTAAGTATCATTTAACATCAAATAAAAATGTGACTAACACTTTTTGACTAAAATTATAAAATTTGATGAAGTCTACGAATATTAAATTTGACGAACTCTGTGAGGAATTAAGTCAATTTGTTCTTTAGATGAATCATTGAAATTTATACTCACTATGAGCTCTATAATATCCTTTGATAGGCACTAAAGTTAAGACCTCTAGACACATCTTTTTCTCCTATAACCTTTAAAGAAAGTTTGCACTAGGCAACAATGTGTGTGAATATTCGAGAGAATATTCCAAACTCTAATTAACAAATCTCTATATTGGGGCATGAGAGTTTTGCAAGGCGCTTTCTTTTTTCTCATGGGAGTGGAGAAGTCCTGATAACAAAAAAAAAGAGACCTTTTATCATGTTATGCACTAATATAACTTATAATATTAGGTCTATCATGGGCATCGTACGGCATTGATCCAATTGTACCTTTATTGAATTCACACGATTTCATTTTGATGGAGTTCAAATTAAAATTGGTGTTCTTATTAAACCAATTTACTGAAATAAATTTGAGAAAAAATAATATTCAACATTTTTGAAAAATAAGTTGACATGTTTCCTATAATTTGAAAACCTTAGCCGCCTTTCTTTTACAAAGCTACACCAGCCATTATCATTCACCACTTGGTATTGCCGGTTAGAATCTTCATCATCACGTATAAAGCTACACCAACACTCCCCATCTTTATTGTTTCAGATTTGGCTAAACAAATAACATTTGTAAAAAAAACCAGCACTAAAATTTGGTTGTTTCAATTTTGAACTTATTTTCAGTTTTTTACAACTGAAAACAAAGGTTAAGTGTTCTTTAATACGATGGTGGAGGTGACTTTCCACAAAAGAACAATAAAAAGCAAGAAGATTATTATAATGATTTTAGTGGCTTGAGTTTAACTTTTCTATGGGTATTTTTGTTCATGTAAAATGAGTTTCTCAAATATTGGCAAACTTTTTGGTCAGATCTTCACAATAACAAGACACAAATTATGGGCTTAATGTTTACTTGTAAGAATTAATTAGAAAGACATGCTACGTAGTGTATGGAATATTTGGCACACAGAGGTGTGTGCTCAGGCTTTATATTTACATTAGTTGTAGTAACATAATTGGTTACATGAGAGAGAAAGAGAGGCGATTAACCATACACGTGTATGTACAATATTATAAGAATGATAAAGAATAAATGAATAATGAATCAGATTTTTCTACTTAATTCTATGCTTTACCATTCCCCCTCAAATGAGAGGGTGTTGTTATCAGTCTGAGTTTGTTTCGATATTGAAGGAAGAAAGAATGAGTTAGTACCTTGGTAAAACAATCTGCTACTTGATAAGAGGAAGGTGTATAATGAACATTGATGAAGCCTGAAAGTATGAGATCACAGATGAAATGAATGTCAATCTCTATATGTTTACTACATGCATGCTGAACTGGGTTGGTAGCAAGGGCACGAGCACTTAGATTGTTGCACCAGATCATAGAAAGTTGTTGCAAAAATAATCCAAGCTTAGACAATAAAAAACATATCCATTTAACCTCGACTGCACCATCTGCAAGGGCTCGGTACTCAAACTCTGTGCTCGAACGAGAAACAACTCTCTGTTTATGAGAGCTCCAAGAAACTAACGTACTCTCAAGATATACATAAACACCAGTCACGGATTTTTGAACATCGACGTCTGTAGCCTAATCTGCATCAGTAAATGCAGTCACCTGAAGAGATTTGAAAGGCTTAATACGTTGACCAAGCTGACATGTACCCTTAAGATATCTGAGCATATGTTTTACTTCTTGAAAATGAAGGTCAGTTGAGATAAAAACTGGATAAGTTTTTTCATCGTGTAAGCTATATCAGGCCTGGTGGTGGTAAGGTACTGAAGGGATCCAATAGCTTGTCGGTAGAGAGATGGATCTTTTATGGGTGTTCCATCATTTTTTGAAAACTGACGTCCAGTGACCATTGGAGTTGGTATTGGTGCACAATCCAACATGTTAAATCTCTTTAGGATATCGAATGTATACTTAGCTTGACTCAAGTGAATGCCCAAGTTGTCTCTACATATTTCTATTCCTAGAAAGTAGTATACGTGACCAAGATATTTCAAGGAAAATAGATTATTTAGCTTCAGAACTAAGGACTTTAGGTAGCTAGGATCATTACCGGTGATTAGTATATCATCACTTTTAGCATTCTGAAATCCCTAACTCAATAGGGTCAGGCATAGTTGGCTGAACCAAGCATGAGGTGCTTGATTGAGTCCACATAGTGCTTTTATTAGTTTGCACACACAATTTGGACGTCAACGATCACAGAAGCCTTCAGGTTAGCACATGTAAACATTCTCTTGAAGAAAACCATTGAGGAACTCATTATTAACGTCCAGTTGTTGAATCTCCCATCCATAAGTGACAGCACTGGTAAGAACAACTCAGATTGTTGTTGGTTTTACCACAGGGCTGAATGTTTCTCCATAATCAATTCCTAGTGCTTACTGGTATCTTTTTGCGACAAGCTGGGCTTTGTGCTTGAGGATGGATCCATCTAGTTTAAGCTTTGTCTTGAAAACCCATTTACAGTCAACCAGCTTTTGTGTATCGGTGTAAGGAATGAGAATCCATTTCTTGTTTCACTGAAGGGCTTTTAATTCATTAGCCATGGCTTGCTTCCAGTGTAATGAGGCATCTTTGACAATTCGAGGTTCTGTGAGCTGAGCTAAACAAATTGATCTTTCTAAGTGAAGTAGCCCAACAAATGGATGTTTGGGCTTGTATATACCATCCTTTGCTCGTGTAGTCATTGGGTGTGTGCTTGTTTGGAGCTGCCTTTCAGACAAGCTTCTGGATTGACCCATCACCTGTTCACTTGTGCTCGACCCACTGGAGCTGGACCCATCTGTTGAAGAAGACTCGTGACTCGGTGAATAAGGCTCATGTGAGGAGATTATAACAGTTGGAGATTTATCCGTTGAGCCAACATGTTTTTTATTAGAGGTTAGAGATTCTGCAATATTGCTGCTCTCGAAGTTACAAGTACTTTCTTTGTTTGGTGTAATTATCAAGGGAATAATACACTCATTCTCGATAAATGTCAGTTGTCGATTTAAAAAACCTGCAGTACAAGGGAAAAACAAAGCATCAAACACAACATGACGTGAGACGTATGTTCTTCCTAAAGAAATGAGATAGTTGGATCCTTTGTGTTGAGACGCAAGTCTAAGATAAATGCACTTCTGACTATGGAATTGGAACTTAAGCTCATTATATGGTTTTAGACAGGGATAGCTGCACATCTAAAAGGTTGTATCATTTTGTAATGAGGTTCTACTCCATAAAGCTGAAACAAAGGAGTTGATCCTTCAATTGTAGATGTTGGTAGTCGGTTGATGAGGTATACCGCCATTTGAAAAGCATCTATCCAGTATGTGAGAGGTAACTGAACTTGAGCTAATAGTGTCAACCCCATCTCGACAACATGTCGATGTTTGTGTTCTACTCTCCCATTTTGTGCAGAGGTATAAGGACAAGTAAATCTCATTCCAATTCCTACTGCTTGTGTAATATTCACAAAGGGTCTATATTCAATCCCATTATCACATTGTATGACTTTGATTTTTGTGTTAAAATAATCTTCAACTTGTGCCTGAAACAAGTTGAATGCATTCACAGCTTTGCCTTTATGTTTCAGTGGATATATCCAGGTGTATCTATTGTAATCATCGACAAAATGAATATAGAAGAAATGATCACTTACTGATTGAACTGGTGAGGGTCCCCAAAGGGTCGTATGAACTAATTCCAAAAGAAAAGAAGCACGAGACACATATTTGGAGAAAGGTAGCTGTTTTGATTTGCCATATTGACATGCTTCATAAAAAAAAATTCAGATATTGAATATTCACATTACACTTATTCAATATTTGTTTTAGAACTCTATCACTGGGATGTCCTAGCTTGTAATGCCGTTTTAGGAACTCTTCTTTCTATGTAAGTGATGCCATATGAACTTAAGCCATCGGAGCACGTTCATACATTTGATACATTACTTAGCTTGATATCCCGCTCACCAGTGGACGATCTGTCTTCTTTTCCTTCATAACACAACCATCATTAGTAAAATGAACATCTACTGGACTGTCTTAGTGAGTTTATTAACACTCATAAGGTTTTTAGTTGCAGAGGGTATTAGCAATACGTCTTTAAGGTAGAGTCTGGAGTTAGATACAGGTAAAGAGGTGGAACCTATTCCAACTACACAGTTGGTTCTCCAGTGCAAGTATAAAGATGAGTCTTACCTACATGATTGATATTCTCTAATTAACCAGCATATAGAGTCACATGATAATTTGCCCCACTATCCATATACCATGATGGATCAGAGATTGTTTGTGGATGAGCATAGTACCCTTTTGACGAGTTAGGATAGAAGGCTTGTGGGGCAGAATAGTTCCCAAAACCACGTCCAAAGCTAAATGGAGGTTGGAAATTTATGTCGAAATGGTGGTAGCAGTTTGCTACTACACGTCCTAGTTTCTCAGATAAGTGACAATATGGTTATTTCCATTATTGAAGCCACCTCAATTTCCATGGCCTCAGTGTCCTCGAGAACCACCACGTGACCCTCTCCAGGAACCTTGCTTGGTGGCATTGTGATTCGTATTAGAGGATTGATTATCAGTGTCATCACGTTGAGCAACATTTGCAGTAGGTTGAATCGATAGAGTCGATAAGTAGTTAAGTTGCTCCATACGATTTTCAAAGGCAAAGGGGCAGATTGTGCTTCAATCTAGGTAAGGTTAGGTTGATAAACCAGCTTTACTACAACAACATTATAGTCTGAATCATGAAGAATGAGGTAATCCATTGCAACGGGAGCTCCAGCCAATAGTAGATGATTTGCAATGCTTTTCATTTTGCTAATGTACTCATCCATCTTCATTGAGTTTTTATGCGTTTGATGAAGCTCCAACTTGAACACCATAACACACAATTTCATTGACGTGCAGGTGAGATTATGAGCACCAACCCAAAGATCACGAGCTGTCCGACAGTAAAGTAATTGAGTTCCAACTTCTTGGGTCATTGTATTACATAGCTAGCTAATTAGAAGTCGATCTACAACATACCATTTTTCAAAGGCTGGATTTGGAGTCATCTCTGCTCCTTCAGAGACGAACTGAGAAGGTGTTGAACCGGAGTCATTGATATGTGACTCAAGAAAATTTTCTTCGATAGTTTCCTCTGTCCAACTTGATAGAGGTTGTTTGGCTGGATGAATTAAAAAGAGAGTATGTTTTGGAGGTGCGGTATTCGAAAACGGTGAAATAATCCGCTAAGGCTCAACACATCAAAATGTTATGACGAGACAATTAAGTTTTGGTCCGGGACAAGTTATAAAGAGAATTGTTGGCTAATTTAATATACTATGTGAGGTCCTTTTTTTCTTTCTGGCATCTGAAATGAATAGATCTGAAAAGATTAAATTGCTCTTATAATTCGGGGCCTGATCATTTATGATCACTGAGACCTGAAATTAGTAGCGGGCTTAACTCTGTTACTGCGTTAGCTTTGTAAGTTACCCAATGCCACTTTTGTTAGCTTCTGATTCGAACACATACGGTATAAATTCATCCAGAACAGCGACTCCTCCCTTTCTTATTCTGATCAACATGCTTTATGTGTTTTAGAATTAGCCATGCTTCTAACTTTTGCCTGGAAAGCTCCCACCTTGTCTCCTGACTTTTCCTTTATAAATGTTTAAAAAATTAAAAAAAATGCACGAGAAAGCTTAAAGACTATTAAATTTTGAAAAGGAGAAGTTTATTTTATCGCCAAATCACAAAAGCCCCACGATAGAGGGAAAAAATGGTAGTTAATTTAGGGTTTGTTTGTTTACATTTTTATTTTATTTTTAAATTTAGTAAAATTTTTATTTTATTTTATTTTATTTTGGTTTATTCCAGTTTTAAAAAATTATGAAAACTATAAAAATTGGTAGTTGTTATTTATTTTTTATCATAATTATGAACAAGTTAATTTAATCACTATTTTTTGTAATTAAATTAAATGAATTAAATCATTTAATATTATAAATAGCATTAAATTAAAATTTCAAGTAAATTTTGATTTAATAATAACAATATATTTAAAATAAATTAATTTATAAATGAAATTAAGTTTTATATTATTTATTTTAGTGAAATAAAATAATTTGTTAATAAATATTATATAAGAGATTAAAATAAATTTGTTTAATTAAAAATAATTTATCTTTAAGTTTTATTTAACATGTAATTATTATCAGCAATAAAAATATAATTACATTGATATTAACAGCTAAACAGATTTTTGTTTGTATTTGAAAAATAAAACTAAAAGCAGAAAACAAAAACTGAAAATCATAACTAGAAAAATTGAAGCAGAATCAAACGAATATAACTCATATTTCATTAATAGAGTTAATAACAGGAAAACTACAATATAAACCAAAGTTCAATGAGAAAAGATATGCCGCTTACATTATTGCAAATACATCAATCTTTTTTTGTGTGTAAAAGATGTAAATCTTTTATATAATTTAAGAAAATTAAAAAATTAAAAATTCTCATTTTTAAATTTTTTAGAAAGATCTCTTCTTTTAAAATCCCATTAAAAATAATAATAACACATGCGACATGAATATAATTCTTGAACCAATTAAATACTATTTATATGATGATCTTTAAATTCAAGTTAAACTAATTAAATTGATTCAAATTATTAATTATTAATTTAAATCAAGTTTAATTTATTCGGATCAAATTTAAGAGCTAAGTTGGATTATGCATATTTTATAAGCCAAAAAAAAAACTAACTAAAGAAAGAAAGAAAAGGACCATTTATCTAACACATTACAGATACTACCCAATACACTGAGCAGAAATCAGTAAGCATTTCAATCTAATATTTAGTCTGCATAAATGCAAAGTATGCAAAAGAAGACTATAATTCGGGTTGTTCATAGTCATCAAATGAGTTTATCTTTGTTTTATTTAGATTCAAATATTATTATAAATGAAGAGTCTAAATCCAAAACAAATCTAGTTTAGCCACGGATGCTTTAAAGCAATTGAGTAAGTAACTATAAATTTTCTAGCATAAATGAAAATTGAAAAATTAAAAACAAACTAAACAAATTAACACCCGAAATTTGATAACATATTATAGGTCGATATACTTGCCTATTTTTGCGGGATTCTTACTCAGCTTAATTATTTTCACCTATGATACAATAGTTTTACTTATAGCCATTACAGAGCCTACTCATCCAACTCTTGACACTATCACTCATCTTCATAACTTGTGAAAGTAAATATCTCCCAATAGCACGATCCTCTCGTACTAACCTCAACAGATAATTTTCTCTACAATACTTAATAATAAAGGATGAAAATAAAATAATTCAGATGATAGAAATAATAATGAATATAAATAAAGACAATACTTCAGATAAAAAACATCTCTTCTAAATATGTTACTTTCGATATTGTCACTGAACTATCACATAGACAACAACGAACAAATCACCAATAAACATAAACGTTTCTTCATCAAAACGTTGCAAACAACAGAGTTATAAAATCCACGATGCCTGTTGGAATTTTATGCACACTACTACCACTGTCGATAGCCACTAAAAGCACATCTGATTAATACTCAATCAACCCAACAATAAACACACTATCGACCATAAGTGACAACTTCAACAATAACGAAAACTTGTGAGTTTTCACACCCCACAAATCACAACCAAACAGCCACAAATTAACACACCATGCATAAAAACGATTAATAACCACCAAAGATTCAAACACAAGATAAAACCAACTGGCAAATTGCCCTTAATGATTGCTGAAAACAGAAGAAAATGCAGATGCCAAAATCACACAAAATTGACAATTACACAGCCCACAAAAGTCACTTACCGCTTGACCAAAAATTTAGTACCACATCATAATCATATCCCATAAAACTAATTGTAAAATATTATCCAAGATTGCCCTAATTAAAATCCTAGCCTCAAAAATTTAGTACCACATCATAATCATATCCCATAAAACTAATTGTAAAATATTATCCAAGATTGCCCTAATTAAAATCCTAGCCTCCAGGTCATACAAAAACTTTCGTTGATTCACACCAAAAACAACAATACTTTAGCCCCCATCTTACCTAAATTACAGCCATAGTCCGGTTGCAATAAACCAACCAAGTCTCCAAAAAAATATGTTATCTTAAATAGCTATTATCTCCAAAATAAGTTATTTATTAAATCTGATTAGGATTTTAAACCTTATCAAACTTATCTTGAAATAGTCTCACATAAATTTAACTAAATTCAATTATTAAATAATATCCAAAATTAAATAATAAGATATTATAATATATAGCTTAACAAAGAGAACATATTTCTCTATAATTCTTGTTCCATGATGATTCTTTCTACTAAAAAGGTGAAAGAATAAGGGCACTAGAAGACACCTGGATTTGCTAAGTGGAATGCACACTTCGAACAAATTTTAATACACTAACATAAAGTACCTATTATTCAAGTGAGCGGTTGAAGTAAATGTACGTCTCTTAAGTTGTACCAGACTGCTAGTTAAGCCTAAGCTCCTTCTTTCTGTTTGTATTTTATCTGGGAAGTGCTTTAAGGCTCACATGCAAGTGCGTCTTTCCCCTCTATAAATACCTTGGTTAAGCAAACTGTTTTGCAACCCAAAACACTAGCCTAGCCTTCCATTGAAATTTCTTGCAGAATTCTCCTAAACCCTTTTTCTAGCTCCATTCTCCCTTGCTATATGGCACAAATGAGGTCGTTCTTCACATGTGTTCTCTTCCTGTTCATTTTGTACGAAAAGCTTGAGTGCATTGAGGGAAGGCACTTGAAACCGAAGAGAATATATACATCCTTCAACCCCCAAAAACATAACGAGTTACTTGGAAAGCACCACGGAAAAATGTTCCTTGACCACAGCACTAACTTGTATGTTAATGCTAAACCGGAGGAGGTGCATGCAACTAGCACTTCTCCTCCTGCATCTGCAGTGCCTCCGTCACCGGCACCATCAGTAGCTGGCGATCCTCATCCGGCTCCACCAGGCCATGACGTTAGTGCCTTTAGGCCCACTGCTCCAGGTCACAGCCCAGGGGATGGCCATTCGCTTAATAACTAGGGCTACTTCCTCTGCTTCATGTTTTTCAGCAGTTCTCATTATGAAGGAAATAAAGCAAAAGATATCGATGACGTTCGTTTGCTACGTAAACTAAAATCTGGTATCTGTTTAAGTAGTGCAATAATCATCTCTTCTAGAGACAGAAAAGTGAAAAACATTGTTTCCCTTGCTGCTTGTAAGTGTTTTGTTAATTAATGAAGTTTCGATTCTAGCATATATACGAGCAAGAATGGCATGACCGCTCGACTCTGATTTAGATTAGAGATGGCTGAAGTTTCCCATTTCACAGAGAAATATCAACTAACTTGTTATACCAATCAGCTGTGTAAAATATGGCCGTTTTCAAAATAAATATAAGAACTCTTCTCATGTGTCCTTTAGTAAGTGTTTTCTCTATGTATGTTATTAATATAAAGAGAAAACAAAATTACTGATATTTAAAAAAGATAAAGTAATAATTTTTTTAAAAATAAAATCATTTTAAAAATAAATGTAAGAACCTTCTCATACGTCCTTTATAGCATAATCTACTCAAATGTTTCTCTGGTTTATTAATATAAAGAGAAAACAAATTTAATGGTATTTTCTCAAAAAAAAGAATCACTAATTTACGAATTTTTTAAAATAAAGTTTTTAAAAAATAAATATAAGAAATCTTTTCGCATGACTTTTAACATAATCTACTCAAACGTTTTTTTTCTTCTAATGTATGTTTATTAATATAAAGAAAATTAACGGTAAAATCACTAAAGTAACGAGTTTTTGCAATAATTCAAGTTCTAAAACTTAGCATCTATATGATAACGTTTTGGGAATTTTGTTCAGGGAACACGATGTCTGACCAGGAAGTACCAAAAAATGTACCATATAAAAGAAAACCTTATTGTGCCTTAACCCAATTAACATTATCTAATTGTAATTCTTAAGCTAGAAAATTGTATCCTAAAGTGGCTTTTGATGAAGTAGAACTGGCTTCTCCAAGGGTTCTCGCGGAGATTGGAGTTAAGCTATTGGCCTGAAGCTTCGTTATGATTTATGAAACAGTACGTACATGTGTAGTAAATAAAGTGTAATTCTCAATGATGTAAAATATAAAAGACACGTAGCTTTATACACAAGTTGTTAAGATAAAATAAAATAACATAAGATTAATGCAAATAAAACTAACTATAGTAATAATATGCTATTATCCCTATCATCAAGACATAAAAATATTATTAGAATTCTATAAATCAATCCTCCTAAGTCCACAAGTTCTTGTAATAGTGAATTTGCCTCAATATTTAATAAAAAGCAGAAAATTGTAAAGTTCTAGTCATGATAGTAGTAATTTAATTAGAAGAAAAGATATGTTTGATGATGAGAGCCTTTTTATTGACCTAGTTCTGAATAAAATGGATATGAATCATAATATACTTTATAAGAGTATGAGAAATTGGATATATAACAAGAAAGGTGACACTAAAATTATCACATCATAAAGTAGGTTTAATATAATACAATCTTATTTCACTAGGAAGAGAGGTGAGCCAACATATTTCAATAGTGCCGGGAGCAATGCTCTTGTACCTGACTTCAATATTAGACTTGCAATAGTGGACTCTTCTTGATACCCTAAAAAATCAAATTAAGACCAAGAAAATGTAATAGCTAGAGGTAAAATAGCAGTCATTAGGGGAACCAACCTAGTCAATGTCACAATATACTTGTATGATAAGTGTTGTGATTCTAGTTAAGTGAATGTCATAAGAGAGTGTAGATATAAGATATTGTAAAATTTGTTTGATCGTGATCTAGTGAATATCAGTAGGGCAATATAAAAATTGAGAGACTTTGCTTATTGCGAATTGGATTTCAGAGTGAGTGAGGCAAAGATATTGAAGAGAGTCAACAGTACTATGGCCATAGTTTTCAGAAAGAGATAGGTGGGGTAAAGAGTGCATTAGCATATTTGGAGTTATCAAAGTGTATGCAATGAAAAAGGTCTTTATTGTATTGAGTTTAAATAGAAGGTCATTGGATATGGGTATGATTTCAATGCCAAGAAATACTGAACAGGAGCTAGGTCTTTAATGGAGAAAACCATGTTAAGGTCATGGATAAGAGAAGTAATGAAGGTGGGTAATGAATATATAACTAAAATATCATCCATATAGACTAAAAAGAAAGTTGTATGAAACGGGGTGGAGTGAATAAAAAAGAGAAGTGTAAGATTTTAACAAAGTGAGAATTGAGTTCATGAATTTGTTAACTTGAATATGAAAATGACCACGAGGAAGCTGTTTAAGACTATAAAGAGTTGTTCTAAAAGGACAAGTATAGTGAGAATGGTGAGAATTTGTAAAGATGAGTCATAAAAATTGTTTATTGAAGATTATCATAAAAAATGCATTATCAACATTAAGATGACGAATAGACCAATTATTAAAAAGAGAAAGATTGAGAAAAACGTAGATAGTGGTGGGTTTGAAAATAAGACTAACAAAGTTAGTGTAATCAGTAATAGGAGCCTGATGATATTTCTTGGCAATAAGATAAGCTTTATAGCACTCAAAGGAATCATTGATTTTTTTTTTCAGAGGAACAAGATTCTAAGTTTAGTTGCAATGAAGAGCATTGAACTCATTAAGTATAGTTTGATGCTATTGGAAATTTTTCTTAGCTTCAGTGAAAAAAGTGGATCAAGGTTATAAGAGTTATGATAGGTGGTAAAATAAGTGACATAGTTAAAAAGAGGGTTTTTAAGGAATATGAGTGTGGCCAAGTGTATAAGTGATCATAGGAAAAAATGAAAATGAAAGTTGAGTAATTTTTCCTCGAAGATATGATATATAAGAATATATGATATTTGACTTAGTGGATAACAAATGAGAAAAATTAAAAAGTGTTTATTAACAAGGTCGACTAAGACATTAAAGCTAGAGATTAAGCAGAGCAAGAGAGAATGTGCGAGTAACAAAATTTAGAGTAATCTTGATTACGTAGAGATCATTATGGATGTGACATATAGGAAGTATCCTTCACAATATAACTAAAATGGTTAAATTTAATAAGCAAGATTTATCTGTAATAAAATTTGCTATTGTTAAAGGGTTTACATTAAGATGTGGGACAATTAAAATATTATTAAGGTATGTGTCGAAAGTGTTAAATTATTATTAAAGGAAATAGGAAAAGTGTTAAATTATTAGTAAGGGAAATAGGAAAGGCATTACAATTATTGACATTCACTTGGTCTAGACCTTCGTATGGAGTCAATTTCATTAGTTGACAACTAGGTATTATATGAGTAGTTATACGAGCATTAAGTCATCATTTGGTAACATTAATGGAATTAAATTCTAAATTATAATGATTAGCCCAGAAATTCATGGTAAAAAAAGTTATAGTGATGATATTGGGGTAGCTTGAAGCCAAAATTAATGATTTCAAGACTCTAAGTATGTAAATCAATAGTGTACAATAATACATATCCATATTTATAATAATTTAACTCTATGAGAGAGTTTATTATAATTAGACCAGTTAAAATTAGAAGAGTCTTAGGTTGGGGCTTAGTTGTAGTTTTGGGTTAGATAGTGGGTTTGGATTGAAAATTGAACTCACTATATAAATTGGCAACTTACTCATTTGAAAACACTGACCCATTAGTGATTAGGATAATTCCTAAAGAATTTAGAGTTTCTTCCACCATTGTTAGTCTTATGATTGTAATTTTTTTTCCTTTAGCACCATTTCTATATGAAGATTTGCCACCATAATAAGAAGTGACAGAATATTGTTTTGAAGAAGGATTAGATTGTTTTGAAGAAGGATTAGACAGAAGAATAACAAAAAGGAGAATATACTCATGGATGAAGAGTTTTTCATAAGCTCATCAAAGAAGGTGGTGGAATCTCGATGTTCAATGGTGATGATACATGATTTGCACTATGTAGGTAGAATGTTTAGGGTGAAAAAGAAAAGAATTTTTTTTCCTGAGATTTTTTCTCTGATGATTGCAAGTTCATCAACAGTGTTAGAAATGATAGATAGAAAATCAGTGATAGAGTTAGAACCTTTCTTCAATGTATGAAGCCTTTGTAGGAGAAGAGAATGTTGAGATGTTGATTATTTTCATAAAGTCTCGTATAGTAACCTAAAGATCATAAGCAGTGTGGTAGCTAAGAGCAAGATGTGTGATGAAAATTAACAATGAGACAATCAAACTTCTACCATTCAATGTATTGTAAAGATGGAGGATTCATGTCGTATGTCTTTGTTGGTGGTGGAAGAGTGCCATCGACATAGCCAATAAGGTTAAAGGTGATCAGGGTGGGTAGATTTGATTTCACCATACAAAGTATTTTGTTAAATCCAAATATATGGTTAGAAAAATGGTTTAATTAAATAGTAAAGTAGAAGCAATGTTGTTTTCAATGAAATTTATTGATATGTTGTTGGTTTTGTTATGTTTATGTTACTGGTATTGATTGCTGGTGTTATTATGAATGTATTTTGGTAACATATGTTGAAAAAGATTTTGTTAGATGTTTATAATACATTCGTATAAAACATCTTAAGCATATACTCTTGATTCCATGAATATAAGTATGTGCATAGCAAACAAAGTGTAATTCTTATTGATGAAAAATGTGAAAGGCTTATAGCCTTTATATATAAGTTATTGAGATAAGATATGTTAAGATAAGATAAAAAATATATAAAATATCCTAATAATAAGAAAAAGATAAATATAATGTATAATAATTTATTATTATCCCTATAATTAGAGTATAAGAAAATATAATTAGGATTCTGTAAAAATCTTCATATATTATCACATTCCATGTTATGCATTTTCCCCTTGAGATGTAGATTTAGGTTATTATAGTAATTTACAAGAAATAATTTAGCTTATAATTCTATAGCTTATAACTCATCAATATACTTATCTTCCTACATTCAAAAGGAATAATATAATTTATTGAAGTTGTGAATAATCTATGTATTACTGGCTCTTTATTGTGAAATGATGTTTTTATGTCTATTTATCATCAAGTGCTCTAGTTTTATGCAAATTGTTATGTTTCAAGTTAAATTTGTGTTCATAGTTTTGTCACCTGTGAATTTGGGACTTTTATGGTAAAATACTTATTAACCTTTGAGGTGGGAAATGGGTTAGTTTAATTATTTAATTAAAGATAGAATGGGTTTTTCGATTAATCTATAACTTCGGTACTTGTTGGGTAAATTCTAAAGCTTTTAATTTAGCCTTTTAAAATCTTTTATTTGTTTAGCTAGTTTTATTAATTGTAGAGTCATACATTTTACTAAAGAAACATTTTAAAAAATATAAAATTTGATGAATCTTGACTGATAAGACTAAATTTCCTGCTTCAATGACATTGGACTCACCAATATCAGTACCATTATTATTATCAGAATCACTCCCTGTTAGTAAAGAATTGTTTTGAAGTGTTTTTTTGCCGACAAAAATCATAACCATGTCCAAGTTAGATGCATCTCGTGGATGAATGACAGAAACTAGAAGCATTAAAGGTATGTTTCCTCTGCTTATAGTAATAGACAAGAAAAGATTTAATTAAAAAGGAAACAATTGCAATACTAATAATAGAGGGCATAATTGCAATTAATTTTGACATAATTGCAATTAATTTTGATCTTATGTTGGGTAAAAATATGAGAAATCATAAAAACCAAGAAGAAAATTGAAGAATTGGGGATTTAGGAATCCTATCAACAGCATACATGAGTAATATGTGCCTTTTAATAAAATTATTTTTTACCAAGTCAACAAAATCTACGAAACATTTTAGGGTAATTTTAAGTGCTTTCAAAATATTAGAGTCGTTTTTGTATGTTATCAAATGTCAATATCTAACTTAAATTTTAATGCAAATATAAGGGTATAATATACCTTCAGCCGAAATCCTTGCAATCCTTGTACTATTAAATATATAAGATAATCTAAAAATATGAAAAAAGTTTGTTTAAAAAATTCTGTTATCTAAATTTAACAAGCTTTCCATTTATAGTTGAGTAGATCATGTTGCATATTCCTGTTAGTAACAATGCAAAGTAAATACTGACACACACAAAATATTTCTCCTTCTAAACAACTTTATATTTTATGCTCTTTTTGTCTATATTAATTGAACTTACTATCTATGATCGTTGTTTTTGTGATTCGTAGATTTCATAAGTGATGTCCACTTCAATTCTTATTAAATAACTAGGGCTCATGTCCACTTGAAATACCTTCAATGGAATTTATAATAACATGTAATACTAATAAAAAACTACCAACTTTTTAATATAAGAATATGGATTATAAATACAAAACTAAAATGGAATTAACTTTATTAGTAATTTAAACATGATTCCAATACATTATGAAACACTTTTTTTCTAAATTATAACAGAAACCATCAATAATTTGGTAATAAATTAGTAATAATAACTCTTATTTCATTGAAATTTAAATTTTTTTGTAAGAATCCAATATAAAGAAGTGCATACATTTAACTTAAATAATTTCTCTTACTAAAATGGGTGTTGTTGCTCTTGATTTTATTGGAAGAGTAAACTAATTTGTAATTTTCTAGGAAGTACTCTTTATGTTCTCAAATCGAACTTTTGTATTTCATATAAGACCTTTTGCATTTTCTATAAGACCTTTTGTATTTCTTAGAAGAGGTTTTTTATTTCTTAGAAAACTTCTTTATATCTCCATTTTCTAGTATTCAATGTACTCTAGAAATTTCATTTAGTTGTTATAAATAGACTTGATGTGTTTATAAGGTTGTAAGAGAGTAAAACATAAATTTTAGAAATACTAAAATCCTATAGTAGTAGTAGTAACACTGCTTTTTCACAAAGACTTTTCTCAATTTATTTTCATCCTAATTATCTACCAACTCTCACTAATGCTAATAAGTTTTGGTATAAAAACTTTTTAAAGCATTTATGGCATATATCAATATGTTATTTTCCATCTTTATAGAACAAATTTCCATATTCAACGGAGAACATTACGATTACTGGAGTTTCAAAATTGAGATAATATTTATGCCAAAAAATTATGGAATATTGTGGAGAGTGGTTATCTAAAGCCAACTTAAGAAGGAAGTTCAGAGTTATAGTCAGAGGTAGAGGGAAAATAGATCATAAAAACAAATGCACTAGCTTTGTAAATCATCCAAAAAGGTGTGTGCAAGCCAATTCATCCTAAATTGTTTAAAATGAAGAAGGAAAAAAAGCATGGGATGTTTTAAAGAGAGAGTTCCAAGGATCAAACAAAACCATTTTGGTTAAATTTCAAATGCTCTAAAGAGATTTTAATAATCTAGATATGAAGGAATCTGAAAATGTTTAAGATTATTTCTTAATAAGCTTGAAAATTATTAATCAAATAAAAAGTTTTGGAGATACTACTGAAGAAAGTATAATAGTCCAAAAGATTATGAGAAGCATACCATAAAAATATGATCATATAGTTGTAGCCATTAAAGAGTCAATAGACTTATTCCAGATTTCTATGTATGGGTTAATAGGATCACTGGAAGCACATTAACATAAGATACTCAAGCTTGAAAAGCATCCTTCGGAGCAAGTGTTTCACCCTAAAATTAAATTATTAGAGAAGAAGTTTAACAAAGGAGACCAATGGAAGAAAGAGACTAATAATCTAGAAAAGGTCAACATTGTAAAGGATTTTCAAATGGTAAAGATTGTATCAATTACCAAAAAAAATCAAATCAAAAGATTGTTACTTTAGATTTAAGTGGTGTAAAATCCCAAATCACTCAAAAAAATTATTAATATTAAGAATAAGATGATAAAAAGGAAGATGTCAAAGAAGCAACTAATTTTTTAAAGAAAAATGATGTTTTTTCCCCTATGTTAGTGTTACACAACAAAATTGAGATGTTTTACATGTTTAAATTGGTTGTAGCAAACACATCGTAGAAGATTGACGAGCATTTTAAGAACTTAATGAAGTTTTTTTTCCTTAAGTTGATATTGGTCATAGCAAAATCATAAATATTGTAGAAACAAGTGTCATTATGATCTAGTTTAAATATGGTGGAAGTAGATCATATATATTGTTTTATATACTCTCAATATTGTAAAAATTTGTTAAACATTGGATACATGCAAAGGAAGGCTTATAAACTAATGTTTGATGATGATCTATGTACTATCATTGATAAGAAAAATAATCAAATTGTTGCATAAGTAAAACTGCTTCAACAATATTTTACCATTCTCCTTAAAGAAAAATCATAATTTAGTTTTAAAAAGAGTAAATAAGTTAATTTTTCTATACAATATGCTTTACAATATGGACATCATAACTATCAAGGGTTACAACTTTTGAAAAAGAAGAATATGGTAATTGGTCTCTTAAAATTTGACAAAGTTTATGAAGGTTTCACTTATGATAAAATATATCACCTTTCATTTTTCAAATCTTTATGCAAGGCACACACTCCATTAGAACTTATATAAACTAATATTTAGGGCTTATCAAGGATCTTATCTCTTAGTGGCAAAAGATATTGTATCCTTTTTGTTGATGATTATACAAGAATGATGTGTTTGTATTTTCTAAAGAAAAATTCAAATGCTTTTCCAACTTTACCTAGTTTGTTTTTAATATAAAGAGACAAAGTGAAGATTAATTAAAGACACCTAGATTAGATCATGGTAGTGAATATATTTACAAGCCATTCATAAAATATTACAAAAAAAATTAAATTCAAAGTCAACTAATTACCTATAACACACCTCAACAAAATGAAGTGACTGAGTGCAAGAATAGAACAATTGTTGAAATGGCAAAAAGAATGTTTCAAGGTAAAAAACTTCCTAATTTTTTATGAGCCAAAGCTATTCATATTCTTAATCATTTATGCATAAAGCAGTCGCAATGAAACCTCTTTTAAAGCCTAGATTCTCAAATCAATGATAGATCAATTAAAAAATTTCGATTGCTTTGCCTATGCTCAAAATACTTCTAAGAATAAAGAGAAGTTTGAAATGGAAGGAAAAAAAATTTATTTTCTTCAACTATGTTGATAAATCTAAGGGTTATCATCTTCTTAATCTAAACATAAATTAATTGCAAATATCCAGAGATATTGTGTTTGATGAGTTTGAAAGTTGGACTTAGAAGGATGAAGAATTCATACTTAAAGGCTATATTCTTCTTAAATATGTTAATGTTCAGTAACATAAGTCAATTGTAAGAGAACACTCAAGTAAAAGATCTCTTTTTACTAAATCAACCTAAAATTGATGCCTCAATATTTGATTTTGTCTCACCTTTAAGAAATGTCCATTCATTAACTAATATTTATGATTTAAGTAATGTTACCTTCTTCTCTTATGAATCATAGTATTTTGATAAAACTATGAAAGAAGGAGTATGGACAAAGACAATAAATGATGAAATGACCATCATTGAAAAGAAAAATGTAAGAAAGCTTGTGGATATGCCTAAAAGAACATATTTGGCCATATTAAAATGGGTATATAAAACAAAATTCAATGAAGATGAAAGCTTCAAAAGTATAGAGATCAATTAATCGCAAAAGGCTATTCATAATAAAATAGAATTAATTTTAACAAAACATTTATTCCAATTATTCATATGAAGACTGTTAGAGTTGTTCTGTTTATGGATTCACAATTAGAGTTAGAAGTACTTTAGCTTGATGTGAAGTGTACATTACTAAATGATGATCTGAAATAAAAAGTCTAAATAGAACAACCATAAGGTTTTATTGTTAAAGGTCAATAAGACAAAGTTTATCACCTTAAAAAGTCTTTATACGACTTAAAGTTAGCCCCATATGCACAAAACATAAAAATTGATTCCTATCTCCAACAAAATATTTTTTATGGGAAAAAATCCCTTTATGGGAAAATAGGAGTAATTATGACTTTCTTGTGGCATGTCTATATGTAGGTGATTTAATCTACACTACTATAAATTTAAGGATGCTAACGAATTTAAGCATGTCACGATGCAAACTTTTAAGATGAAGAATCTTAGACATATGGAATATTTTCTTAGTATTCAAGTAAAACAATCTAAAGGTGAGATTTTCATCTATCATGGCACTATATTAAAATATACTAAAAAAATTTCACATGAATTCTTACAAGTCAATATCTACTATTTTGATATTAAATGAGCACTTACAAAAACATGATGAAGCATAAAATGCAGATCTAAATGTCTTTAGAAATCTAGTTGGAACATGGATCTATCTTACTAATAGGCCAGGCATGTTACAAACTTTAAGTTACGTCTTTAGATTTGTATATAATCAAAACAAAATTTATTTCAAATATGCAAAATAAATATTATATTACTTATAAAAGAATAGACAAGTTTCGAATCAAATATATATGGGAAGAAGATAATAAGTTACTGGAATCAAACATAAAAGGGAAGAAGATAACAAGTTATTTGGCCACATTGATACTGATTGGACAGGATTACTAAATAATCAAAACAACACATCAAATTGTTTATTTTATTTTGATTAATAGGTAATAACTTGGATTTCTAAAACACGTGACGTTGTTGCACTTTCTTCAATTGAGGGTGAATATACAATAGTTACTATTGTCGCCTACGAAGCTTTGTAGTTAAGAAGGATTCTCTCATGTTTAAAGTAGAAGCAGGAAAGTTTTATAGTAATTTACTATGTGTGCACTGCAATGACAAAAAGTCTTAACTTTTTTTATTTGTCTAAACATATCAAGTTGAAGATCATTTTATGTTGGAATACTCTCTCATGTATATATGGTCCATATGAGTCACAACCATTATAATGTTTCAAAAACGTTGTGATGGTTTATTGTTATTTGTTGCCTTTGTAATGGGCAGAGCAATGCATGGACAGTTGTGGGTTATTTTTGGGTCCCTAACCATCTGCTTTTGTTTATGAAATTTACACCATTAACTTGAGACTTTGAAAGGTTAGAAGATTTAAAAAATAAAATAAAATACTCCATTCAACCTTAGGATTGTAATAAGGATCAGAGTAAATGTGTTAGCAATGGCTGGAGGTATGTTGTTATTATTTTCACTTGCTTCCGACGCCTATATATATGCATGCATGCTATTTACATATAAGAGAGGACTTGTATGTTTTATGTTAAATGCATGCAATTGAGTTATTGTTAATCATTTTATATCAGAGCCATGTATACCTCTACCTTGTGTCTGTTAAATATATCCTTTGTTATGCTCTGTTTTGTTTTTGGAGATGTTTGTCACATGCATGTGTGGTATGTTTGAAGAGAAGCTAGACATTGGTGTGTATGCAGGACGTCATGGTTGTGTTTTGGCACATCATGTTGCACGGAGCACCAACTGGAGGCGTGATACATGCCGGGAGGACAGAAGGTGTCAGGTTGCATGGCTGTTTTGGACATCGTCGGCCATGCAACATGTGTCTTGTTTTCTTCTCCTGGGCGTGTCATGATTGTCGCTAGCTCGTCATCGTCATCCCATTCTCCTGCAACATCTCTTTTGCGTCTTGTCACATCGAGCCAGCTAGGGGTTGAAGACGACTGTTCCATTTTTAATTATTAATTAATTAAGTAATAATTAATTAAGTTAATGTTTTGGTTCTTTGTTGGGTTAATTAATCACCTAATTTTTGTGATTTTAATTATAAAAAATCCTTTGGAATTAATATTTTGTGAATATTAATTATTTTAACTTGTATGTCTATTGTATTAAGAATTATACATTTAAACTTGTATGTTTAATATTTGTATTAATTAGACATGCAAGATTAAATAATGTGATTTTATGCACATTAAAGTTGTATATTTGTGAGATAACTATTTGCACTTATTATATTTGTAATTAATTTAAAACAATATGTATAAATTTATGAACATTATACATGCAAAAGTAGATTAAACAATTTGTTCATTGTTATTTGATTTATTTGCATTATTAATTATTTGATGCAATATTTAGTTTTAATTACGATTAAAGTAATGTGAGGTGATTCATATAATTTTAATTAATTAGGGACTAGCCACAACATCTTTAACTGATTAAAATTATATATTAAAGTTTATGGATCACTGTAAACATTAGTTGTAGTTAATCATATATATATAAAATAAAATTTACAATAAAATTTACCCACAGGAATTTTTTATATGTTTATGATTAATTAGGATAAAATATCAAATTATATTTCTTGATTTACCCACATTAATTAAGAAAAGGAACATAATTTGATAGTTTTATCAAATAAATCTAATTGAGTAGAAGCCGACAGACAAATTTTATGTCACTAGATTCCTAGATTCATGCATGATTTACATTGGCAAAACATAGCAATTTTTGGTCTCATATTTTGGTTAATAAACATGTATGATTAATAATTTTGCAGTTATTTTACGTAAGAATATCTTTGAAGTTAAGTGTGACATTCCTAAATTAAACGGTGATAATTATAAGGTATGGAAGGAGAAAGTACTTCTTCATTTGGGTTGGATGGATATAGATTATGCTATAAGGAAAGACGAACCACTTACTATCACTGAAACCAACACTCCGGATGCAATTAGTCTTTATGACAAATGGGAGTGATCTAATTGTCCCTCTGTGAGCAATTTGCTACATCTGACAAGGCTTTTGCCAGCACCATAATAATGCAATTGTCATCTTTAAGGCTTACCAAGATAAAATGTGTGTGTGATCATATCATGCGCATGTGGGACATAGCGGCTTAACTAAAAGCTATAGAAGTGAAAAAGTCATAATCTTTCTTGGTTCATTTTATTCTGAATACTCTGCCCCAACCATATAGTCCTTTTAAAATTTCTTATAACACACATAAAGCCAAATGGTCAATTAATGAGCTGTTGATCATGCGTACTCAAGAAGAAGGGAGGTTGGCTATGGAAGAGGGTGAAAAACTGAATTTGACTACGCAAGGAAAGAAAAAGAAGGATTAGGGCAAAAATAATGGCAAAGGAAAGATTCCTCCTCAGCCCAAGATAAAGAAAGCATCAAAGTGTTTCTTCTGCGAAAAAAGGGGATATATGAAGAAAGAATGCTTAAAATTTAAGAATTGACTTGAAATGAAAGGTACTCACCTTTCATTTGTTTGTTATGAATCCAATCTGGTTAGTATTAATCATAACACATGGTGGATAGATTCTAGTTTACCAATCCATGTTTCAATTACCTTGTAGGGTATGCATAACTTAAGGAAACCAGGGGATAGTGAACACTACATCTATTCAAGAGGCAAGATGAGTTCATATGTGAAAGCCATTGACACTTGAAGATTGACGTTGAGTAGTGATCTTATTTTCCATATGGAAAATACCTTTTATGTACTAAGTTTTTATTAAAATTTAATTTCTATTTCAAGACTTGTACCGTTAAGTTTTATCTTTAATTTTATGGATTCTGGTTTTCAATTATCTGATGAATCCAAAGTTCTTGTACATTGTGTTTCAATTGATGGTCTTTATTCTCTTAAATTACAAAATGACACTGCTTATACTTCTATGCATATTACTACTGGGATAAAATGATGTATTGTGAATGAGGATTCCTTTATATTGTGGCATCGGAGATTAGGCCACATCTCCATTGAGAGACTTAAGATATTGGTAAATGAAGGAGTACTTAGTACTTTGGATTTTTCTTATTATGAGACTTGTGTCGATTGCATTAAGGGTAAGCAAATTAACAAGTCTAAAAGAGGTGCAAAAAGGAGTATAAATCTTTTAGATATCATACATATGGATATTTGTTGTCCAGACATGGATGCAAATAGTCCGAAATACTTTATCACCTTCATAGATGATTATTCACTATATATATATCTCTACTTACTTTGTTCTAAGGATGAAGCTTTGGATTCCTTTAAAGTTTTAAGGCTGAAGTAGAAAATCAATATGGAAAACAAATTAAGATCATGAAACCAGATAGAGGTTGAAAGTATTACAGTAGATACACAGAGAATGGATAAGCACATGGTCCATTTGCTAAGTTTCTTCAAGAACATGGGATTATTGCCCAATGCACTATTCCTAGTTCTCCAGATCAAAATGGTGTGACAGATTGAAGAAACCAAACATTAATGAATGTGGTGACAAGTATGCAAAGTAATGTAAAACTTCCTAATTTCTTGTGGATTGAAGCACTAAAGACAGTTGCGTATATATTAAACTGAGTTCCAACTAAGGCTGTCTCAAAGATACCTTTTTTACATCAAATGGATGTAAAAACAGTGTTTCTCAATGGTGAACTCGAAGAAGAGGTTTACATTAAACAACCAGAAGGATTATCCTTTAGTAATGGTGAGCATTTGGTCTGTAAGCTCAATAAATCCATATATCGCTTAAAACAAGCCTCTCGTCAATGGTATTTAAAATATCATTAGGTCATCACTTCATTTGGTTTTGAAGAGAACCTTATGGATCATTGTATATATAAGAAGATTAGTAGGGGCAAAATTTGTTATCTTGTGCTATATATGGATGATATTTTACTTGCAACCAATGATAAGGTTTTACTATATGAGGTGAAGCAATTTCTCTCAAAGAAGTTTGATATGAAAGGTATGGGTGAGGAATCTTATGTTATTAGCATTAAGATCTATGCTCAAGTTTGTATAAGAACAGACATTGCATTCGCAGCTAAAATGTTAGGAAGATATCATAGTAATCTAGGTATTGATCATTGGAAGGCTGCAAAGAAAGTGATGAGATATCTTCAAGGAACGAAAGATTACATGCTTATATACAGACAGACTAAAAATCTGGAAGTAGTTGGGTATTCTAATTCAAACTTTGCGGGCTGCATTGATTCAAGAAAATTAACCTCAGGTTATATTTTCATGTTAGCTGGTGGAGCTGTATCTTGGAGAAGTGTCAAGCAGACCTTGACTGCTACTTCTACTATGGAAGCTGACTTCATATCGTGTTTTGAGGCCACCTCGCATGATGTATAGTTGAAGAGTTTTATATCTGGGCTTAAAGATGTGGACTCTATTTCTAAGCCGTTAAAGTTGTATTGTGACAACTCAGTTGTGACTTTTATGGCTAAAAATAACAAGAGTGGAAGTCGAAGTAAGGATATCGACATTAAGTATTTAGCCATAAGAAAACATGTTAAGGAAAAGAAAGTGGTTATCGAGCACATTAGCACTGTGATGGGTGCCGAATCCACCAAAAATAAATCCCAAATACCAAACGAAATTAAATTGCGTACAGCGGTAAATGGGGTCGATCCACAGAGAATGGAATAATTGATTTTATCTCAAA
>JAOQMR010000213.1:5544890-5564983 GCA_027563865.1 Erythroxylum pelleterianum
TGACTAGATGTATAATGCTCACACATATAAAACCAAACTCTTTTGTTTTATTAATAATAAATATTTTCATTACAAAATTGTAACTGAAGAAAATAAAGTCACATGTAAATACACTTACTTTTCAGGGCACTATATTTACATAACTCCAACACTTAACAGGTAGTTGAGGGGGTTTATCTAGCAAAGGGCTCTTCTTCAAAAGGGAAAGTTCAATCTTAATGTAGTATTTACAGGAAGCCAAGTCATAAGGAAGACAATTGTTGGCACAAGGGAAAACCTTAGTGTTTCAAGTGCAAGAAGTTCAGACATATACAAAGGAATTGCAAAAATAAGACTGAAGAAATTAAGAGGGCGGTTGGTTCACATGGGGAAACGATAATAGGAAAGAGAATGGATATAGTGAGAAATGATAATGAATATAATCATTATACTTATGATGGTTAGTTAGGAAAAAGAAATTATTATTATTACTCTTGATAATGGTCAGTTTGGTTTGTTGAAAATCTTGAGAAATATTTTTTTAATTTTTTTGTCAAAATTTAATATATTCTAATTAATTATATTTAATTAATTATATTGTTTTGCTAAAAAAAATCAAAAAAATTTAACAATTTGTTTTACTTCAAAATTCAATATATTCTGATTAATTATATTTAAATTTAATATATTCTAATTAATGCTATTTAATTAATTATATTGTTTTGCTAAAAAGGAAAAATATAAAAATTTGTTAAATTTTTATATCAAAATTTAATATATTCTAATTAATTATTTTTAATTTTAATATACTCTAATTAATAATATTTAATTAATTATATTGTTTTGCTAATTTTTTTAATTTTTATATCAAATTTTAATACATTCTAATTAATTATATCATTTTATAAAAAAAACAAAAAATAAGTTTCATGGGTGTGATAGCCTGTGTCATCCTTGTCACAATTTTCTAATAGGCTCGATAGACACTTTCACACCTGTGATACTTGAGAAATGACTTTCATTCCTCTCATATTCAGGGACATGAAGTATTTCTCAAAACTCATATATTAAAATACTGTTCATGTAATAATAATATATAACCAAATGATGTTTTTCATTCCCAAATCCATTGATGTCTTCCAAATCCATAAACCAAGTGAGTCCTAAGTGTCAATTTGGCACTTGTTGCTGAAGAAGAATAAAATTTGTTTTAATATTAACGAGCAGTGCACTAAGAAGAAGGTTTTGGTGAGAAGTGCTCCAATAATTGAAGGGTAATGAGAAGTACATCATCAGGTGTAATAAATCTTACAACTTTAAAGTTTAAATCAAGAGTAAATGTTAGAAAATGATTCAAAGTTGTTAAATATGTGATCATATTTTTCTTGAGTTATCTAAGTTTGTTTAAATTATTTTCTTTATCTTAAGTATTTAAACTTTTGATTTGTATGGTTAATCTTTACTTTGAAATTATCTAAGTTTGTTATTTCATTGCCTGTATATTTAGGCCTTTAATATCAATGTAAATAATATCTATCAATAAATTGCCTCTTATATTATATATTTTCTACCATGTTTATTTTATGATTAATTTCTGTTCCTAAAACTCTATCGCCTCCAAGTCACCATAAATTATTTTTGTACGATAAATAATGGAGCATTACTTTTGCCGGAGAGATGTCAATTCGCAATCTGGCACTTCCATGGACTTTCATTTCTAAAAAATAAAAAATAAAAGCAATGAGTGGAAGAGTCAAACATGAGGAACAATATTAAAACAATAGAGGAGAAACGGTGGTCAAAAGCCACTAACCCAAAATCGTGAGCGCTTAAGTCACATCAATACTAATTTTACTAGCTACTACTAATGATGTGAGGGTCAAAACTCAAAAGTCGGCTGTTTTAAGGACTAACCATAATGCTTCTTCGCAGTTGTCCAGCAAATCAAGCATGTTCTCGAAGATTAGAGATCACCTGTCTATTTTTCCATGTCCAATCCTGTCCATTTTGCATCTGAACCATCTATTCACGTGGGTCCTATATGGGTCTCACATGGGACCCACATAAGTGGATGGCTCAGATACAAATGGACAGGATTGGACATGGGAAAATGAACAGGAGATTTGAACTCGTTCTTGAAGGCCGCAATTAGCCGTAGTGGATTTTACTTTTAGAGAAAATGTGCTTAGATTAAGTGAACAAACGAGACTAGTTAAGTACGTAACTTAGGAACTTGAGAGGAAGAAGAGCTTGCAAGGAAGTGCACATCAGATATGGGCTACATGGACTTGTTATTGCCGAAAGCCGCAATGCAACAAACATTGAAGTTGTAATACGAAAAGGGCATGAAGCCAAGATTTGTTTACTTAAATGGAGAATGCAATTACAAAGTTATCAAATGAAACTTCCATATCCAACTGGATGGACTAGTGTGCTCCTGGCAAAGAATATATCAACATTTTGTGTGCTGTGTAATCAAAAAGCCTTTGGATTAAGCAATCGTGGGAGATCGATCAGAAGTATACATATAGAATAGTTGATCAAGGAAAGGATTTTCTTCTGAATACCACTCATTGGGAATCTCTACCTTTCAGGAGCTAACAATGATTTTGTCCATTTCAAGTTCCATTTAAAAAATGATGTTCAAACATGGACAGAAGTGTTTCACTTCACATTGTCTACCAAAAGACCCCGAGCTCGCCTACAAACCATCAACATTTAATACTATACATCCACAAGTGGAGAGTACAGGAGAACCCTATCATTTGGGCGTATTTATGTGGTGGGGGAAGCCAACTTTTCTGGTTTGAGATATTTGGAGACTTATTCTGGGAAATATTGATTAAATAGACTGCTATTCTAATCGTAACATATTTATTAAATAGACTGCAACAATGCTCGCTGGTACTTGTCTTCTTCTTTATGAAAATCCTGCTGCAAGAATAAGTCCATTGGCCATATGCGTTTTTTAGTGGGTAATAACCCAATTCAAAGTTTGCTCCCACCTATACATGGAATTGTCTCGTGTAATTAGGTGAAGGATCCTGGTCCATATTACGTTAGAGAACCAGCATAGAAAAAAGCAGATAAAATCACTTGTTCCATAATTGCTGTGCCAATGATGTTCCATTACATCTGGTCCATATATTTTTGTGGGTCCTATATAAATATATGGATCAGATGCAATGGAACAGCATTGGCACAGCAATTATGGAACAGGTGATCTGTTCCCAGAAAAAAGAGGTGGTCTTTATCTTCCATATTCATCTTACATAATTAGTCCCATGGGATTACAATAATAAGAGATGTTCTAATACAACGACATCACTGATTATTTTATAATAAGTCAACTGAGGAAAGAATGTTACACCAATGATGAATTATCAAACATTAGTTCAACATGAAATGCAGGAAGATTTGTAAGAAATTAACCACTCATTCTATATAAAAAAATTTTTTTTGAATATGAACCGTTCAAACTCCAAAATGGTCATCTTAACCCTATTATTTGGAATATAAAACTATTAGCGGTGAGGATAGTAACCTGTGGTACTATTTAATGCCTATAAATACCTTCCTGGAAACAAGAACATAGCATCCTTTCTGCAGCTTTGCACCTTAATTAGCTCAAAGTTGCAACATCCGTCATAAGTAGTGTTTCCTGCGGCTTGAATTGTTCGCCAACCCATTACTCTTAACCTATCATTGGCTTTACTTTATAATTACTTACAAAACCTTCCCATCTGTTTCATTTCTTGAAATGGCAGAAACCCTAAATATTTTTAAATATGCTACTGTTTTTGCACTGATCATCTCCTTTCAGTTTCTGATAGCGGAAGGAAGGCAAATGAAGTCATTGAGTAAGCAAGAGGTTGCAGCAACCGGAGAGAAACCGCAGAAAGACATGGCCAATCAGGGAGGCAAAAACACTATCAATGTGCACCAGAAAGCAGCACAAAGTACAGAAACTTCTCAACCCGTTGTAGCCACAAGCCGTAATACTCCTACTGACCACCAATCCTTGGCAGGGAAACAAGAAATGGCCCGAACTCTGACCACTGATACTAGCTCGGTCTCTACTTTAGCGAAAAATCAAGATGAATTCAGGCCACTAACACCTAGCCGAGGTGTTGGTCATCCATCAAAACCGGAAGAGAGCGTTGAAGAAGGCATTGACTCAAAGGTATCAAACACTAAATCCAGCATAGACCATTTTCTTACAGGACAAAATGATGAATTCCATCCTACACAACCCGGTCACAGCCCTGGAGTAGGTCATGTTTTTCAAACCAAAATAGCAGAACCAAAGGAATAGATCAATCGACAGACATTAACATATATCACCTCCACTTGCCAACTATATAATTAAGTATCCTGTAAATTTTCCATTTCCCAAAAAGGAAAGGAATTGTCACGTAAGTGATTGCCGTAAAAATTGTGTACGTATATGTCCAAATATTTCCTTCTGCTGTTTGTATGTTAAGACTGTCCAGTGTCCATCCATGTGTTATCAGCTGTACGTGTTCTTCTAATAAAGATATTTTCCATATTACATGTGTCTGGTTATTGATTATTCATTAATTAAGTCTATCTATTTTATTTATTCCTTTAATAGTTTAATATATAATCTTTCTGCACCATGACTATGAGAATAAATTTTGTTACATTCAACCCTTCAAAATAAATTTCACTTTTAACTAATAACTTTTAAAACAATTTTCATAATACTATTAATCTTGACATCAATATTTAGTCTATTACTGTAGTATACTTACACTACGCGAAGCTTTTTTTATTAAAAATATAAAATTAATTATTTTTTTCTCTTTGATATTTCTTTCTGCTTTTAGTATTCAGTTTTTTTGTTCATTATATGGTTATGTTACAGATAATTTATGTTAATCGTAAAGAGAGTTTATAGAAAGTTTCCCTTTAGGGCAAACTTGTGAAAGCTGTAACCTCAGTGTGTATTAAATAACAGGGACCTGAAAAAACAGAGAGAAATGTAGTAAAGAAAAGAGAAAGAAGGAAGCTTCTTGGAAGTACACTTTCACGAAGAAAAAAGAAGTGGTCTTCGACAGGAAGAGACAATTTAGTACTTCCACCATTTATAATCGAGCCGCACCGTACTACATCACACGTACGGCGAGTTTAGATTTTCTGTTCAATATTACTCTGTCTTATTCTATCTCATGAAATCTTAGCTATTTATTTGCGAGATTTATGCAGGTCCTATGCGGGACTCACGTAAATAAATAGCTGAGATTTATTAAACATAATAAGACGTCATAATATTGGACAGAGGATCTGGAATCACGTAAAGTACCGGCACATGTATCCCAATACCTATCAGTTACCCTTAAACAAACGAATTTTGTATTCTATAAATAGCTAGTTAAAAACATTACCGAATTCAGCCACGTAGCGTGTGAGACGTAGGCCTTATATGACCTTACATAATATAAACTTCCAAATAACATAAGTACAGAAAATAATTGCTGTATGAAAGCACAAAAGAAGTATAAAAATAGAAATGAAATTTATAAACACACAATTTCAACTTAATTCTCTTATTAAAATAATTTATTTTTTTGAGGGACTTAATGTAAATTTTTAATTTTATAAATTGATGACATTAACTTTGATTGAACCTCAGAATTTATTGTGTTAAATTCATTAATTTGTATTTGATATATGAAAAGTAGAAATTAAATTTACATAACAATTTTTTTAAAAAAAATAGAGGAGATATGTTTATCTTTATTTTACTTTCTTATTAATAGAAGAGTAATTTCATTATGTGATGCTTAAATATGAGAGAAACTTAGAGGCTCATATATATTCTTTATCAATTTCAAATCTTGCGTGGTAGTGCCTTAATTTCCACAAATCGAATTACCTTAGCAATATACATACAGAAATATAAAATATTCACAGGTATCCAGAAAATGCGAAACCAATCTAATTATGGTTAAAGCATGAATAAAGTACCTTGTCCATCCATGTATGCATCCTTAGTAGCAGTAGATTCTATTTGCTTGTCTATATAGTTCATCGGGTCACCTCAGAGCTCTCTGAATTTTTTTGCATGTGACAAGAGAATTATTTACGAGGAATGATAACCATCAACATGATCCTTTTGAGTGGAATCTGAGCTCCATATTTCACCAGACAAAAGGTACTACATACCATGTGAAATATGATCAAGAAGGAAAACCCTTATGGCCTCTGTTTGGGCACCAGAGAGTACGAGACAAGATATTATATTTAATATTACTCTGTCTTATTATGTTTCATGAAATTTCAGCTATTTATTTCACGAGACTCACTTGAGATCCATATAAAACTCATATAAATAAATGATTAAGATTTATTGAACATAATAAATTAATCAGATTATCAAAACTTAAATAATACCGCAGCAAATTTTAGAAAGTTGGATCCATTAACATTGGAGTCCCACATAAGTAGCCGTCTTAGCTAGATTCCCTAGCTGTAGTAAGAGAGAGCAATATAATATATTGTAACAACTAAAAGCTGCTAGCAATTTGTCAGTCGCAATCAGGGTGTCAGATCGAAACTTGTATGGTCCTTTTAACTGCCATGAACGGTTGTGACTGAGATCTCTTTTCAAAAGGGCAAAGTTATAAGCGTTATATAGTCTTTATATGGGCTTTAAAATTGTCCCAAGCACATCTTTTAGAGCAACTGGCTGTAGCACCTAGCAGCCAATGCAAATGGTGAGGCTTAGCGGGATATACCAACGTTGGAAAGGATTAACCATCATAATTAAATAAATCTCCAGCATAGTGGCAATGAGTTGGCCAAGAGAATCTCTCCCACCTTCTTGGGTCAGGTTTTGTTCGTTTTCTATATTGTAAATGTGAAGACTAAGGTATTTTTTTAAAAAAAAAGGTTCGCGTGCAAATATTATAAGTCGGAACTTCCTTCTTTGATCTTTAAATAAAATTATATATATTCAAGGCCTAGATGTCGTTGCGTACTTGAATCCTTAATAGTATGGTGAAATTACCCATAGTAATAGGTGAATCTCATGTCCAATGTCACGGTAAAGTTTTAACCTTATCTTTAACAGCCTGTCTGGAAGACTTTCAATTAAATTCAATCATGGGATTGAATTCAATTCATCCATTTAGAACCTAAAAATGGGCGTGAATTGAAATCGTGCGTTCTTAACAAATTGAATTCACGTCCCAAATCACGTGAATTCAACCCATTACGCTTGCCTCTTCTCCAACCCAGTCTCCCAACAGCAGCCACGCATCACCAACGCTACTCTTCTCCCACGTCCACGCAACGGCCGACCCTCTTCTCCGACGCACCAGCAGAGCAGACCGCCATCTCCGACGCACCAGCAGACGATCGCCTTCTCCGACGCACCAGCAGAGCAGACCAGATGACCAACCAGACGACGCACCAGCAGCCTCCCTTTCATCCACACAACGCAGCAACACCCGTGAATTCAACTCCAAATCAACAGCCAAAGCACCCAAGCCAATAAGTGTGAATGTTTATTAGTTAATATTATTTTTTAGTTAGGGGTAAATGTGTTATATGAAATAATTGAATTCAATTCTAATCTTATTGGATTTGTTCCAAACAATGTAATTGAATTCAATTCTAATATTTCTGGATTTGTTCCAAACAGTGTAAATTGAATTCAATTCCAATTTCATTAATGTAATTGAATCCAATTCGTTCATGAATTCAATTCACTGTGTTCCAAACAGCCTCTAAAATTAGGCTCTTCATTCTAAATTAGTTCAACTGATATGTGATGCATTACTTCATTGGTCCCAAAAAAATAAAATAAAAAAAGAAGAAGAAGATTGTAAAAGAAATATCCCTTGTTAATTAGCTTATTAATACGTGAGAGAACCTAAATGAAAACTGATGAGGAGTTTATGGCAGGTAACTTGTACATGTAGTTGGAATCCTGAAAGCTTTAATCCTATTGTAACATTGATCTTTAAAAAAATGAATACAAGTAACATGCAAACACCATCGATACACCCTAAAAGATGCATGAAAACTAAGCTGTCATCACGGTTCTTTGTCTAGGGCTTAACTTGTAGAAAAAATTCTGGAAGACAGTGGACAATTTGCTATCTTTAGAGGTCCTGAGCTAACTACTCTACTTAATCATTTATCAGATCAATTTAGTCATGGAATCTTCCCTCCTTTATGGAAAATTAATTAAGTCCATTCAACTTTTTCTTAACTTAATCGATCATGTACACATGATGAGGAATTTTCAACTAAGTCCCTAATCCTATTTCCTATTTGGCTTTTTTGAATATCATGGTAGTATGTTCCTCTAGCTTCCATATACCTACATATACCTTACGTCCTTAAGCTCGCTAAGCGCTTGAACATTCACTACAACAAGGATGGCATTCTATGTTTTTTTGGCCACGTTTTGAAAATCGTAACTAAAAGTAAGTTTTCGGCAACGATTTTTAAATTCGTCACTAAATGTGAACCTTTGGCATTTTTAAATTCATCACCGAAGGGTTCTAAAAATCGTCGCCAAAGGTCCACATTAAAAATCGTCGCCAAAGGTCAAATTGTCGTAAAATGTTGACCATTTGGCTACGATTTTCAAAAATCGTCACCAAAGGATTTTCATTTGATGCCAAAATATGACTTTATTATCCCTTTTAGCGACGATTTTAAAAAATCGTCATAAAAATGGCCCTTTTGTGACTATTTTGTAAATCGTCGCAAAATATCTAACTAGTTATAGGAGGAAACGAAAATGAAATCAGAAATTTGTTTGATTGTCTTGCTGTTTTGTTTCTCTGCGTGCAGACATTGCGCGTTACTCCCTTTTTTAACCTCCCATTGTGTTTGTGCTTCATTTTTATCGACTTTGGATTTGATTACGTACCCATTTGGTGTTTAGTGGGATTGGAGAGTTTAAGCAAAATCGAACAAATCGGACAAAGGAAGGTAGGTTTCAAAAGGTAACTCTTGAGTTTTAAATAGTTTCTTTACCTTATTGTTTTTGCTCTCTCAGACTAAAACAAATAAAAGAGGAAATAGATAGAGAGGTGGAAGAAGCGAGAAATCGACAGTGGCTAAGGTTTTATGTTGATCCTCTTAATTTCAATCTTCTTCGTGTTACCCTCCCTCTTTGACATCATGGTTTGGGATTTTGATTAATGCAACGAGGAAATATTATGGGTGTGTAAGAAAAATCGCAAGTCCACTCCAATTTGATGCAAGTTAGTCCTTCTCTGTTGCTTTCTAATTGCTTCTCTGTTTTGCCCTAGAAAAATATGTATTATAGGTTTCTAACATGAAAACAGTAGCTTGCTTCTTCGCTATAATTGGTTTGCTTTGGCAATATCTTTGAATCTGGTTTGTTGATAAGATGCCTTTACAAACTTGTGTTTTAGTAGTTGAAGGAAAAGCATATCAATTAGCTTGTTCCATTGTTCCCGTGTTGACTTAAGATTCTGTCGTAGAAGAATATTAAGTTTTACATAACTGACATTTGTCGGTTTGCAAGGGGTGTTATGAAATTAAAAGATTCCATAGAGAGCTAATGTTGGACCCCACTTCCGGAGCCCAACATTTGGAGTCATAAACTGAAACAATCTCATTGCAATTTTTTAAAACAATTAAAGCGTATGCGAAAAAATCGATAATCAAATCAACCCGATTTTTTTAAAACCATTTCAGTCATAAAGATGCAAACATTAATGAATACATCAGAGTTTCAGAAAATCACTTGGGCTCATACAGAACATGATGTTTGTTTTCATAATATCTTTACATTCAAAAACCACCCCTTTTTGCCTTAATACAAAGTGAAATACAAAATACAAACTACACATGATACAATCGAATGCTTATCCTTAAGATGATTCCAAAATACAAAAATCATGACCTAACTTAATTTCAAAAGTCTTTAACTATCATGGAGTTCCAATGCCTTGCAAGGATCGCTTATCTTCTCTTTCTATACCTGAGGAGGGAAGCGTGGGGTGAGCTATACAGCTCAGTGGCTAGTATATTTATATTCATTGGCAATTGACCCAAAGTCAAGCATATGTATGTGTATATATAGATATATATATCTAGCAATTCTAGTATTCATACTTTATTCAAACAATTTAAACATTCATCAATTTTTGCTCAAATCATATAACACTCGATATGCTTCATACTTGACCATTTACAGATGCAATGCACAACAAACAGCTCGAGGGTTCTATGAAACAGAATGAGGAAACCGAGGTTTACTCCATGAACAGAATGGGTCCATTTTCGGAGCTCATATGCCACAAACGGGCAGTCGGGAGAAGGCTCTTGTCAACGTGCACGTGACGAACAGAACGGTTCCACTCTCGCCTAAACAGAAGCACATAATCATGCTCAAATCATTTTATGAAATGCTTTCATACTTTCAAATCTTTTCTTTCATCTTTCTTGTTCTTTCCTTTCTATATATGCAAAATGCCATGACATATTTCAAGGCATAACATTGATCAAAAATCACAATTAAATTTTATCATAATATCATGCTTCTTTCACGATATGACAAAATCAAAATCATCATGTATTTTCAACAAGTCAATTTCAAACAATTTAACACATATTTACACATAGGCTAGAATTTGCCCAATCACACAATAACTATAAATACATTACCCACCTGCTTTCCTTACCAAGATCTAAGTCAAGGTTATCTTTTTCCTTACTCTTGGGTAGGATTCGCTTGGTTCCCTAAAACAAACCAAGTTTTATTTAATAGTAATCCAATAGGAAATTTCACACTGCAAAATCACTAAAATTGATGCTAGAATACTTAAACCCAAGCATTTTCTAGACTCTATGAACTAAAATCCTTCTAAAAATCCAAAGGATTCAAAATGGTATTTCCTTCATTCGTTACCAAATGAAGGGATCTTTGGCTCAAATGGAAGCTCTTCTCTTCCTCTACCTCTTTCTCTTCTTGAATAGCTTCAATATCTTTCTTGAAGACTAAGATTAATTAAACCCTAGCTCAACTCTCTTCTTTTCTCTGAAACCACCAAACTCTTTTTCTCTTTCTTTTTCTTTTTTCGTTATTCTCTTCTTTTATCCCTCCATTCATGTTATCTTCTTCATTTATAAGGAAGATAATACTTATTCTTCCAATTATGCCCTTAATGAGTCCAAAAAGTCCATTTTATCCTTCATTATAAGCTTATGTTCTTTTAAACTTAAGTGTCTTGCCAACAGTACCCTTGAATATTCTGACATAACACTTTATTCTAAAAGAATCTCCCTTGTCATAAGTTTCTAATGCCTCCAAAATCATTCGATTTGGTTCAGTGATTCAAAATATATACTTCAACCATTTTTGGATTGCTTTTGTCCATAACAGTATACTATGCACAACTTCCATATGAAATTTAAACATCTTAGAGATTGAATTAGATTCCAATTTCTTCATACCATTTGTAGCTCCATGTCTCTAGTTTACCAAAAATCAGAAATCATCTCATTTAGAGCTCTACCGATCCAAAAATCATTAAAATACTGAAGTATGTTCAGTGAACTAACACCAGTCCATATTATTTAAGAGTACACACATTGTACCCATCCCATATTTTTCACTAAATCTTTCTTACTTTTGTATCTTCTCACTTTCGTATCTTCTTACTTTTGTATCTTCTCACTTTCGTATCTTCTTACTTTGTATCTTCTCACTTTGGTATCTTCTTACTTTGGTATCTTCTCACTTTCATATCTTCTTACTTTTTATATCTTCTTACTTTCGTATCTTCTCGCTTTAGTATCTTCTCACTTTCGTATCTTCTCACTTTTGTATTTTCTCACTTTTGTATCTTCTCACTTTCGTATCTTCTTACTTTTGTATCTTTCGTATCTTCTTACTTTCGTATCTTCTCACTTTCGTATCTTCTCACTTTTGTATCTTCTGACTTTTGTATCTTCTGACTTTCGTACCTTCTTACTTTTGTATCTTCTGACTTTTGTAACTTCTTACTTTTGTATCTTCTGACTTTCATATGTTCTTACTTTTGTATCTTCTCACTTTTATATCTTCTTACTTTTGTATCTTCTTCCTTTTGTATCTTCCTTCTTTGTTTTGCTTCCTTCTTAGTTTTGCTTCCAAAAGTTCTAAATCACTATCTACACTCTCCAGAGCATCTACACTTATAAAGGTCATAACTCTCGACTCAAATGTCCAAAAAAATTTCGTTCTATATACTGTTGAAAAGCTAGAAAGATAATCTACAACTTTCAAGAAGGAAACTTTGCCAAAATCTCTATAGATCAATCCCAAATGTTCCCCTAAAGTCCCAAGAGGAATTTTACATTCATCCACCAATGTACTACACCCAGTTCTCAACTTCATGAAATTTTGAGGCTTTTAGAGACAGAATTTAAATTCGATGTCTTCATAATAAATGTATCTATATGTCTTTAGTTTAATTCAAATTAAGAATCATCTCGTTTGGATAACTAGAGAAAAAGTTATGGCTAACAGACCGAAGCACACTCAGTGAACATTTTCCAAATCATCTACTAATTTTGTTTTAAAATCTTTCCTTAACACAACTCATACCAAGATCACCTTTTTCTACTGTATTTACTCTTCATTTTCAACTTCATTTCAAATCAATGTCCTCCATAAAGAAAATTTAATCCATGATTAATCATGAACACGAATAACAGAACATACATATATATACATATCCTTCATCAACTTACTATACATATTCAACTTCATTTTTGCTTTCTTTTCACTTCTAACTTTCACCTTACTTCTTCCCATTTCATAGTCTCTAATCCACCAAAACACTAAAGCAAAATATGAGAAATGTTCAGGGTCCAACAATTCTCCCCCCCCCCCCTTAAAGAATTTCATCCTCGAAATTCTTATCTGAGTGGTCAACCAAATGGAGGCAACATTGTCTTATGTTTTCCTCGGTTTCCTTAGTAACTTCTTAACTTCTTCACGTGAATAATTTCTTTCAAATAATCATAGTCAAAAGACTCACTCTGTCTTTCAATCACTCATTTAATCATTCACTTTCTTAACAAGTTCCTTATTAGGTTTCGGATTACTCACACATTTCCCATTTCCTGTGTTGATAACATCAATATTAGATCATATCGATATCTCTTAACATACTCACATTATGAACCGAAGACATCTTTGTTGGCAAAGCTAACTCATAAGTCAATGGTCTGGTTCTCAATATCTTTATCTGGACCAATACAATTCAATCTTAGTTGATTCTTTATCTTAGCCTAAGCACATTTGCACTCCATCTAAGCACACCACAAAAAGGTGGTACTCTCTGAAACATTTCATCTTTTGCTTCTACTTCCTTAGCCATTAAACACTATCTCGATGTATTCCCACTAAGATGAATATCATAGGTTGTTATTTATGCCCCTCTAACCATCTCTTTGTTCAATTATCTTTATTGGTACGTATACTTATTATTTCAATCACAAAGCATCATCTTCCTATTCGAACCCAAAATTCAAATCTATTTTCAATCTCTCAATAAAATTCACAATTCCTAAATTTCTCATTTTGGGGTAAACCAAGCCCCACATTCCATGTTTCTTTTTACTCTAGTTCTGATAATCCTCAATATTGAATTTCTGCTTAAGGTATCTGACATAACACGTAGCCTTATTTGGAATTTCTCATTTGTACAATCATGGTCTTTCACTATTTATATCAATCTTCTTAGTTTCATAATCAATTCTCTCAATCCAGTATATATATATATATATAATTGAAGTCCAAAAAATGATAATTTATTATGGCCAAAAAATATTACAATATTGTGAACAAATGACTCTTGATTTAGAACCTATAATAAATCATAAAACTAGTGAAAAAGATAAAGGAAAACAGATAATTTCTATAGAACAAAAAGAGAAAGCAATAAAAAGTCCTTTTTATTATTCATTTAGAAAAACTAAAAGATGTCAACAAGTAATTCAGATTTTGAGATACTGTTTATCCCTGATATAGATTATTTAATAACACAAGTAGGAAATTTAGATCTTCAAGATAACTATGTTAACATTAAGCCAACATAAATAAAAGCTGAAAATCCAAACATAACAGATATACGTAGTTCAAGTAGAGAACCCTATATTCGTCAGAAATCAAATCAAAGTTTTAATAGGCCAATAACAGGATATGCAAGATTAGTGTATACTGGGCAAAGTTATGATAAATATACACCATTTGAAAAAATGAAAGCTGATACAATCAATCCCTTTGGAATTTATTTAGATTTAGATTGTGTTGCTAACACTGAAGAGGCAATTGATAAATGGGAAACTGCTTTAAGAATAGCGATTGTAGTAAATAAAATGGATTTTGAAACAATGAAAGGATTTATGGAAAAAAACATTATTAAACAGTGCACAAAGATTTTGGAAAAATATAAATGAAGAAACTAAACAATCAATATATTCTGATCCTGATAATTTTATAACCAAAGTAGTAGAAACTTTTAGATTAGAATTCCATGGTGAAGGAAAGTATGTAAAAGATCCAAATACTGTCACTCGATATACAACTGCTTTAATGAGATTACAATTAAGTGATATATGCAAAATAGAAAAATATATTTGTGTTTTTCAAGATTATTATTATCATATTTATAATCAAATTGTAGATACTAGTAATTATTTGCTATTGTTCTTTGCTAAAATCCCAGACCCATGGGGCACAAAATTAATAGAAACATATAATCCAGGAAATATTATATGTTAGGAAAACGAATAGAACATGTACGTGATAAATTAAGTAATTGGTGTGCTGATGCTATTTTGGCAAAAGCCAGTAAAGGGATAAGAAAAAGAATTTCCTTATGCTGTGATAAACCTAAGATGCCAATAATGATTGGATGTGATAGTTCTTACTATTATGGAAAGATAAAACGAAAATATAAAAAGAGGAAACAATATAAAAGAAAATTATATTTTTAAAAGAGAAAAGTATGATATCATAAGAAAAAAGGATATAAGAAAACAAATAAACCAACTTATAGGAAAAGGAGAACAAATCCTAAAGAATGCAAATGTTACTATTGTAAACAGATAAGGCATTATGCTAATAATTGTCCAAAAAGGAATGAAAAGAATAAAAAGAAGATAGAAATAGATGAAGATATTGAAGAAATGATAAATGTAGGAGAATTCATACAAATTAATGATTATAATATAGATTCTGATGAAAGTATTTTCATATTAACAGATACAGACTATACATCTGAAACAAGTACAGAATAAAATGGAAGTTAGTACTTCACAAGAATCTGAAACAACTATAGATAATCAGAAAGAACAAAGTGGAGAATATCAAAAAGAAATATTAATAGATTAGAAGAAATTAAAACAAATTCAAGATGAAAATTTTTCATTAACAAATTATTCTGTATTTAAAGTAAGTACTTTATAACGATTGGGAATTAGACCTAGAAAACATAATCTTTTTTATGGATTAAATATACAAGAAAGAGCCTTATAAGTCTCTATAGCTTCTAACAAAGTAATGATACCTTTATTAGCTAAAAAAGATATCCAAGATAAATTACAACAAATTAAACCAGAAATAAGAAATACCCTTAGATGGATACATATTGGAGCTATACAAATTATAATAAAATCAACCTTTAAAGAAGGGTTAGATACTCCAATATAATTAGCTATTATGGATAATAGAATCATTAACAGAGAAGAAGCCTGTCTAGGAATTCTTAAAGGAAATTTACAATATGGAAAATTGAAATTTAATATATACCCACGAATTTCTTACCACCTTCTAGATAAAGATTTTGATAAAACATTAAGTCTAATACAAGATTTTAAAAGAAAAGATTTCATTAAACAACAAAATAGACCTTATTCAATCACTTATATAATTTCATATGCTTTATCAAATACACATCATTCTGAATGTTTTGTTGTAAACGATACAATAGATTTTCCTTATTTATTTAATAAAGTTTGTCAAATACAGTTGCCTAGTGTACCTAAAATAGAAGAAATAGAGTCCAGACCCATAGAATTAGATTTACAAGATAAACCTTTAATGATATCAAACAATATACCACCAAGATTATCCTTTACTAATACAGGAGTTATTAGTCATCCTTTAACCCGACAAATAAGTGCTAGATATAATAATCATTTAATTATGGCTAAAGAAGATACTCTTAAAAACTATAAGATAAAAGGAGAATATTATAATGGGACAACTTTTAGTCCAATCAATATATTAATAGATACAGGATCAAATGGAAACCACATTAGTAATAAACTTTGTATTGGATTACAGAAATATAAACTAGAGGAGCCTAGTCAATATACAAATTTTAATGGTGAACTACATACAATAGATGAAGCCGTAGAAACTTTAATACGATTTGGACAGGATATAAAATCGATCAGATTATTAATTGTGACATATGCGTTTCATACATGAATGCATGATCAGATAATGACAGTTGTGATCGAAGCAGCCTCCGAGAGCTAAAAGCTTAATATATTTGGGCCTCGAGCCCACAGTGATTCAGAGCCTCAGGCTCAACGATTAATGCGCCCATATTGGGACAGTTTAGGCGTTCGGTCACAATACAGTAATAAATTGGAAAAGTATTACATAGGCATTTCATATGCATTTGATTGAATTTTTTTGATTGAGTGAAAGGCGAAAATGCCTTATACTTATGTGATAGCAATCATGTGGTACTTCTGAATGTGAAATTATGAAATAACTGTGATATGCTTAAGTGTTGCATGAATTGAGTGAACCATCGCTGATGGTTACCTCACTGAGTTCACAAACTCACCTAAAATTGCAACATATTTTTCAGGACCTAGAGTAGACTCTTATCTCCAAAGGGACTTTTCTAGCAGTGTAGATTGTATTGGCGAGAGAAGTTATGGCTCACAGGTCGGTCAGCTGGGACTTTTGGGATGGCCTAGATAGATTTGATGTATTTTGCCTCTTTCATGTAGCATGTTGTACTAGGATTTTTGTAGTGATGTCCAGACAGTGAAAAACTGACAGATATGTAAACTTCTGGTTTTGATGAAATGAAAAGAGGAATATTTTGGTTTCAAAAAGTTCGTGATTTTTATATTGATGTTTTATTATTATGATGCCATATGAAGTACAGTAGTGATTGTTCGTAGCTCACCTTATCGTAGGATATGTATCGGAATGTCCTACGGGCGTCTCAGTATATACCTTGTGGTAAGAGGGCGCTACAAAAATCCATCTTGGCATTCACCCCTGCCAATTGTCATCCTCCACTCAAGGTCCTGAAGGATACAATAATCAAGAAAAAATGTTAGTGTAACATCTTAAATCATGAGTTAATTTACTCACAGATAAAAGATTGGATTTAAAGGATAGAAGATAAAACAAGTTCTTCTCGAGAGTCAATCTCCAAACGACTTCCATCTGGGAGTCGCACAGGTGAGGCATCATTTATAACTTTAGAGTTTAAGAGACAATTTTTATTAAAAATCATATATTCCACATTCCATTATCAATAATTCAATTTAAATAATCAATAGTTGCCTTAGCAGCTAAATTTTTTTTTTACTTTTCGATTTCTCATACAGAGACATCAAGTGATCGTATTGCTCCTGACTTACGTACAAACCCTTTTCTCAGTCTCCTCCATTGCTTGTTGATGTTTGATTGACCGAATGGCCTTAATTTGGTGTCGTCCTTTTATTTTTAGCCCTCTTTTTGTTCCCTTTCCACCAATTAGGACAACCTTTATGCTTGAAGCAATCATCAGAGACATGCTCGATTTTGCCACAGTATGTGCAAAGCATGTTAGCTCGTTCAGGGTCTTTGACTTGCTATCCTAGACGAGTAAAGTTTGCTGCAAAGGCTGCAGCCTCAGGGGCCCTAGTAATAGCAATATTCAATTGTTTTTCTTCTTTACTAACCAATGTATAGGCTTTGTTGATGCTTGGTAGAGGTTCCATGTTTAATATCTGTGACCTGATGACATTCAAGTGATCGTTTAGTCCCATAAGAAAATTATGAAGTTTCTCACCTTCACGTTCTGCCAATAATTCCTTAGCTGCACCGCACGTACACTCTGAGATACTTGAATAGTTAGCAAGTTCATCCCTCAAAGTTTTCAATTTAGTGTAATAGGCAGATACAGAAAGATCTCACTATTACACAAGGCCAATTCACGCCTTAACTCATGAATCTGAGGAGTGTTACCAATTACAAATCTCTCTTGGAGATTGCCCCAAATTTCCTTGGTAGAATTTACAAATGCAACGCTAAAGAGGAGATCAATAGTAAGTGAATAAAAAATCCAGGATATCACCATGGAGTTGCACTTATGCCAAGCTTGCAGAAGAGCTAGATCATCAATCAGTTTGACGATGGGTCCATCTATGAAACCAAGCTTGCTTTTGGCTCGAAGTGCCACCTTCATAGCCAGTCTCCACATTCCATAGTTTTCTCCATTAAGAAGACAATAGACCAAGGTAGCACCAGGATGATCAGATGGATTGAGATATTATAGGGAAGAGGAATCGGTCCCTAGAGGATTGGAAAGTCTGGTTGTGCTAGCAATCTTTTCCCCGTCGTCCATCATAAGTAGCTTTGTTGTTGGTCGGTTGCTCTAGGATTTAGGTCAAAGGTATCAAGACTTGCTCTGATACCGTGATAAGAAAGAGTTTTGGAGAAAATCAAGTCTAGTGATTCATGAGCTCATCAGCAAATATATACACGTACATAGGTTAGCATACAAAAGGAGTTAAGCTTAGTTAGGAAACTAAATTCCTAGAAGTTAGGCTTACATCTAGTAATACAAACAATCAGCCCAACAGTAGGAGACCGAATTAACAAGGGAATAAATCCCAATAATATCATAACCATATATACACCAGGATATTATCTTATCATATATACGCCAAGATCATCATCCTTCAACAGTAGCCGATGTATAAATTTGGTTAGAGTTTAGGCTGGTCAAATCGGTTCATAATATTTCATAAAAATCGTACCAAATTCTTTTAATTTTCAATATATATATACTTTGAATTATTCCAATATGATAATTTTTTTAAAAATATTAAATAATATTTGATAAGAAAATAAATTAAGTATTTTCACTAAATTCTCCTAATGGGATTTAATATCAATTTTTGGTATTTTATGAAATATAATTTTCTTTGACATTTTTATAATTTTTGAATCAACTTAATTCAGTATTTTATTAAAAATTATACTTAAAATATTAAATATTATTTAGTTTTGATAACATATCACACTGACAACCATCTATTCATCATAATCAACTGATTTTAATCATTTCAAAAAATTAAACATCAATACAAATAACTTTATAAATAGGAAACAAAATTTCTAAATTTTGAACTTCATCAAGACTTCAAAAGAGTATAACAAGAAATAATTCGTATAACCAACTTATTTAATAATAATAGCATTAGAAATATTTTCAAGTATCGTCACAAATAATTAAGTTTTGCATAAGCCAAACTCCTTAGTTAATGAACAACTCCATATTCATTTAAGATTCATCTCTAATTAAAAAAATTGGTTTCTTAAAAAAAACTTTGTTTCAGTATTTTAAAAGAAATGTCAAACATATTATGTCAGATCCCTTATATAAGTTTTGGGGAAAAAATTCTAGAAAACCACATATTTACGAGCGCAGATCCTTTGTCTTAAGTACTCTGTCCTACTCTGTCTTAATAGGAAAACGGCGTCGTTTTTTAACCAAAAAAATTCATCTATCTGTGTCAAGCCAAAGGCCGCGAGAATGGCCATATATATATGGCCATTACTCGCCCACGCGAGAATGCAAATGGCCATTTGCATTATTTGAGCAAATGGCTATTTAATGGCCATTTGCTGATTTTTTTTAATATTTAAATTATTAAAATATTTCTTATTTATTAATAATAAATCTTATAATAATAATAAAAATTAAATTAATTATTATAATAAATTATTAATTATTTATTAATAATTAATTTAATAATAGAAATTAAATTAAATTTCATAATAATAAATTTCTTATTTATTAATG
>JAOQMR010000213.1:5574456-5589091 GCA_027563865.1 Erythroxylum pelleterianum
AAGCAAATTTTTGATAAATTAATGTTTATATAAATGTTTGAAAAATATGATTTTCGAAGGATTAAATTCCTTGTTTTAGAATGATTTTAAAAAAAAGCAAGGATCATGACATTCACTGGTTTCGAATTATTTGAATAATTTGAAAAATGTGCTTTGTGAATTTGAATAAGTTTGATTTATGATATAAAGAAATTATTGCATTCATTGTTATGAATTTGATTGATATGTGATTAAATTGATGAATTGAGATTGAATATGATTGGTTATATGAATTGATGTGATATGTGGACATGATGATATGATATGAAAAGTTTGAAAATCAAGATTTTTGAAAAGTGCCTTCGGGTAATCCGAATTTTCGGTTTTGAATTATGTGTTATGTGAGTTTGGTCAGGGCCCATAAGTGGGATGAGTGCGCACTTGTTTGTTTTAAAGCCTTCTCCCGGCTGCCCGCTAGTGGCGCTGGAGTTTCGATCTCGGACTCCCATAAGTCACGGCTACACTGAACCGCGATGCGGGAAGGTGTAGTGCGTTCCGTTCACGGCTGCACAGGACCGCTATGCGGGAATGTGCAGTACATTATGTTTTGGACTGAACCAAACCATTTGATGTGTTATGTGTTTTGTTTTGTTTATAGATTTGATGCATTGCATGATTTGAACGATAATATGAAAGAAATTAAGATTTACACGACTTTGATTTTGTTCATGATATGTGAAAAATGTGAAAATCTTGAGAATTTAACTATTGGGGATTTTTCAGCTGAGAAGTTATTGATTTGAAAAGTTTGAGAAATAAGGGATTTGCCAAATTTTTCTAATGTGCAACTTCTGAATTAAAGAGCAAAACTTTTTGCAAAAATGTTTTCGTTTATCTTTCAATATATAAACATATTACCCACGAGCTTTGTGCTCACCTCCCTTTTCATCCCCATCTCCAGGTTTCGAGTAGGAGATCGAATGAAAGAATATCAAGAAGTGTTGTTCGATTTTGTATTGTTTGTATTTTTATGTAAATTGGGATTTTGGTATTAATAAGGTTTATGGCTTGAATCGCCATGAATTTGTGTATATGGATGAGAGTGATGTATATTGAATTATGAATTATGGATTTTGTTTATTGAATTGAGTTTGTGTATGATTATGGAATCGGACTATGTAAGTAACTTATGGATTTGTTTATTGAATGGAGATGTATATGAATGAAATTTGATTCTGAGTATGGATTATGATTTTGAGAATTTTGAAGTGTTAGGTATAGGCTTGCGTTTGGTTGTGATTTAGATTCCGGACGGGAGGTCCGATGTTTCTGAGTTGATTGGGAATTTTAGAAGTGTATTTTGAACCTTTACAGATTTTTGGGCTGTTCAAAATACAGCCGTTATGCTGCCCGATTTTCGATAAAATCGGTTTATGGCAAAATTAGAATAAGAATTAGAATAGGTTTTGTTATAAATGAGATAAGATTTGGATAATAGATGAATTTTGGGATAAGTATGAATGTTTTTATGAATTGAGATTTGTTTGAGGACGAAATTGCAAAAAGGGAAATTAAGTGCTTTGTATAAGATTGATAAAGATGAAAGGAATGAATAAGAATGAAAAAAAATTTATACCGATTTTGAGTAATCTATACCGATTTTCGGATTTGCTTTAGTCTTAGGGTTCCAACGCGACGAGGGTTTTCAAGAATTTTCGTTACCGGATGTCGGACTTTGTTTGCTTCGTTTTCGATTTCGATTTCGATTCTTTCGTTTTCGCTTCGGCCCACTTCCGGGTTTGACCTTCGCTTTTTTGTCTTCCGTTTTTCGGTTGGGGTCTGGTTCCGAGATCGAGTCCCAACATAAACATAAAGCGATAAATAATTTATAAGCTTATCCAATATCTTAAAGAATATAAAATATGAATCAACTTTAATACACTTTACTTAGTAATAAAAAGGATTAAAATATTATCAAATATAAAAATTACTAAAAATCTAATTTTAATAGATTCTTATGTAACAATAAAAGTATAAAGAATTTATTACATAGAAAAATTATCAGAAAAGAAAAAAATAACCTTAAAACAAATTAAACAATAGATTTTAACTTAGAAAATAAATGCAACAGAATTAACTCAACTGGCTACATCATTAAGCTTTTGATTGATATATAATAACTTCTAAAATTTGATGAAAATCAAAAGTCATGTTCGCCACTTAAGACTTCTAAACATTTCAATCTGAACTTTTAACATTCAGCTCGTGTGAAGAACTCATCTACCATTTGTCGCACGTCAAAATGTTATGGAGGGGTTGCCTAGCTCATCACGGCACAAACCTTGCTGTCTAAATCTAAGATGTGTAGAAATTGCACCATTACGCTTTGATTAAAGAGGACAAATCTCGCCTAACCTTATCAAATCTCTGGCAAGTTCATAACAAATACAAATTCCTCATTCTAGAAGACTATAGTGGAACATATTAATTTCAATGAGGTCCATTAGTATTTGAATAGTAACCAACAATCATGAACTTGATGACAAGATCTTTTCTTTTGTTCTTCTTCTTTTTATTATGTGGGGATGATGTGACTAGATTTTCTTGCTTGATGTTTGTCTCTTGTTATCCACTCCATCATTAGATATGAGTAAACCTTGCATTTTGTAGGCTTATGTTTTGGGCCAGCTGATTGAAGTCTCAAAACCTTAATTCCTTCACTGATCTGTGACAGTAGTAGGCTAGGAGCCGCCTACTCCTTGCTTGGAGCCCGTGACAACAGTCATGCTCGACCCTTCATTTCGTAATCAGCTATACATTCTAAGTTCGAGTGTTAAAACGTAATGTAATTTTTATTGCATACTAAACTCTAGGTTTATAGCTTTTGTTCGTCATCCCTTTTAGAAATCAATGCAATTACTCCAAAGTGTAGTGTTGAGCATATTTGTAGACAAATTTCAAATTAGAAAACTATCAACATTGTTGACTGTACCATGCTCAAATAAACATGAGTGAGCTACTCTTCCTCACCTAGTCTGAAGATCACTAGCTACTCACAACTCTCTCTTCAATTATAACTTGCGTGCTGGACGACAAGTAGTATCGATTAATTAAAGAACAAGTTGGGATATTGGTCGATGACATTGAAGATGGAATCTCCCGATGCATGCTTGTTTGTATCTGCGAGTAGTTTTGTAGGTTTCCTTTTTTAAAATGTATGCTTTACAATGCCACGACCTCTTTCAATTGGTCCATTTCCACGGAGTTTGCACACTCCAATACGTAAATGGGACTTTGTAATTCTCCTTTCTTTTAATTTTACACTTAATGTCTATACTACAGTTAAGATCTGTGACGCAAACTTTAACCTAAAGCCACTTAAATTTTCACCCAACATAAATCGACTAGATCACTAGGGCTAGGCACAAGGCACGAGCAGAAAGGAAGGTAGGGCCATTTTTGAATTGAAGACCCTCTTAAAACACACAGAGATTGTCCCTCTTATATTCAACGGCCCAACCTACACGCCAAAATGAATGGGGTCTACCTTTTTGTTCCAAGTCTTCCCAAATGATCGCACTCCTCGCGTCAGGTCATGTCCACGCAAATTGGCGTAGACCCAACCGACGGCGGTAGGCCCAACCTGCTCTGTCCCTACCAAGACGAATCACCCGTGTCAATCCAACGGCCATTCACGCCACGTTTAGAAACAGACGGTGCAGATCGAGGGAATCCAGGAGATTTTGACACCGCCGCCAAGCTGTCCACCGTTGGCCGTTAGGTGGATTCAAACTGATTCTTTCGTTTAGGTCTAAACCGTAGCATATGATGTCTTTTTTATATGTATATATTTGCAAAAAGACTATTATTTAAAGGTCGGGAATGACTCACGCGCACCAATCAGGCCTGTGGCACGTGTGCGGGCTGGCTGACGCTCAGGGGCAGCGGTCCCCCCATTTCCTTCTTTGGTAGTGATCTAATTTTACATGCAATGCTTCTTTGTGACATCCTTTTCGCTTTAAATTGAGTAGGGTCTAGTGAAAACAAAATCGAAAATATATAATTCTCATTTTTCTATCCTGAATTGGTTCCAAGACTCCAAAAAATTTATTTAACTTTAATTTTTTAAAAGTTAAAAATGGATTATTTAAATTTAATATTTTTAATTTTAATATTTGAGGTTGAATTAATATCAAATTTGATTATCAATATCTAAGCAAAAACAAAAAAAAGATAGTTAAAGCTTTTTAAATTCTCATTTATAATTATTAGAACGAATTAGAGAACAAAGGTCCAATTAATGTAGTAAAACTTATGTCTCAAATTCAACTCTTACCTCCACATCTGATAACTTATGTCGTAAGCAAGTTTTAAAAAAACTGCATGGGCGGCAACATTGAGGGTTCTGGAATATAACCTAACCATTTTTTCTTAGAGGTGCGTTGAAGTTTATGTCATGAACATAAAAAAGCAGAAAAATATGATATTTCTTTTTTTCCAAGTCCTCGTTCTATGTGTGACGCAACGCAAGAACCAACTCACTTCTGCCCTAACCATGGTAAAATCCCAAAATGATTACACTCAAAAGACCATTGTTTGCAGTCTTAATATGGGAGGTTCAAGCAAATAGAGACGAGTTATTAAAAGTCTCTTTACGCCGGATGTTACTGAGTTAGTCTAAAGTTTCGTGTACGGACAAAAAGCGTGCATTAGATTAGAAGTTCTTCTATCAATTAAATTTATTAGATATCCCATTTAGAACATCTATTATTGTGTATTTATTACTTCCTCCGATTCATAATAAATGTCATTTTAGATACATTTTAATTATTCAAAATAAGTGTCATTCTTGACTTTATATGCATGTTTATAATTTTACTTCCAAAATTAACTTTTAATTTCTCTCTCATCTTAATTACACAGTTAACATGTAATTAATAAAGGTATATCAAACATTTCATTAACTTTTTTAATAAGTGTACATTCCTCTAAAACGACACTTATTATAAAACAGAGGGAGTATCAATTCCATCGACAAAAAGTAATAACTTATTAGCGGAGTTTGGAAGTAAAAGAGAATTGGGAACCATTAGGTTGCTAGTATATATAGTCTTGTATTTTAGTGAGGAGAGAATCTCACATTTGCATTAAAAATTGAAGAGCAAGAGGGTCTGGTCTGCTGCTTACAATATATATTCGGCTGTCTTGGAACTTTTTTCCTTATCGGTATTTCCGGAACTACCCGTTCGGAGATGCACAAGCCAGAGGACAACCCTTGGGCGGTCCTCGAAAACCGAGCCAGCGTTGGCGGTGCGGTCAGGCTCGGACCACAATGCGCCACCGTGTTCGCCTGGCACTTGGCTTCACTGGCCCACCTCTGCGGTGCCCGAGGCCACAACCACTGTTTTCCCGTTTCACTTACCCCACTATTATTAATTTCTTCTTCCTACCGCATCCATCAATTACGAGGTCTTATTTTTGTCAAACCATTTTGCTATTTTAATCGAATTATATACTCTTAAACTTTGTAACATTATTATCCTAACCTACGCAAATATGTAGTGTTAGAACCTGCCATTAGACATCAACCTACCATGCACATTTCCCAATATTATATATTGTAAATAACCTTAACATACATACATTCTTGTTCTTCATATCGTATACTATGATTTTTTAAAGAAACTCTTAACATAATAGATAAAAGTTGCTCCTTTCTTTCTCAGATTCTTGCAAAATAGAAAGTTTGTAACTTTTTTTATATAATATGATATTAGAAATTAAATGTAAATGACACACTATATTATTATTATCACTCGTTATCATGCAATAACGGCATCATAAAAAAGTCATTTAATTAAAAGAAATAAAACAAAAGGTAAAACTTGATCTTAGAATTTAGAAATGAAAGAATGTTCTATTAATTTCTAACCATCCACGGCAGACACAATAACTAAAAGCCCCGGCTGACTCCCCCACAGAAGTACCCATGAATACTACAACCCTACCTTCAAACGACACAATCTCTCTCCGTGTAAGAAGCAGCATCCGTTTATACTTTACAAAACGACGGCGTGAACCATTTGTCAACAGTGAATGGAGGGCGTTTTGGTAACTTCAACTAATCCACCACTCTTCTTTTTTTGGCTCCTCCTCCTCTCTCTCTCTCTCTAGCTCTAGTCCTCCAGGCTCTTTGGCCATTCATTAGCTTTTTGTGAGGTCCTTTTACTCTTCTCTCGGCCATCAAAACCAAAACAACTGTTTCGAGAGTTGTTTCTTTAAACCTGAACGACCTCCGATGGTATATTCCTCTTCTCCGACATGGGCTTCGGTGCTTTGACCATCACTCCTCTGCCTTTCCGGCAGCTCTCCATGTAACCACCCTTGTTCTGTGTGTTTCGATACTCTTGCTTTTTGAGGAAAAAAAAAAGAGATTTCTTTTTTTCTTTCCGTTGAACTCAGCTTCTGTTTGTGTTTGGTTTTGCTCTAACCTTGTTGTGTCTACTCTGTTATATCTTTAACATGCTTCTTCTTTCTTCTACTCCTTCCTGTTGATTTTGAGAAGTTTGGTTGCTTCTTCAAAACTTCTAGTCGATGCTTTCGTGCGCTTCTTTGTTGACTATCGATTAAAAATGAAATTTCTTGACCGTATTAGATGTTCGGCGATGTTTTCGAACATTGGTTTTCTATTTTTTAAGTTGTAGAGCTGCTTTAAGATTTTGTTTCAATATCTTATACTTGAGAGAGACGACCGGAATCGAAATGGATTTGTAAGCTCTTCTTTATTTCTTCTTTTGTAGAAGTACCGGGAACTGTTGACTGTAGTTGGTTTGCGTTCTGGGATTTTAGCTTTGTTATGATTATAACGATGATAATGGCTTCCATATATATGGGAACTGAAATATGACTACTTCTTAAGTGGACGATGGAAATGATTTCTATTAATTCTGGGTGTGTTTAGCATCGCTGTTTTAGATACTTTGTTCTTTATTTAGGTTGGCGTTAAGTTCTGAAATTGAGTTGGTGCAACAAACAAACGGTGTGGGAAAAAATAGTGATACATGTATAAAACTGTATCTTTTTTTTCCTAGGAGATGTTCCTCGTTCTCTTAAGTTTCCTTCACCGATGTCGTGCTTCTTTTACTGTTCTTAGATTGTACTGTACTATGATGGCTTTCTTGGGTTCTGTTTCTTTTTTCCGTCTAACAATTAAGGAATTCATTCATTAATGATTTCCCTAATTATATGATCGTGGCTTTCTTTACTGTTCATTGAATGGTGGTAAATGGGGACTTAAGTTGGTTATTGGTTTTACGTTTTGGCCTTGCAATATTTTTTTCTTTGACTTCCTGCTTCTTTTACCTTATATTTTCTGTGCTTACACTTTCTGGAGTTGGATGTGTTGATGTCTAGCATTGAAGATTTATTTGCTAGCTTGTGAAATTTTAGGAAAATTTAAAATTTATCGTTCTGTGTTATGTTTATTCAGGGGATTGTTCCACCAGGTCAAAGCATTCAGTTGTAATCTATTTCTCTTATGTACATTATTTTCCCTTGCTACATATGGACTTGGCACAACAAATGGAATGCAGAAATCAGCAGAATTTGGTGCATGTGGGATCTATGGAGGTGATCAAGGAATTGGTTTTCAAGATTTTGTCTTTTCTGATGCAAACTTTAGCAATGCTGGTGGAAGTCCAAAATCCCATGTTAACATTGAGACTATTTGTGCCGATTCTGATTCATTCTGCTTTCCTTCGACGTTGCCTGGTTTTTCATACAGAGAGCACAAGCTTGAAGTTGAAGGTCTAGAAGTTGGTAGGCATCAGTATGATAGTCAAATTTCAGAAAGATCAAATGTTGATAATGGAAAGAACAGTAACAAGAGCTGGTCATCAGATTCTGGTATTTTTGAGCTGCTGAATGGCGATACTCTTTCTTGTTTTTTGAATGTCAGAGGAGGCACTGATAAATTATCATCCGTGCAAACTGATCCTGTGGATCAATATGATCCTTCCTCTTGTAGACACCCTTTACGAAGCCATAGGGGGAATGTTAGGTTGAATGGAAAATCTGAGATGATGCAATCTAGTTCTTTTGGTACTTCTCCTTCACCGCCTGTGGAAATAGACCCCCCTGTGCTTGACTGGGGAGAGAAGCATTTATACTTACCCTCTGTAGCCCTTTTAACTGTGAGAAATACATGTAATGACACCATTTTGCATATCTATGAACCGTTTCTTACCAATTTACAGTTTTATCCCTGTAATTTTAGTGAAACTTTGCTAGGACCTGGTGAAATAGCTTCAATTTGTTTGGTATACTTACCAAGATGGATGGGTTTGTCCACAGCTCACTTGATCTTGCAGACAAGTGCTGGTGGCTTTCTGGTGCAGATTACGGGTTATGCTATCGAGTCCCCTTACATAATTAGCCCCATAATGACCTCCGGGGTTCCTGCAGATGGACAGTCAATTAGGAATTTGTCCGTGTTTAATCCCTTTGATGAAACCCTTTATGTGAAGGAAGTGAGCGCGTGGATATCTTTTTCTGTAGGGAATGTTTCCCACCACATTGAAGCAATCTGTAGAAGAGAAACTATTGAGAATTCAAATCAGCTTACTGTATTGACTGCTAATGATTGGTTAGTTGTGAAGAATGGCCAAGTTGATTCGCCGCTAATGGGCATCAGACCTCTTGAGAATTGGGAGATTGGACCTAAAACCAGTAGAACTATTTTAGAGATTGAGTTCCCATTTGTCACTGAAGGAAGAATCACAGGTGCTTTTTGTATGCAATTGCTGAGGTCTTCTCAAGAAAAGTCTGATAAGTTAATGATTCCTCTGGAGGTTGATCTTGTCAGAAAAGTTGTTTCTGATGGAACAACAGGTTCTCTTTCAAGTTCTCTTGAGGTGTTAGTACCATGCAATGCCAACCGGACAGCTTTTGTGGTCATCTCTTTGAGAAACCAGGGACCTCATGTATTGAAGGTAATGCAAATTAGTGAAGTTGCAGCAAAGAAGGTTTTCCAGATAAAGTATGTTGAAGGCTTGCTTCTTTTCCCTGCCAGTGTAACAAAAGTTGCCACATTGACATGCAGTCAAGTGCTTGCAAAGTTACGTGATTCCCCAACCAAAATGTCAAGTCTTAGCAAAAAGTGCAAATTGGTTGTTCTGACAAATGACTCTAGCAGTTCTCAGATTGAAATCACTTGTCGGGATGTATTGGACGTTTGTCTGGGAGCTCAAAAGGATTCCACCGTTGGATACAATCATAGTCCTGAAAGTTATGCAATTTGCAATAGGGATCCAGGATCCTTGGATAGTAGCATGCAAATTTCATCACAAAACAAGGTAAATTGATTCTGATAGACATTTCTTGTTTTTGATATTCTTGATGCATATTTGTGAGGATTTAAAATTTTATCAGAGAGATTTACCAGAGTTATATATTCTTTCTCATCATATGGTAATATTTCTAATTCTGTAAAAATACATCAGGAGAATGTCTGACAACCTTGGTTTATATTTTAAATGCTTGTTGTCTGGGAGGGTAGCAAGCAATATATGGTGTGACTTTATTCCAATTAGTTTAAAGACAAAGTTACAAAGTCGAGGGGAACTGCTTGTTAATATACGAACAAAAAGTACTTTATTTTTTTCCTTCTAGAGTTCAACAGCTCTTGAATGAGGTTTACATGATCACTAACATCTTTAGCTGGGGGGTATCAATATTTTATTAGTTAGACTCGAGTCAATAGAGGAAGGAAAAATCTTCAGGATCATGTGGTTAGTAGAGTTTTTAAACTAATTCACCAGTCTGCTACTGTGTCCTGTTAGAATCATGAGTTGTCTACAACTGTTGTAAAGCTTTGGTTTGGTTTTGAAATCTTCTGTTGGAAAACGCCATCCTTCCAAATTATTTTCCCTACCTTCTTGCCAACTCCTAGGACATTGCACCTGTGGGAGGTTTTGGGGTTGTGAGTGGGAGTGGGTTGAGTTCTGGAAAGGATAAAAGATTATCATTCTTTTGTTTTTATATCTTTGTACTATATGCACACACATTGCACAATTGCATCTGAATCTCTGTTTGTTAGCCTATGTGACTATGTACTCTAGCATGTAAAGAAGCTAGTAGGTCCCAAATGGCTTTGAAGGTGTCCATCCTAATTACTTGCAACTAAGGTCTCTCAGTATAGAATGGCCATATTTACATGTTCCATTTGATATTCATTGTGCATTGTGCTAAGGTTCCTTCCTGAATTAATGTTGAAGGCATTGGAGATAGCAAAAGTGGACGAGTATGTATTGGGAAATTGGAAATCTCAGTGTACTACATACGGCATGTCTGTGCTTGAAGATCAGGAGTTGTTGTTCTCAATGGTTGAAATTGGAAGTCATGCCCCTAAGTGGATCATTGTAAAAAATCCTAGTCAAAAGCCAGTTGTAATGCAACTCATTCTTCATTCTGGAGAAATTATAGAGGATTGCAGGGCAGATGGAATTTTGCATCCCTCTTTTTCAAATAGTTTGCTTCATACCGAGCTTAATGCATCGACTAGGTATGGATTCTTGATGGAAGAAAGTTCACTTACCGAAGCTATAGTCCATCCTTATGGTAAAGCAGCACTGGGGCCTATATTTTTTCACCCTTCAAGTCGGTGTGGGTGGAGAAGCTCAGCTTTGATAAGAAACAATCTGTCTGGTGTGGAATGGTTACCGCTCCGGGGATTTGGGGGGTCTGTTTCTCTACTCTTGCTTGAGGGATCTTTGCCTATTCAAGAAATAGGATTTAGTCTAAATTTCACAATTCTAGATACTCCTCTGGGTGTGGTATTTCTCAGGAAAGAGGTCTCTTATGCTTGTTCTCAGCCATTGTCAAAAGAGCTGCATGTCAAGAATGTAGGAGATTTGCCAGTTGTGGTGAAAAGAGTTGAGATTTCGGGAACCCAATGTAGCTCGGATGGCTTCTGTATTCATCCTTGCAAAGGGTTTTCTCTTGAGCCTGGAGAGTCGAGAAAGCTTCTTATTTCATACAATGCTGATTTTTCTGCATCCATGGTACAAAGAGATCTTGTATTGTTCTTGAGCAGAGGAATTCTCACAATACGGATGAAGGCAAGTATTCCCTTTCACATATTTAATCTTTGTAGGAAGTCAGTGTTCTGGATATGGCTGAAGAAATTATGTGCAGCATTTGTCCTTCCTGCTTCTTTTATCTTTCTGATATGCTACTGCATACTTTTTCAATTGGTTGCACTTGGCTCAGAGAGCTACTCCTATAAGAATAGCAAATGTTCTGGTAATACCATAAGAAGTGCAGGAAAGTCTTCTCGTATGCAACGAAACCCGAAAAACAAACTCCCTCTTTCTACTGAGGTGGACAACTTCTTAAAGTCACGTGGTGAAGATAAATCCTTGAAACAGGCGGCTATGTATCTTAGAGATCAAGATGGACTGGCAGAGCAGGGAATGATCATTCAAACACCAGAACTAGGAAATCATAAACAAATTGACAATTTGATGTGCAATGACAAGGATGAGGCAATAGTGGCACTGCCGTCAAAATCTACGAGTGAGAATTCGGGCTCAGGTGAAGCTTCTCAGTCCTGTGAACTTACTGTTAGGACAAGAAGAGAGAGAGGCAGAAGGCGACGGAAGAGGAAGGGCGGTAATGCAGTTTTAACAGGACTCGTGGAAGTCTCAAGCAGTCAAAGTGGAAATTCTACACCTTCATCGCCCTTGTCACCTGCAATTTCTCTGGCCCCTAATGCTACATTGTTGGCATCTCCCAGTTCCGACGCAATTGAGGCTACAAGTCCTTTCAGTCAAGTGGCTAACCAGCATTGCAGGAAGGTTCAAGTTTCTGAACCTGCTTCTGGGGACGTTATATCAGAACCCAATCTCTCTTTCAAGTACTGCAATAACAGCTTCTTTTCTTCTGCCATAGAGCAAACTTTGGTGCCAAGGAAAAGTTTAAGAAAACGAGTTCTGTTACCTTCTGCAACATTTCCTAGTGCTGGTAGGTCTGCTTCCAGTATGCTTCCTTCAACACTAGGTGCTTGTTCCACAATTGCTCCTCGTGCTCGAGCTCCAGGACCTAGAGTTTACAGTCAAGGAACTGATAATTTGGAAAGGAAAGCAGGGGACAAATATACATATGATATCTGGGGTCACCATCTTTCTGGCCTCCATTTAACAGACAATCCGAAAGATGTGCCAACAATGAAAACCGTAACAGTAAACAATTCCAATAGCTTCTTTGTAAACGATCCACAAGCTCTTGTGGCAAAATCTAAGTCAAAGTATGTCAGCTGCTTTCAACCAGAGGGTTAATGTTAATTTTATTAAATAATCGTCTGGTGTTCTTGAGGTTCTACTCGTCGCTTTGCTCTTTTGACATGGGTCACCTTGGTAACTAATATAACAACAAAAGATGATAATAACTCCTAAAACTGTTTGGTATCATGATTCAAGAGCATCTGCCGTTTTTATTCCATTCCAACGGTATCTCGGTAAATGGTTTATATTCTGGAAAACAGAATGCTGCGGAAGTCAAAAACAGAGAAACATGCGGTTTTTACCTATGGATTGGATGGTATATTAAAAAGCCTCTGCAGAGACAGCAGATTGATGGGATCAAATTTGTTTCTTATAAATAATTATTATGTGATTGAGATTCCGATATTTAACTATGCAAAACAGAAATGAGTATATGGTCTCTAACCGAAGAAAAAAGTCTCGTCCGCCAGTCTCATGGGAACATTACGTGATAGAGGACTATCTAAATAAAACTTGTCAAGTCACGTAATTGGCAAGTCACGATTCATCACGTTTTTAAAGAGGGAAACGCTACAGCTGATGCTATGGCTCAGATCAGACCTGAGGTGTCTTTGGGTATGGTGATTTTTCAACAGCCCCGGATGTTATAGTGCAAACTCTCAATAATGATCGCATGGGTGTTAGTCGCACTCTGCATATTAATCCTGTTATTAGCTCTAGCTAGTTGTTAGCTCTTTTATTTACCAAAAAAATAAAACCTGTCCATTTTGTTTACGTGCATATAGATTCTTTGTTCCTGTTTTAGCTTCCCCGTATTGAAATGATTATAATAGAAATCTATATATCTATGTTGAAGTGAAAAAGTCTTATTTCTTTGTCACAGGAATTTTATTTTTTGAAAATAAAAAGTTTCTATTGTAAAAATCAACCGGATTAAAGCAGGTTCACAGCTAAATAGGATTGAAGGAATAATAACCAGACACAGATTTTACGAGAAAGACCCAAAATCAGGGTAAAAATTATGGACAAAGATAGAAGAATTTTACTATGAAATTTAGGAGTACAACTTTTTATTTTACAAAGAGAAACACTAACTCTCTCACTACATAGGAAAAATACTCTCTAAACTTTTGTGAGAATTTAATAGAAGAAGAGATTTCTGGGATATTAGAAAATTGCCTCCCATACGCGTACACCTAGTTATGGACAGATTGTCCATAGCTGGCTTCCTATTTTTTTTCCTCCTATTTCTGACTTTGTGCAGTCGGTTGCCTTCTTTCTTGAGTTTGGTGTAGTCGGCAACAACAATCTCTGATAAGTGCATATTTGTCCAATATTTATGTTTTAATTATCCCCTTTTACTCCTCTTAATTGATTCAATTATTGGGACTTAACTTGATTTTATGTTTCCTTGTAGGAGATTATAACTTTTACATGATGTTGGGAATTAAGAGTAAATCAGTGGCAATTAAAAAGAAAAGAAGATAGCAGCCAGCAAGGTGGACAGGTGTTGGCCCAAAATAGCATTAGAGGGGCCCATGGGTTACAAGAATTAAGGAGATAGCAAAGCAGTGAAAAACGACGCAGCAACAAAGAAATACGCATATTTAGGTGACGGTGAGACTCTACCCGTGATCATATCCAGCATGCTCGACGGTCTGGAAGAGGAGCAAGGTTTAATGGTCCAAAACAATTGAAGAATTAGCTACAAAAGAAGCCAAAACGTAAATGACGCAAGGGTTAAAAGGAAGGCTGACGTGGAATGAAGCAACAAAGCAATAAACAGCCATACAAAGGAGAGTGACCCAGCGTGGAAGCAATTTTAATGGGCTCAAGCATTAACCCTCTTTGTTTAATTGTCATTGGGCCCATTCTATTGAAAACCTAGGGAATGGAAACATATTAAAGGCTAAGTGACGGCAGCAGCAAGGTGAGACACACACAGTTGACGCAGGGGGTGAGCAGCCACCAGGGAGGAGGATCGCAGACGAATTTCCAGATTTCAGTTTTATTAGTTTTTCTTTTGTTCCTTGTTTATTTTAGACTATGTTAATTCAGAATTCTGTTTTGTTTAATTTCTTTATGAGTAGCTAAGTTACTTTAGTCGGAGAATTCCAATTGTTATGCGGTGACTCGTGAGACCTTGTTTGTTCTAATTATTTGGTTTATAATATTCGTACTGTTTCTGTTTTACTGTCATTGTTTATTAATTGATTCTACGATTGAGGCCTAATTGTAGAGTTAGTTAATTTGCATATCGCCAACTGATTTACTTGGTGGAGTCTAACTGGGTGATTAGTGTTTGTGGCAATTGGCACTAGGGCATATGATTTGTCTGATTTTGTGTGGAGAAACTTGCGATCTAACTAGATGAA
>JAOQMR010000213.1:5589191-5599845 GCA_027563865.1 Erythroxylum pelleterianum
ACCCCATTTACCACTGTGCGCAATTTATTTTCGTTTGGTGTTTGGGATTTATTTTTGGTGGATTCGACACCCATCAATCTCCCGCTTGAAGATTTGATTGAGAGTCAATCATACCTTTACATCATTTTTTTCTACCTTACTACTTTATGTTACTTACGTTTTTGTCAAGCCACATGAGGATCGACACCATATAAATTTGTCACCATTGATTGCTTTTGTCATAAAATCTGTTAGGTTATCCATTGTACATGAACGAAGTGATATTGAACTCAAATGTGTTTTTGTCTTTGAATGAAATATTAGACAAAATAATGTTCTTTTGTCTGCATTCAAGTTCTTCTAACATCAACTTCAACGACACTGCTTCTTTACAAGCTTGTGTAGCTGCTACATATTTTGCTTTTGTTTTTGACATAGCCACAACTGACTGTAGTTTTGAAACCCAGCTTACAGCTTCTTTAGCTAGTGTAAACATATATCTTGTAGTGGATTTACTTTTATCAAGATCACTTGCATAATGAGTATCAACATATCCTTTGATAATATAATCTGATCCTTCATAACATAATGCAACATCTGAGGTGCCCTTAATATATCTGAGAATCCTCTTAATAGTATTCCAATGCTCTTAATTAGGATTTGCCATGAATCGACTAACTACACCCACTGCATGTGTAATGTCTGGTCTTATACAAATCATAGCCAACATTAAGCTTTCAACTGCTGATGCATACGGTACTCAAGACATCTCTATCCTCTCTTCTTCATTGCTAGGACTCATACTTGAGGATAACTTGAAATTAACAGAAAGAGGGGTATAAATTGACTTACAATCTTGCATGTTGAATCACCGCAAGATCTTCTTCAAATAATTCTTCCGAGAAAGTCAAATCTTCTTATTATTTCTGTCTCGATGAATTTACATCCCTAGAATCTTATTTGTTATTCTCAAGTCCTTTATTTCAAATTTCTTAGCCAATTGTGCCTTCAATTCTTTGATACGATCATTATTGGGGCCTACTACCAATATGTCGTTTACATACAATAGCAAGACTATAAAACCACCTTTCTCAAGCCTCTTAAAATATACACAAGGGTCTGCATTTAGTCTGCTATATCCAAAGCTCATGTTGAAGGAATCAAATCTCCTATACCAACACCTCGGTGCCTATTTTAAACCATACAAAGATTTGTTCAACCTGCAAATTAAGTTCTCTTTCCCTTTTTCTTCAAAACCTGTTGGCTGGAGTATATAAATTTCTTCTTCAAGATCTCCATGAAGAAATATAGTTTTCACATCTAACTGCTCATGACACAAGTCAAATGTAGCACACATCGCCAGGAATACTCGCATTATGGTGAGTCGAACCATAAGAGAAAATATTTCATTGAAGTCAATTCCTTCCTTCTGAGCATATCTTTTTGCCACCAATCTAGCACGATACGCTCTACTTGATCGTCACCACTTCGCTTGATCTTATAAACCCATTTATTGCCAATAGGCTTTCTTCCTTGTGGTAGTGATACCAGCTCCCATGTCTTATTCTTATGCAGAGCTTCAATTTCTTCTTGCATTGCTTCCATCCACTAAGATGCATCTGAACTATTCATTGCTTCTTGAAGAGTTGACGGCTCTCCGTCCTCAATTAAAAGACAGTATACAGTATTGCTCTTCATAATATAATCTGAGTGCTAGCTCAGTGCTTTTTTGTGTGAGTTGATCTCCGAGTATCTGAAACATTAAATTTGACTGGTTCTTGCTCCTCGTGCTCTAGTGTAGCTTCAGAAGAATCATTTTGATCAAATTCCCTTTCAACCAACAGTAGTCTCTAAATTCTCTTTTGAAGTGCTAACATCTTCTGTTTGCTCTTGATCATTATCTTCTAAGAAAATAACATCTCTGCTGATAACAATCTTGTAGGCAGTGGGATCCCACAGACGATACTCTTTTACTCCTTCAACATATCCCAAGAAAATACATCTTTTGAATTTTGGATCCAACTTCGTGGTTTCTTGGGCATTGAACATCACATAGGCAGGACTTCTAAATATATAGAGGTTGGAATAATCTACTGGTTTACCAGCCACATCTCTATTGGTGTCTTCAACTCAATTGCAGTTGATGGAGCTCGATTCACCACATAACAGGCGGTATTGACTACTTCTGCCTAGAATTTCTTATTTAAGCTTGAAGTTCTCAATATCGCTCTTGTTTCCAAAATAGTTCTATTCATTTGCTCTGCTACTCCATTTTGTTGAGGAGTGTATGCTGTAGTGAACTGCCTTTTGATGCCTTCTTGCTTGCAGAATTCATCAAATTCTTTACCAGTATATTCTCCTCCATTATCTAAGCGCAAACACTTGATCTTTTTATCATATTCGAGTTCCACCCGCGCTTTGTAAAATTTAAAAGTTGAAAATACATCTGCCTTCCTTTTGATAGGAAACACCCAACATCTCCTCGAATAATCATCAATGAATGATACAAAGAAATTTGCTCCTCCTAGGGACGTAACTAGTGCTTGCCATACATCAAATTGAATCAATTATAGATTTTCTTTGCTTCTGAACTTTGATGTGTTGAGCTTCAATCGATGTTGTTTACTCATAATACAATGCTCGCAGAAGGGTAGTGATATCTTTGTGAGACCTAGAAGTAGATTCTTCTCTGTAAGTATCTTCATTCCTTAATCTGACATATGTCAAAGCTTTTTATGCCACATCTTTGCAGATTTGTCATCTGGACTAGTCACCGCAACGGATACTTCTCCTTATTGCAAAGTTACTCCCTTCAACATGTACAGAATTACAATAATCTTCTCTACTTTCATAAATACCAGTGCTTCTTTAATCACTTTCATGATTTTGTTTTGAATCTCAAATCTGAAACCGAGATCATCCAATTGTCTTACAGACAACAAACTCTTCTTCGAGCCCTCCAAATGTCGTACTTTTTTAATAGTATAAGTTATCCCATCATACATCTTTAACTTGATGGTGTCGATACCAACGATCTTCAGAGCTTGATCATTACAACTGTACACATGTAAGTTAAATTGATGATGAGTTGATCATACGAATCTGGTTGACTTTGGAGTAGAAGTTCCGTATGTTCACTTATCTCTATTGTGTGCCCTAATGATATGATTTGGAAAAATAGAGTAAAGTGTATAGTTTCCTCTTCACAAATTATTGTGGAGTGATTTGGCCTCATACAATTTTGTGAGATGATCCCAAATCTCTTTTGCCGTCTTCTTCTCCTCTATGCTTGGCAACACCTCATTTGCTAGTGCCAGATGAAGATTTGCAATAGCATTCTCGTCCATCTCATTCCACTTATTATCATCTGTGAATGTTGCCAGCTTTTTGTTGATAACTGCTAAACAATTATCTTTTCTCAAGATATCCTTCATCTTAAACTTCTACAATGAGAAATTACCATTGAACCTTTCAATCTCAAATTTTGCTGCCATTGCTTTTATCACGAACATAATTTTGGCTCCCACTATTTCATGTGAATAGTACCGTAAGTATGAATATTTCTGTATATGTGAATAGTACCATATTTGTATGTATGATTAGTACCGTACACGTGAATATTACTATATGCATATGTATGAATAGTACCGTACACGTGAATAGTACTGTATGCTTAAATTACAATAATTTCATAGTTTAATGCAAAAATAAATGCATGAACAGTTGTCACCTTTTGTTGTTACTATTGACCAACTTTCACTGTGCTCACCCGAACTCCGAACGGATTACGCCAAAAAATTTGTCGTAACTTTCTCACCTCGTTCTAATACCACTTGTTGTAAAAAAAGACTGGATTAGAGCAGGTTTGCAGCTAAGTAGGACTGAAAGAATAATAAACAGACATACAGATTTTACGTGAGAAATCCTAAATCAGGGTAAAAACCATGGGCAAGGATAGCAAAATTTTACTATGACATTTAGGAGTACAACCTCTCTCTATTTTACAAAGAGAAACACTAACTCTCTCACTAAATAGGAAAAACACTCTTTAAACTTTTGTGGGGATTTAATAGAAGAAGTGATTTCTGGGATATTAGAAAAGTGCTATGGGAAGGCTTATTTATAGGCCTCCCATATGCGTACACCCAGCTATGGATAGACTGTCCATAGCTGGCCTCCTTTTTTTTCCTACTATTTTTGACTTTCTACAGTCAGTTGCCTTCTTTCTAGACTTTGGTGCAGTCAGCAGCAACAGTTTCAACTAAACAAAATGTAACTTACAGCAAAAACTATGATATAATTAGAACCCCTACACCGTGAATACCCTCACAGAAAGCAATAACCTCGTTCCCTTCTGAAGTAGGTGTGGAGGCTACCTTTTGTTAATATGCGAAACATGACTTGCCCTCCATCCTTGGTATTATCTCACTTCCAGTGTACTCAAATCAATTGATATGGTGGCTCCATCATCCTCTCTTCTTGCTCTTGGAGGTTGATACACGATACTGGTCAGCTACTATTGCTTATATATTTGGCCCAATTTGAATTGCATGCACAAATTTTATGTTCCATCCTCTTCTATGAAGTCATTCATCTATTTAATTGCTGAAGTTGCACGTTATAGGATCTGCAGAGTTCTCCATTACAATGTTGTTTCTGGGTTGAGGTGTCTCTGATGAATAATCGTTTCCTTATATAATTGATTGTCATATAAGTTAATCTATCTGCTGCACATGATTCCATTGTGAAGATTCTTCTATTCCTTTCCCCCATATTTTATAAATCGTGTTGCTAATACACTGCCTTCATGAGTGGCTTGTGAACTGCTCCCATCTGGCAAACTCACTGGGCAGTTGTGAATTCTCTTCACATCAACCATCCACTCTAAAGTTCCAGTGACATGATGCGTTGCTCCAGTATCTATAATCCACAGACACTCACCAGAGAGTTGATCTTTCGGTTTTGGAAGGTTGAGAAGATCAAGGATATGTTGCCACTCTTCTGGAGTTATATTTGACAATCCGGTTTGCTCCACGATGTGAGGTAGCTGCCCCTGGGTCTGCTGCTGTGTTGGGGTGCTGGCAGAGGCTTTGTTTGCCCTTGCCTCCGTGCCTCCTGCTGCTGCACCTCCACGCCCTTTCCCAGCTATACCCCCTCGTCCCCCTCTGCCTCCACGACCAGATCCATGAGCACCTCGCGGTCAATCCCCCCACCAGTCTGGAAAGCCATGAATTTGGAAACAAGTGCTTTCATCATGACCTTCACTATTGCAATAAGCACAAAACTTGTCAGAGTTTTCATTAGATTTTGATTTACCTCGTGTGTCCTATTGGACCTTAAATGCCATCATCATGTCTCGGTCTTCCTTCTGACCACCACGCAATCGTTCTTCTTGAGCAATATTTTGGTATGCACGATCCAATGAAGGCAGAGAATCTTGGTTCAAAATCTGAGACCGCACTGAAGCATACGCACCATCTAAACCAACAAGAAACCACTGTCGCCTGTCTTCCTGCAAAAGGGTCTGGTATTGGATTGCTAGATTACATCGGCAACCACCACAAGTGCACCCGGTGCAGGTACACTTAGGCAGCGTCACATATGTTGATAGCTCTTCAAAAATCTTGCTGAGCCGCCCAAAATTCAAAGCCACAGACCCCGTCTTGCCTTGCTTACATTTATTCGATGTCTTCAACAGGCAGATTCGTGTGCCGTTGACCACACAGAATATTCCCTTCAGTACCACCCACAATTCACGAGCATCTTCATAGAACATGAGAGTTGAGCGAATTGAAGGCTCAATCGTATTCATAAGCCAAGCTGCAAGCATTGAATGAACGGTATACCAATCATCCAGTTTTGCATCATTCTCCTTGGGTTTCTCGATCCTACCATCCAAAAACCCCAACTTCCTCTTTGCTCGTAGGGCAGTCCGAATTGCGCTAGCCCATTCATCATAATTTTCACCCTTCAATTGAATTGGTGTGATGAGATTACCCAAGTTGTCGTTAGACCCTAGGTAAAACACATCAATCTTCTTATCACCGCCAACACCATTGCTGGCATTAGGCTTCTCATCGTCCCCTGCCATATCTCCAAACAGAAGATGAAAAATTGTGTTTTGTGTGTTTCAGGACCCACTTGGCTCTGATACCATGACAAGAAATTCTCCTCAATTTTCTGTCCTTCTCATTCACCACAACAACCTATATATACAAGTACATAATCGGAGAAAATAAGGAAAAGCATGTCCTTGTACTCCAGGCCGAGAATCACATCCATAATATTCTCCACGATATTCTCCTAATTTGTCTCTTATAATAATGTAAATAATATATCACAACATCTCCTAATTATGGTAAAATATATATATCTCGTAACAGATACGCTGCTCCATTAGATAATTGAGACCTCACTGATTAGTTTGGGCCATGAATTTTTGACCATTAAGGTAAGTTTAATGACTTTAATAATTGCTAAGAACTCCATTTTGTAAGTTGATAACTGTGAAAATTTGCAACACTCCTACGAGCCCTACGAAAAAGAAAATTAGACCACACACAAATCCAAGTGAAATTTCATATGCTTCAAGGCTAAGGTTTTACTCAAGAGAGCTATTGGATGTTCGGCTTATTAGAGCATTGCTCCTATTCCTGTACACTTACACTTATCTCTGTAGTAAAGGGTTGGGAAAAGTCGTGGATAACTAACACTGGGGTTGTTATTGTTTACTCTCACGAGTGAATTATTTCTTCAATAGTTTTGTTAAAGGTTTAGCCAATACGTATAATTCTTAGTAAACCTTCTAAAGTAGCTACTGAGGCCCAGAAATCTCCTTAACTCTCTCAAAGAATGTGAAGCTAGCCAATTTCGAAACCATCTTCCTGACATTTGTAGCCACCCTTTTACCAAGATAAGATGGGCCAAATACTCAATTTGCCTTGCGCCAAAGCTACATTTATTCCCCTTAAGAAATAGTTGATGGCTCTAGAGAACTTCCATATGGCCTTTCTTAGGTGCTCTAAGTGTGAATGGAATGACCTGTCATATATAAGGATATCGTCAAAGAAGACCATGATAAATCTCTTTAGGAATGATCAGAATATATCATTCATCAAGCTTTGGAACATTGAGGGTGTGTTAGTTAATTGGAAGGGCATCACGAGAAACTCGTAATGTCCCTCATGTGTTCTGAAGGTAGTCTTGTTAAAGCATGCATGATAGGATGGGACAGCTAGTAGAATAGGACAGCTAAATGTATAGTTAGACGGCATAGCTAGGCGGCCAGGACAGCTAAGATGTAGCTAGGCATAGCTAGACGGCATATAATAATATTTTGGTCTGTACAATCTGTAACCCACTTCTGGTACAATTCTTATTATAAACACCATTCTTTGAAGGCTCAAACCCACTGAGCATATTATTCATATCACGTAAGTTTTCATTTTCTTTCTAGTCTTAGCAACATCATCCTTATAAATCTAAATTTAGTGACAGTCGGATCTCAAATCCAGTTTAGAGTACTATCTTGAACCGCGTAACTTGTCTAATAGTTCTTCAAGTAGTGGTATATGGAATTTGTCTTTTATCGCAAACTTGTTAAGCTATATATAGTCTATACACATTCTCTAGAAGCTATCCTTCTTCTTTGTCGAGACTGCAGGAGACGTACATGGGCTAATGATCTGTTGGATGAACCCTTGTTGAATCAACTCTCTCACAGCCTTCTCGATCACATCCTTCTGCTCCCCTGAGAATCTATATGGTTGAACTCCAATTGATTCAGTACCTTCTTTCAATTTATTCCTATCATCATACAATCAACTTAGAGATAGTTGGTTAGGCTCTTCAAAGATCTCCCAGAATTCTGTCAATAACCTGTTTAGCTCTTCAAAGGTTTTAGGTTGATCCGTAAGCTTCATATTCTGCATCTAATATTCTAAGTGAGGTGTTAATTACATCATGTATAGTTCACTATTTTTGGACCCTTTTAGTAAAACCCTTGCTAGAGATGAGTTTATTCTCTTTGCTTCAATTTCTTGTTCGTGTCAATTGCCTGTCCCATTTAAATTTCATAATGCAGTTCCTAAAGTTCCATAATACGTTATTTAAGGCCATCGACCACTGTAAGCCTAACACTACGGCTCAACCTTCCAACGTAATACCTAATGCATTAGTCATAAACTAGGTACTTTCCAAACAAATCACTTGCAGAGTTAATGGCAATTCAACTTGAGTCCTCCCCCCTACCATGATTTAGAACATTGGAATTTCATTTACCTTGTTTAGACTTAGTTAAATTTGATGTATGAGTCTACTAATGAATATTTTTTAAAGAAGTATGAAAAAATAAATACAAAATAAATATATCAAAATAAATTTCATAATACCATATTATATTTCTTGACTTTATATTTATTCATAAAAATTTAAAATTGATTTTATGATGTAAATGCATTTATAAAATCAAGATGCAATATGCGTTTACTAATACATTTTGACTATTCTAAATAAATATACTATAAATTAAGAAAAATATATTTTTATATGAATAATGTTAAACATGTAATAATTTAATTTTTTTAATGTTACTAAAAACTCTATTCTATCTTATTAAAAAGAATGAAACGAATAAATATAAGATATGTATCAACATTTGATTTGCAATATAATTTATTGTCCTTCTTTATCTTATGACAAGTGGCAATTCCTAAAATAAATATGATATTTTTCTAATAACTAAATTATAAAATTGAGTTTTCTTTTCGTATATCTATAAATACATTTGCATCTCTACAATTAAAGAAAGTATGAAAAATACTTTTATGTTTGCTCGTAAAAGAGTGAAAAATATAATTTTTACATATCACATTAATTATTATTTGATTATTGATTTTATATTTTATTTATTACATATTATTAAAAAATAATTGATATTAATTTAGTATCTTTTATTTTATCAATAGAGTTATTAATGTAGAAATTAATAAGAAGTTTCAAATAAGATTCTTACAACTTATTAAATATGCACATTATTAAATAAATGAAAAAAGTAAGAAATTTTAGTAATGTATTAGTTTGATTTGAATTTAATATTTATATTTTAGTATGGACATGTAAACAACTAATTTGCTTAATATTTGATTATAATTTTATAGTAAAAAATTTATTATCAAATTAATTTGATTTTACAATGTAAAAAAATACTTAACTCAAGTATTTCAATTTTTTCTACAAATTATAGTTATTTAATATAAAATTAATCTTTTGTATTATTTTCAATTCAATTTATTTTACAAAATATTAAGCTTATTTATTTGATAGAGAAAATATAAGTAAAGGTATACATACTAAATATAAAAATTAGATATTTATATTCACAAGAACAGTAAGTACATATCTTATAATTGATTATATGTATTTAAGTAAATTATACATTTAAATAAATTTTAAAAACGGTGTAGAGCCCTTAGTTTAAATATAGCGAAGTTAAAGAGTTCCTAAACTATTTCTTGATTATTCGTATATTTATATATTTTAAATAACGTTGAAAAAATATTTAATAATTCAGAATGTATTTTTAAATAAATCCGCACAAAATACGGGTTGATAATTATTTTTATATTAATTATAAGTCTCCACAACCCTGGCTTTTGGGTCATATTTTTCTTAAAGCTGGTGTTCAACAGTCTTATTCCTTTTATCATTCAGATGACAGACAACTCCTTGACCATCGCTCTCACTAGAGCATCTCATGCTTGGCAACTCGTAACCCTGCAAAGAACCTTCAGAATCATCACCACCCTTAAACTGAGCTACTGCACAATCTGCTGCGAAGAGGCTTGAAGTTTCAAACTCCTTGCTACCACCCATTACAGCCATTTTTGCACCAACATTCACACGGCTCACATATCCTGGTCTATATGTTTGGCCCAAGACCCCATTCACTTGATTACTTAAAGAGTAAAACTTGAATCCAAGGTCAAGATGAGCAAAGCAATCTTCTTTGGTTATGGCATAATTGTGAATTCTTGATTCTTCTTCTGTTATAGGCACGACCTTGGCTATGATTTTCAAGCTGCCTTCAACTTCGACCAAGACATTGTTAGTTTCATCAGCTCTAGTGACTGATACCTTTGGCCTGGTGTTGGACTGCCACGTGGCACCTTCAGAATCTGGCAGAGTCAGAGATTCGCCGTTGAAGGCAAGGGCAAAATGATCGACAGAGTCATCCCATGTTGAGGTTTTAAGGGCACCGAGGAAGAGCTTGTGCTTGCCAAAGAGGATTGCAATGGATTGCACCCAAGTGGTCTGTCGTCATGTTGTCATTGCGCTTGCCAATAAAATGAGCGTTGATATGGAGGTTGGGGTCCGAAACAAGGCAAAAGTCGTGGTCTTTCTTACCGTGGAAGTAGAAAGTAATGCCGTCGCCGCCAATGAAACGAGGGTCCTGGCAAACTGCTCCTGGCCTATCACAATCTTCAAATAATGAGCATACAACATTGTCAAATTCTAATCTACAATCCCGATAATTATTTATACAAATAGTTATAAATGGTGAAACATGATTGATTAGGTATTAGTATTCTTACTACAGACTGTTGAGCTAGGAGAAAAAGAAATTGTAATAAATATGTTGTTTCTGATAATTCTGTATTGGTGTACAATGTTGGTC
>JAOQMR010000213.1:5601169-5615785 GCA_027563865.1 Erythroxylum pelleterianum
AGAGAGTCATCAGGAACAACCTGAACCTTGGAATGGAATATAACACTCAAAAGACAAGATTGTTCTACATTTAAGTTAGTGTACAAGGGAAATGAAAAGCGATGCTGTTAGAGGCAGAGAAGGAGAGAGCACGTTAAGATATGGTATGATGAGAAAGGCAAAGGATGGCCACACTCACATGGCTGAGCGACAATCAATACCACTTTTTCTTGCCAGTTCACTCTCTCTCTCTCTAGCAAACACTTGCATGGACAAGTACAACACAAGTGATAGAACTCAGAAAAACAGTAATACTGTACTAAACTGTCCCAATAACAGCATTTGACACTTGACGTAGTTTTTTTAATTGCCTCTCTTGTCACCTTCTTCTACTTCTGTTATATATCTTAGTAATTGTGAGGCTATGGATTTTGTTATAATAAGCTTATTCGATTAGTTTAATGAGTTTTGTCCGAGTCCCTCTCTCTGTTACTCTTTTCTTGGATGGCGCTTTTAAGCTCCAAATCCAATCCTCGTCCTTTTTCTATCTTATTCTGCTATATTGCTACGAGCTTTTGTTGCTTTCTTGTCACTCTGTTCAAGACTTTTCTTTTTCCCTTCTATTTTAATGAAACAAGTAGAACTGGTGAACAAATGCTTCCTATAATGTACGGGCATTTCCATTTCTAGTCCCTCTCTTTCTCTGCTTTCAAGTTTCCCGCTCTCTGTAAAAAATTCCAAGGCAGTGTGTTCTATTTGTCCTCTCTAATGGTGGGTTTCTTTTACTTTTTCGGAATCTTGACTGGACTATGAACTCAATCATTCACTTGTTTCCCTCCTTTTTTTCTTTTTTGTTTAATCAGGCTCTGATTGATATTTGGTGAATTGTTGTTTCGTTTTGGAGTGTGGAAAAGATGAATACTAGAGTCCGCTCTGCTCTTCAAGCAATAAAAGCTCCTTCAAACAATGACAAGGTAGTTTCTTCTCTAGCTCTGTCATTCACACTCACACCTCTACACATACTCAGTTTGCTTCAAGTAGAGAAATAAGCTTAATTTGTTATTCAGTATATATTCTCTAAAATAGTATGTGTAAGTTGTGGGAAGCCTTGATTGGTTTCTTTTATATGTTCTTGCTGAATAGAAAACTTATCCGAAACAGAAAAGGTATGCACTTTAGAATTTAGATCCAAAAATCATCTCTTGGTTCTTGCACTTATCTCAAGAAAGGAATAGTTTCTTCTTTTGCTTTTCTTTTCTTTTCAGTATATTTCTCTATGCGACCTTTCGAGGACTTATATATGCATCTGATATTTAATGTGTAATGAAGGAGACGATGGAGAGTCCAGGAAGCAGGATAGTTGGTGCTCGGAAATCTGCAGTTAATCAGAGACGACTAAACAAGGAAAGGAAATTGGCCTTACTAGAAGATGTAATCAACATTTCAGATTAACTTCATCTCAGTATTCGTATCGGAAACCATCCCTGTTACTTCCTTTATTTAATTGTTACTTAGCTATAAATTTTCAGGTTGATAAGTTAAAGAAGAGGCTTAGGCAAGAAGAGAACATTCACAGAGCATTGGAGAGAGCTTTTACAAGACCTTTGGGAGCTCTGCCACGCTTACCTCCTTATCTCCCTCCATATGTGAGTAAATTCACTGTTCTTTCCCCTGTCTCCCTCAAATGTTTCCTAAGGAAATTTGCTTTCGACCATTAGGAAAGCAACAGCTATTGATAGAACCAATCAAATTATTGATTTCTGAATTCAAACTTGTAATGCGGGTCTTATTTTGTTGTGCAGATGTTAGAGCTGCTTGCTGAAGTAGCTGTGTTAGAAGAAGAGGTTGTTAGGCTTGAAGAGCAAGTTGTGAATTTTAGACAAGGACTCTATCAAGAAGCTGTATACACCTCCTCCATGAAAAATGTTGAAAATTGTGATGAAGTTAATGTTCAATCATCGATATCAAGATTGAAGCACACACGATCAAAGTCTTTATCCCAGGGAGAGGTCAATTTAGCGTCATTTACTGCTACCCGGCCTCAACCTTCTCTTGCCAGAAGCATGTCAACTAGAAAGTCTTCTTCGGACTCTATCCTTGATCGATCAGGGCAAAGTTCTATCAGGTCTGGAAATGGGAAACAAACTTTCAGTAAACTGGGTACCTCTTCATCTCCAATTGACGATGGACGAGGTAAGGAGAACAGATCGATTATCAATTCTGTTAAGAGTCGACAGTCTCCAGATCAAAAATGTACAAAAACTGTTACTCCAGTAAAGAGACTATCAAACAAGCATGACTCAGATGAGAAGTGTTATGAACCTCTAAAGTTGCAGGTACATTGTAAATGGACGGATTATATGCGAGTAATAGTCTATGTGTGTTGCAGATTTTTGACTGTGAACATTTTGTTGCTCAGCTAGAGTGCAGATTGGTAGAACCAGAAAGAGCACATGAATGCTCTTCAGGCTACTCGGATGGTAGAGTATCAGATACTAGTACTATGCCAAACAAGGTATCTGAGGATATGGTTAGATGCTTGTCCAACATTTTCATAAGAATTAGCAAATTGAAGGACAAAGCAGCAGATTCAGCGGTTTTTCCAAGTCAATTTTGCAATCCTTATGATATCTCTTCAGAAATCAGGACTAAAGACATTGGTCCATATAAAAATCTTTCTACAATTGAAGCCGGGTCGATCGATCTCAATCGTGTAACAAATTCCTTGTTTCTGATCCACAGAGTAAAGTAAGAGATTGCATAAGTTTTATTTTAAGATTTTTTTTTCACGAAGATGCAATAACATTGGTACGCTGAAGTTGTTTCAGGTTCCTACTGGAGAAGCTTGCGACCGTAAGCTTGGGGGGTCTTACCCATCAGCAAAAGCTTGCTTTCTGGATAAACATTTATAATTCATGCATGATGAATGTAAGGTTCAGTCTGTTCATGGTATACGTGAAATCTGAAAATATAACTGAGAAGTCAGAACAGGGTTTGGAGAAATACGTTATACGTCTAAAACCTTCTTTTTTTTTATCCTCCTTATACCACACAATATTGACAAAGCTAGCCCGCTAATCCTTCAGGCTATTTTGGAGCATGGCATTCCTGAAACTCCCGAAATGGTTGTGGCACTAATGCAAAAGGTAAGAAATACCTTTCTTCTTCTCAAGTTCTCGGAAACCTGGTGAACATTAATGAACTGAGAAATTCCCTTTACCCGTGAAATAAGAGTTGCACATGGATGCTTTGTACTAAATGCTATGAGGTTCCGGACAGTGGTCCTTCTACATGCACATGCATGAACAACAACTTCTAACCATCAATAGTATAGGATTGACATTAGTATACATCCTTCAGGCAACAATAACAGTGGGAGGAAGGTTGTTGAATGCAATTACAATCGAGCACTTCATCTTGAGGCGTCCTTACCACTTAAAATTCGTGAGTCACTTTATCTAAATAAAAGATAATGAATCACCAATACTGTTTCTTAATTAGAATAAGCAGTATTTTGCTTACTGGATCATTTTCGATCAATATGGTAGACTTACCCGAAAGCAGCAGCGAAAAACGAGGAAATAAAAGCACACAGCAATTTCGGGTTGGAGTGGTCTGAACCGTTGGTTACATTTGCACTTTCCTGCGGAAGCTGGTCCTCCCCTGCAGTAAGTTTGGTCCCATTATATATTATCATTAATGATCAGGATCAAAAAAATATTTATGAATTATTTCTTGGTGATGTAGTTTCAGTAGCACACTTGCAAAAATATGCAGGTAAGGGTATACACAGCCTCTAAAGTTGAAGAGGAACTAGAAGCAGCAAAGGGAGACTATATACAGGCAGCTGTTGGGATTTCTAAAGCAAACAAGTTGATGATCCCCAAGCTGTTGGATTGGTACCTACTAGACTTTGCCAAGGACATGGAGTCATTGGTGGATTGGGTGTGCTTGCAGCTACCTGATAAATTAAGAACTGAAGCAGTCAAATGCATTGAAACAAGGGGACGAAGACACCGTGTTTCACATGTAGTACAAGTCACGCCTTATGATTTCAGTTTCAGGTTGCTTCTACAAAGGTGAAAGTATTCCAGACATTCATTATTACCAAGATTGGATTGGTGGAACTGTACATGGCCATTGTACATATGAATGGGGATATTATAGCTTCTCATTTACACAAAGTGGGTGAGTATGGGCTTTTCTAATCAGGCTCCTTCAGTTTTCTCGAGTTGCTAAAAAATTCAATCAAAATTTTACGTCTTAGTAAATTTGATACCGTTGACACTTTCAATCTCAGGCTGAACAAAGTTCCGACACCTTTTATGAGGCTGTTTTTCGATATTGTTTTTACCCAAATCAAATGCCGTTCTTTTCTGATTTGGATAGTTCAGCAGTATTATCTAACAAAAAGGTATATCCACACGTATATCACGATAGTACTTGAAACAAAATCATCCTGTTTAAGACTTCCAAGTACCAAGAGATACTACATTCCTACTGTAGTATAAGGTGGCTCGGTGAAAAAAACTGACTAACATTTCACTTCGATGCCCAAACGCCTCCAATGTCAATCAAGACAAACTACGCCTATCATACATGATAATGTACAACATTTTAATAGTATACAAAACGAAAATTAATGATTATATAACAAAGGAAAAGTGAAAAAAAAAAGAGAGAATCCAAATAAAGCTAATTGATTATAATAGATGTACACAGCTAATTGGCAAATGCTAGTTGTCCTCTCTTCGGTGACGCGCCTCGGTTTCATCCAAAACTATGTTTCCTACTGTAGTCTTGGTCCGAATGCGGTACCCGCAAAATATCGGTGACGGGATTTTTCAGGTTTCTTATCATACAGCAAGATTGTGCTTAATCATATCTCAGCCGAATGGTGAAGTCAGAGGGCCAGTAGGTGCATCAGATCTTTTGATACTTCCCATGCCACATATGATGCATCCAGGTGCCGCAAGGGCTGAAAATTTGGCCCCGCAAAGATCACAGACATCGTATCCAATGGTTGATAAGCGACTGAGTGTGGCAGCACAGAATTGGGAAGGATCTTCCAGGGGATCAATGGACTTGTTCGTTGCACCTCTCTGAACACACATGTCAATCAGGCTTCTTAACTCATCCTGCTTATTTGGTGGAGCCTTGGAGAGAAGGAGCTCAAGCATCTGCTTGCTATAAGCATAATTCTGCACTTCCATGTTTCGTTTAATGGCAGTTCGAATACAATTTATTCGGTGCTTTGCTTGAAGAGGTAAAGAACTCAAATGTCGTGTCAGCCTTGCCATCTCATCTTTTGCACTGAGTGCACTTGGACCTTGAACTTTCTGCAACCGAGCAATTTCCTGTACAAGGATGTTAAATCGTTAGTTATGGTCAGTTCTATGTTCAGTACCTTTAATATTGGATGGCAAAGCCAACTTAATAGCAATAACCAATATGCGTCATGAGGTGACAGTAGAATGTCAAGTTGGTTAATGGGGAAATCTGGATAAAGACTGATACCAGAAGAAGGGTAACTGCAATCTTGTACTGAGCACAAATGGTTGCCTGCGCTTTGATATCAGCTCCACGAGAGAAATCCTTGGCTAATGCCAAGAAACCTTCATCGAAACAGGATAGTGCATCTGGAAGTTGGTTCTGCTCAAGGTGAGCAAGCCCAGTCTTGAAACATACCGAAGCAGCTGCCCCTCGTGGAACCTATTAAATGCCACACGACAACAGTGATATCAGGAATAAGTAAACCCAGAGTATCAACATGTCTGCCAGAACAGTATAGCATATGGTATTTGGTAGGCAATATACTGCAGGTACAAGCTGCGGTTGGTGCATGCAAAATTCTAATGACTGCAAAATATAATCTCCAAAGAAGTTTGATAGTGTCCAGAACTTTTAATTCTTAATACTTCAATTTTATCGTGGCAATCGCTTCTATACTTGACAAATACTAATGAGAACTACTTTTTAATGAATTTCCTTTTCTAAAACGAAAAGAAGGAAGAACCAAAGCACTACGACAAGGAAAACTAGCCTGTTACTAAAACAAAGACTTTGAGGTCGAGTGCTCTTTTCTTTTGGGGATGAAGTTGGCTTTAAACGAAAGGAAAAGGAAGGATGCAAAAAAAAAAAAAAAAAAAAGACAAGGGAAAGAAGTAAATTTGTACCAAGCCTGGTCGCACGGCAGATGGAGGGGAGGCAGCTCCGGGAGGTTTTCCTGAATCTGCAGAATTTGGAGCTCCAAGAACACTAAGATCAAGAGGTTGCGAGAATAACGGGGTTTGAGCTGCCTGAACCTGAGGTTGAGGAATACCAGCCTGAAAGGGGCCTTGGGTAGATATAGGAACCTGACTGGGTCCCTTAGGTGGAACACCACCATCAGGAAGTCCAATAGCATCAAGTGGGATAGCTTGCTGAGTGGCCTGTGGAGGAACACCACCATCAGGAAGACCAACATCAACTCCAGAAGTCCTAACTGGATTAGATGCTGACTTGTCTGAAACCCCCTGAGAAGTTTGATGAAATTTTGCAAGATAAGTTCCTGGAGGGGGTAGTGATGCTGCAACTTGAAGGGATGGTATTGTATCTTGGAAAAAGTTCTCCGGTATAGGTCCAGATGTAACTCCTACACTCGTAACTATAGGAGCCGGTTGTGATACTGGACCAGGTTGTCTCAATGAGTCGATACCAAACAAATCAGAAGGGGCAGAAACTGAGGGTGTCGTGGCTACGGTTGCATTGGTAGCAGCAGGCGGGTTGGTTAAAATTTGGCCAAGGTCCTGAGAGTTGGTTAATGACTTCGTCCTCATTGGTGGACCTAATCCTTCACCAAGTTTAAACTGCTTGGTGGCTTCCTTGATTTTATTGACATCCACTGTAGAAGACGGCTTGTCGCGTATCCTGATTTGCAGCTTTTTAGTTTTTGATGCTCCTTCCTCATCACTGCTGCTGCCATCAGTGGCAGCACCATACATTGCTTTCTTGAACTCTTCTTCTGCTTTTGCCTGTTCATCAGCAGCAGTTGAACCAGGACTTTGTTTAATAAGCATATCCAGTCCCATCAAGGAATCACCATTTGATTTACCATCAGGTTGTGTCTTAGACTTATTGGATGTGGTTTTAACCAACAAATTATCCTGACCATTAGGCTTATTGGCCGTATTGGGAATGAAAGCCTTGACCAAACTATCTTCCCGTACTTCAACAACAGTGCCTCTTCCTTTGATTGAGCCCAAGTAAACCCCAATATGATCCGTAATAATAGCTGGGATAGTGCCATCATCAGTCTTCATATATGGCATCACTTCAGCAGCCAGTTCCCACTGTGGTATACTTTTCAAACCAGTGGGTGTCTTGATTTCCCAGTTTCCACCACCCCATTCAGGTCCCTTGGGAACCATACTCTCAGCAGCAAAGTTCGCAAAGATACCTTGTGTCCACCCGGTAGAGCGAACTCTTAAGATCCTTTCACAATATCGCCTCAGCTCTGAATCAGCTCCTTCTTCTTCTAGTTTCTGAGCAAGACGCCTCATGGCACTAGGGTTAAGGTGGCATATAAATAGATCTAACATGCTTTCATAGTCTGCAATGACTTCAAAAGTTTCTTTTGCACTATCAAACTGACCATACCTGTAATTTGAAAGATAGAAATTAAGTCACTACTGAGCTTTATGATGGGAAGTATTATTTCCAAATATTAGATATACAAGATAGAAAATGAGATATGTTTAAATTATTTAATCCTTTAATCATGTCATATATTTTTATATTTGACCATTAAAAGGTTCCAACCTAATCCTGTAAAGACAGAGCAATTGCAATAAAAATATTATATTCATATGAGCTTAAGCTAATCTTAGCTTTTGCTAGAAAGCTTCAATCTTAAAAGATCATTTCAAGAAGAAGCAAGAGAAAATGAAGACATTTGTTACAAGTGTATTCTTTGCCAAACTTGTGTTGGTTTACATGCACACAGATGAATATCATTACTGAGATCTCTTATAAGGTTTATCAAATGGAAAATTCAAGGCAAAGCTGGAGGAAAATAACAAGGGATGCATAAAAAAGACGGTAAAACGAAGAGAATAGTTGAGAGTAGAATGCTCAACAGAAAAAGGCAGAATTTAAAGCCCCAAAGCAGCAGAGACCTTTAAGTCAAAGCACAGATATCTAGGATGGTTAATGACTTAATAATGATGTGATGTCATCCTCTCATTAATAATATTAATAATTCACACACTCAGCATATGAAATTTTATTACACTAAAAGTGAGGAGGGCTTTAGGGTTATGTAACATGAATTTCTGTCCACGGGAGAATAGAGAACTTGGAAGCAATTAACAAAATTAACTGACAGAAACAGAAACGAAACACGCAGATCTATTACCACGATTCTTTACTTACTTGATACAAGCATAACCCAGCTGTCGAAAGCGGTGGAATAAAAGAGAGGTTGGAGGACATTTTGGATAATCTCTAGAACGTAAGAACTCATCCTTCAAGACAGATAAAGCAGTAGAAAAACGGAGAGCTTTGATGGCATAAACACCTCGCAATACCTTTGATTGTAACCAACTATGTTAATAAAATGTTAGAAGAAGAATGAAAGCAGATACAGAAAGTAAGCAGTGAAGTTAATCACCTGAGTGAACTGAGGACTAGCTTGGGATAATGATACTGCAAGATCTCCACAAACTGGAGGCCCCCTAGAAAGGATATCAACGGATCTTGGAGTGATACGCAAGCTGTCAAACCTGCACTTAGATGGAAAGGTCAACTATCACTATCTGCCATGAACAACTTCAGTTTAACCAATCAGAACCCAATTAAAAGGTTAAACAGGCTACTAATTGAACATTTGCAGATTGTAGTTCATTCAACAAATATTTAACTTGAAAAAAGATAGTATGAAGATTATCAGCAGGGGGATACCTAGATGTTATTTGGTATAAGACTTCACCCAGATCAAGTTTCTGCTCGAAAGTCTGTTGCATGGTGGCAAATCCAATAAGAAGTGGTTCCAGGAGGCCAACAAGACAGCTCCTGATTTCAACTCCCTTCTTTTGTCTGGGATTTATATCCGTTGGATTAGCAATTAGCAACCGATCATTCAAAGCACCAAGCAACACTGAAAAAACAATCAATCCAGTAAACAGATAGATGCTGGTGCAGTCAATTTGACAATAAAACCAATAACAGTAGCAGAAAGGCAAGGCTGTCAAAGAACTCAAAATCATGAGAAGCAAAAGTCACCAAATAAAGGATAATACCTGCATTAGGCATGCTAATGGACAAAATGGTTCTCACTACTCCATCCCAGCCTAGCATTCTAACTGAAGTAGCAGTAGAGAAGAGAAGAGCAGGCCCAACCCATAAAAGAGATCTGAAGTATGCACATGTTAAGCGTTCACACCAACTTTAGAAGAATTACAAATTCCAAAAAATTCTAAAAAAAACTATAAATTACAAAAGTTCAGGCATTAACAACAGAAACAAGTTCAGGATATTGATGGAAGTCCTTTATCAATTTTTGTCAAACTGCTTGCCAATATATCAAGGTCTGCAGAAACCATCAGTACTCTTTTGGTAGTCAATATTCCAGCCACATAGCCCCGCAGAGTCTCTTGCCAGTGCACCTAAAGAATCAAAACAGAAGACCAGGTTTTCAGCTAACAGATATTTTCCTTTTGTTTTCTGGCCTTAATAAGCTAATATATTAAAAATAAAGGCAATTGATTAAAAAGCAAACAGGAAAAATTCACATGGGCAATATCCAAAAGGATGGATAACATTATGCTTGTCATAGACAATGACAAGAAACTTCAACTTCAACCTATCTAACGGAGGTTTGCAAAAAAGAAGTCAACTCTAAGAAAACTCCATTATTACCGAGTGTTACCGAACTCGACCTACAATTTCCTCAAAACCTGCTTAGAAAGTTGTAATGCTTACCTGTAGCACAATTTCATTCATTTTCAACTTAATTGATTTTCTCCCTTCAGCTTTGGTTGATATATAATGGCCGTCTGATGTTGAAAGACGGTATCCTTGAATCAGCTTTGCAAAGCTAATCTGCTTTCCATCAGAAGCAAACATCAAAGTTGATTCTGCAACCGCAGTAGGACACAATCAGTTCAAAAATTATCAGTGGAAGAGACGTTAAATAAAAGTATCCCATTGATCAGGCACCTAATGGAGTGGAAAATATGCGGTCGACTTCACTTTCAAACATGAATTGAAGAGGACCCTGAAGAGAACCAGTATTTGTTTCTGCAAAATGGTTTTCTTCAACCAATAAATTCCTTTCACCAGCTTCGTTTGTAGCCCCTCCTGGAAGAATATACAGAGAGAGTCCAGTCTTATCTTCATCAAGAATTGCAAACTGATTGTCACTGGGACCAATAAATGCTGCATCTCGACCTTAAAAAATCCATATGTAATATAGGAACAGTAGTCAGTCCATATTCTTAACTTTACATGCACATCAAAGAGGTCAAATACACGAATAAAGGTCAAATATCACCTTTGATTGTGCTCCCTTTACTGTTTGCTTGTTGGGAATCCGTATTTTCCCAATAAAGGACTACTTCATTTGTCGAACCACTAAATTCATAAACAACAAGAAACAGATGCTGCTTTTTGCTGTATACTATGTGCTTTGGATGATACTCCACATTTCCAGGAATCTGAAACACAAGTTCAAAACTTAGAAGCCGTCTATGAGAGTGGCCTTGCTCTAGGCAATAAGGTTATGTAATTACCGAGGTATACAACTTTTTGTAAGTGTTATCCACCCCAGAGCACAAACTGTATGCCATGAGATTTAAGCCATCAACATAGAAAGCCCTTACAGGATAGTGAAGCACTCTGTTCTCTTTGTTAAAGAAATTTAGATCCAAATGAAAGGGCTGTCAAGAAAACCATCAGTGTCACATCAAAACTTTAAATGTAAAATCAAAATCAATACAAACAAATCTTTCTTTGCACCTGGCAAACAGGCATGTCCTTCAAATGATGTCTTGTGTCCAACATTGTGATCAGTGGCAATCGAGATATTGGAGCACTTTTCGAATGGCCTTCCATGAAATGCTATGAAAATGATCAGCACTTCACTCTGTCAGAATTATGTCAAATTGGGTACAATATGCTATCCTAGTAATACAAAAATAGGAGGATTCTGAAGTCATGTCAAGGATAACGAAACCCTTTAGCACATAGAATAAAGGGCGCAACAAAGCATCTAAATTATGATTCAACTTCAAACTATTGCAGTATGTTAAAGCAATGTAGAGACAAGATATATTCTCACTTCCCAATTGACAGTGCTATTTCATGAACGTAGTTCTAGAAATCTGGGCTAGCTGCCAGCTCAACAACTTCAATTTCATTATGTACTTTCCTATAAGCACTAAACAACCGTCATTTCAAATGGAAAAGAACAACTAGAAACAAGTGCAAACCCACATCCAAGTTAAAGTAGAAACTATAAACTGCTGAAATGATTAAAAACAGTTCTCGATCAAATTACAAAATTCAATAGAAAGAAGTCTAAATTACGACTCAGATACAAGGAGAAACCTAAAAGTTTTCAGTTCTGAACGGGACTTGGTTCAATTGTAAAGGAGAAACCAGGATTAACTCATTATTTTCACCCAGCAAAATCAGCAATTCAAAGCAATAAGCAGCAGATTTATATATTAAATATGATGGTTCCCACTTAAGGCTAGTTTACTAGAAACCGTTGAATATAACAAAAAAGGCAATGAAGAACAAGGCAGTAAGGCAACAAAATCTAGACAGAATAAATCACTAATTTATGAGGACAAGACAAAAACCAAGAGAACAAAATACAATAGAACTCTTGCATATCATGAATACACTTGGATTCTCAAAGCTGATTAAAAGTGCACGAGAAAACCAGAGAGTTGAAGTCTCCAAAATCTAAGACGAACATAAGTACATAAATGGATCAGCAGAAATCTGTAATAGGTCACCAGTATCAGCATAAGTCAAGAATATTTTTAAGAGAACTTGGACAGGATTACATTAGACATTATTCAAGCCTGAGAAGTGATGAGCCCTTCTGTATCTTTTGTATAGACTATATATCATAAACACAACACATTGCTGCAAAATACTAGTATGAAGTTAAAATCCTTTGCCAATCATTCCCCCATCCAAGTCCACACTCTTAACCGTCATAGAAAGAACAAGTTAAAAATATAGGTCCAGCTATGACAGATCTTTTAGTGCACTGAGAAACGATCCAGAAGCAACACAAAAGGAGCTTATGAGAGAAGAAGAATAGCGTGATTTGAAAGTAACATACACTGTAAAGGAATGCCTTCCTCGCAATATCAGCAATTGTAAGTTGACTTTGACTGCCAATTAACAAATATTTTCAGTGACAATTGGAAAAATAAGCTGAAAATAGTTCAAATTAATAAACAGTTTCTAGATCCCACCTACAAGTTAAATGTTGACAACACAATACAACCCTAACCACAACACCCAGTTGTCCCCCCACCCTCCACCCAGGATAGAAAAGGAAAACAGTACTACTTAAGACTTTCAATAAACCAACCTACTCTTTCCTGCCAAAAAACCAAAGTATCTTTGTCACTATTTGAAACTCACCCCTTCAAATGGTGCTCTTGCAATTGGGCTTGAAGTTGATGGTCAGCCAAAATTCCTGATGCACCCAAGGATGAGAGCTTTTCCTTCAATACAGATGCTGCAAATGGAGCCCTATTGTGAGCTTATCCGGGAATGAAAATGACCAATAACATTTCTTGCATGACATGAAGCCAGACAGCTGAAAACACAGAAAACTATAACACTAGATCCAAATACAGTATATTGCATAAGAGTTTGCCGTCATGGCACGTGTGAACAAAAGGCGATCAAAAAAATATCAGTCATCTTATCCAATGATTTTTCCTATTCAACAAAAAAGCTGAACGTTTTAGATTCTTAACTCTTCAGCAAGTAAAAGATCTTCCATGGCATAATAAAGTGGGCCTTCAGAACTTTTGCTGCCAGGCAGCAGCCATTGTGCATCTCATAAAATGAATATTCACTCCCCAAACTCTAAAATCTTTATCTTTGTTCCCTCAAATCAAACACATATTCCTATATTTACAAATTTATCTTACATTAAAATGTTGTAAAAGAGAAAATCAAAAGAAATGATGACTCCATGAGAGCATAAACAGAAGAATTGTAAAGACTAATATTCCATTTCAGAGATTGTCACAACTTCAACAAGCAATACAAAGAGGGTTCTGGAAAAGCATACATAAATAATCATTCACCTGAAGAACCCCTTGCACTCTGCAGAACTGCAAAGAGTTGCTTCCTTCCTTCTCTGGTGTATGCCGCCCTATTTTTCAAATTGTCACCTCCTGTCATGTTCTTTATAAAACAAGAAAAAGACAATGAAAAAAAATGAAGCTGCCATCAATCTTCTGACAGACTAGCAAGTGGAATTAGCACAATAAACATAGTCGCTCTTAACTGCAAAAACCAGAGCCGCTAGATTCAATTTTGGGTGGACTTCCAAAGCTTTAATTCGTGGTAGAGGATAAACTGTTTCTCCACCCTGCTGAGATAAAATGCGAGGTACGTCAATTGCTTCAATTCCTGCAATAAAAGAACATCAGTTAGGACATAAATGACCCAATAAAATAATAAGAATAGTAATAATAATATGAAACAACAACAGCAATAACAATAATAATGCTACTACTAAATGATAACAACAATAACTATGATGATTAGGACTAACCAGCAGGCTCAAAAAAATTTGCTTGCGTTGGAGGTCTATTAGGATTAAGCATCACTCTAGTTTTCCAAACTTGAAAAGTTCCATCCTTGGAAACTGTTACAAGTAGCCGCAACACTGACAGCCAGGCAATTGATGTGATTGGCTGAGAGCCCGCCTGTGTACTGTAAGTGTAATTGAAGGGGATTATGTGAGGTGGGTACAAACAACATGACGAAAGAACACAGAAACAAGGATTTACTAACAGAAACTGCAGAATTAAGCAATATTTTCAGAGTGTCTCAGGCACATGGCTAAGTAATCAACCACCTACATATCAAATTCTTTTTAGTCCTATGACTAGTCTAGATCAAGTAACTGCTGTCAAAAAATTACTTTTACTCATCAACAGAAAATTATAGGACATCAAAAATATATAGCTATTGATCATGATATCATAATAATATGCTCACCAGGGTGTCAAAAAACTACAAGATTGTTTCCATTTAAAGCATTTCAATAAAGTCAAGAGCCAAATAAGATCAATTACCTCTAGAAGTATGCATCACTAAATACACACTTATGCATCATTGAAGAACACAGATAACTAGTCTTATGCATTTGATCTAATTTACTTTAACAAAAGCATTAGTATTGACTTATACGGCTTTTCTTATCAAAACTACCCTTTTGGAAACCAGTTTGTCACAAATGCTCGTGTTATTCGCTATAATGTGAAAAGAAAAAAGAAGGCATTCATTCAACTTATTTATTAGCCATTCCATAAATATTAGGCCACAATACTCATTCCAACTGAACTCCAAATATTCCAGCACGATACCTTAACAACCCAACAAATTGATATC
>JAOQMR010000213.1:5616016-5646159 GCA_027563865.1 Erythroxylum pelleterianum
TCCAATGTGGGGTGAAAAGCAAGTGCGCCAGCACCAAGGAGCTTAATGGTATTATCAACTAAAATACAAAACAAACAAGAATCTTTTATTCTCATTTGTAAGGTAAGAATAACCCTTTAAAATATCAATGGATTATGGTCAGCATCTTACGTTGCAGGGAATAATGAAAAGAGTAATTATGAATGTTGTAAGCTCGAATTGAGCCGTCCGCATAAGCGACATACTGCAAGAAAGTACTTATATTTAGGCCAGATAGCATTGAAAACTTTAAAGAATAAACTCAAGATTCTTGGTGACAGTATTTGGCGAACAGATGGTGTCAGTAAAACACTATCAATCAATTGGTTCAAGTAAAATGCGACATCTGAGTGAAGTTTGAATCAACTAGAGCTGACAATTCAAAATTTGGGAGAAAGGTTTTATCAATCAATCTGCCTCAAATTCAAAAACATAACTACTAATCAATGGCAGTCATAAGTGATTTGCATGACCACCTTGCAGGGATAAACAATTCTTTGTTCAGTCCTTTTACCTTTAACTTTCATTTTTTAACTTCTAAAATTGATATAAAATCAAATAATTCATTCTGTCAAACTCCATTAGGAATTCAACAAAAAATAGCTTGTCAACCCTATTACTTTTTCATATTTCTTTATTTCTTTTCTCTTAGTTAATGATTTTTCCAATCAATTCCTGTCACTAAAACTCTGATGACAAAGTTTGTTACACTGAACACTTTGTTGTTATATTTTAAATAACAAGAAGAGTTCATTGGGAGAAGTTAAAGTACTACAATAGAATTATATCATAAAATAGGAATTGAAATGTAATGGCCAGAGAACATTTCATTCAGTAGGGGAGGAAGAAGCCAAAACTGGAATAATCCAAAAATTAGACAGTGAGGGTGGTGTAACAAAGAACCCATCTTTCAAGGCTACTTGAAAAGAGCCTAGTACCATCAGCAACTAGGTGGAAATGGGAGAAGGATTTAGATATTACTGTGGTTCAATTCATGTGCAGTCAATTTTGTATTCACACAATTTATTTCATAATCTACTACAAACATTATCATTAACCACCGCTCACAATTGCCTGTACTAGAGTAATAATTTGATTCCATCATTCCCTTTTTATTAATAGTCTCTCTTAATATTCCCTACAAGTAACAAAAGAATTCCCATCTTACTATGTTTTTAATAAAAGTGTGATCCTCATTGATATCTTAAAAGGACATAATTCTCTCCCAAATGTAATAAACACTCCCAGCTGCATGGCTAACCAAGGATGTCCTAAGCATAAGGACAATCATCAAATTGCTGATTAGTGATTATCTTTGTCAGTAAGAAAAAAGAGTGTTCTGACACCCTCATAAAATATCAGACTGGAGAACCATAAATTAGACTGAACTGGATAAAAACATAGTTGATTCCACAAAACTCAAAGAAGAGATACACGAAAACAAACATAAAAACACATTATAAACAAGCATTACCAAGACCGGAAGGCGTGGATGACAAGCAAGATGTACAATTAGCTTTTTTATGTCTGTTTTTATTTTTGTTGGCGGCCTCCCCCCTTCAACGGTTCCAACAACTGCAACAAAACATTATGCCATTAGAAACATAAACAAGCAATTGTAAATGTGAAGAAAATCCAATTGTCACAGATTTTAGTTGGTAATCCATAGAACTAAAATTACTGAAAAAAGAGAAAGTAAACTAACAAACCAGTTACAGTCAGCTTCTTTGGGAAACCGAAAAATACAACGGGTTGCAAAGGTGTCAGAGCAAGATGGACTTCTGTGTCCGTAGATATGTGCTCTGATTTCTTATCAGGTGAGTGCAGAACAAAAGTCTGCTCGGAGTCAAAATCACAGGACCGAACTGTACAATCCTAGAAAATCAGAGGCATATGTCAATCAAAAACTATAACAGCTTCACTTATGCGCAATACTATGAGATAGAACGAACCCACTCATTATTACAATCCACAAACTACAGAGCACTTCAACGTTAAAAAATGTGAAATTTATGCCCCAAAAAAAAAAAAAAGAAACGAACCGCTAGAATAGCAATGATCGAATGGCCACTAGTAGGATTGTAGGACATGCGAACCACAGGAGCGCCAATATTGATTGAAGCGAGCTTGCATCCCGTCAACGCATCAAACTCTGCAGGTAAATATAAAAATTGGATCCATTAAAAACAACCAAAGTGAAAGATAAATCAAAACCCGAAAATCACAAACCAATAATGTAAGTCCCGATCGCGACGGCGATGAGAGCTTGAGTCGGATGGAAGGCAGAAGCATGAGGCTGCAATGGTCTCTTGATGCTTCGATCAACGTGGCTAAGATCCAGGTGCTGAACTGTAGTCCACTCCATGTTCGGATTCACCTACTGCACAGGTAGACTTCGGAGCGGTTATGTCGAAGATTCAAAAGGAGAGAACAGAGAAGAGAGCGGGAAGGCTCAGATCTAGCTATGAATTGGAGGGTAATGAGTTGTAGTTACCTGTTTGAGAGCATCAGAAGTGGAAGCTCATGAAAGTTAGAACAAGGAAATGACGTTCTGCGATTTGATTTGAGAGAAAAGGCAAAACAAGCGATAGAGAGGCAATGACAGAGCAAATGAGACGAGCCTGTAGACAATCGAGCGAAGTGTGAGGAGAGAGAAACAAATGAGGCTGGGCCTTAAAACATTTTTGCTGTCTTGAATACATTTACTCTCTAATTGAGCCAAAATTTTATGGCCCAAAGCTTGAATTTGTGTGTGTTATTGTCAATAACTCTTTAATTCGTAAGTTTATTTAAATTTTATCATATTTTCAATATTAGTCATGATTTAAAAATTTTGATTAAAAAATTATTTTATCTTTTTATTTTATCGTATTATTTATTTAATAACTTGATTTTCTTATTTATATTTTTATTTATTTATTTATTTATTTTGTTATTATTGTTATCCTTTATGATTATTATTATTTTATTTTTAATTATTTTAATATATATGACAGTGGGCAGAAAAACACACGAAAATTCAACTTCAAATAGAATAGAAGATCAGCCGGTAATGAGAAAAAATCCTTTGCTTCTCAAACAAGCACAAAGTTGTAGACAAGAAGCTTCACACACACAAACTTTAACACGCTGCCCAAATAAGTCGTATGACTTTGAAACAATGATGGAATGTTGCAGAGCCCTTTCATCCTGCATATCCTTCTGTGTCAATCCCACGCTGAAATTGCTGAAAGTTCCCACCTGGACTGTTCTGTTCTCTAAAGAGATTTCTCATTTCAAACATATGTCTAAGAACCGAGTGGTGACGGGGCGGGCAATAGCCAGAATTGAACCCTTGATATTCCAAACCAGGCGTGACAACATCATCAACATAAGACCCAAAAGGAGTTGGCATAAGGCAATGCCCTGTTGAGCAAGTCGGAGGCCAGGCTCTACTCAGAGGAGTAGAATGGCATGCCCCTAGAATGAAATTCTTTCCACTGATAGTGGGAATGATTGGCATATGACTGATTAATGGGACCTATAACATTATTGAGGTGCCCAGTTTTCTTACTACGCCAGCAAGTTTTAGAGCGTTCGGACCTTAAAGAGTTCAGTTGTCTATGATTATTGCATTTTGTACCTCGGAGCATCATGTCTTTTTGATGTCCCTCAGGATGCTTCCTACTTTCTTGTTTAGCCATCTTCCCAATTTGGGAAGATTTTGTCTGATAGGAAATTTTCTGACGCTTTGCACCTGTTAGCATTAGAAAGGAACAGCAAGACAATCTTTAAGGGTTTAGAAGAACAACATAGCATGAAAACTACATTCTTACATTTGTTTGCATGCTCCGTCTGCTTTGACTTTCTCAATGCTCTCACAAGTCTTGCAGCTGTACCTCGCTGGTGCTTCTCGGCAAGAACTTTTACTCTTTCTGCTTCATTGCTCCACCGCTAAGAGGAGGACAAAAGATTAATAATACAAAATTTATATCATGGAGGTACTAGAAGCTCTATTTCATATAACAGCTATTACCTGTCTGAAGGTTCTCAATCTGTAAAGATTACGGCCCTTCACAAGCAAAGGGAAAAGTGGGGGCAATTTCTTAATACCCCTGCTCCACAGTACTTCAACCTTGCATGAGAGAGAAGCATCAATTGAATTGATCATAATTTGTAAAGAAAAACATTGATCATACTTGAAAGCTGAATCACATGTATCCTACATAGAAAAGTATCTTATGCATACTTGTTAAACCATGTTTTTGATGATGTATACTGTAAATAAAGATCCTAATGATTCCAATCATATGTACCAGTGATTCCCAAGTTGATTCAAGCTTCCACCTTGATTCTTAGCTTTAATGTGAAGACTAAACCTAACACTTGGTGAAGCTAATTGTAGGTACTAAATCTTAATGAAAGACGTCTTGAAGGGTGATTGTTAAACAAGTGGACATTGTACTGGTGAGCAGTGAATGATATCATTAACCATTTATGACTTTGGAGTAGGCGCTCCACATATTTGGCAACAGATCAATTGGAAAGATATCTACCGTAAATGTATGTTGTTGCTTGGCAGAACCATAGCTTTCCTTAACAACCCTGCCGGCCACAGTTCTCGTCCCCAGAATCTTACCTGGTCTGCTTCTGTTGCCCAATTCTCAAAGCCAGCATAATTACAGATCCAATAGAAAACGCATGAATATATGAGAGCATAACATAACATGAGACGCGACAGTGTACCTGACTTTCTGCGAGAACAGAACAACGTCCCCCTTGCAGACATCACCTGTTTTAAGTAAAGTTCAAAAAGATTATGCATACATTAGGGAAACATCTGAATGAGAAGAGAAAGGAAAGAAACATCGTACCTTTGCAATTGACAACAAAGGATGATCTTGGATAAAGCGCTTCTCCACTTCCATGCCTTATCCTGAGAAGTAAATATACAACAACAGACATAGAAAACGACATTGATTGGTTTCAATAAGCTTCCAAATCAGAGAATTGTGCAATCACCTAAAATGCTCATTGATTCTCTCAATGTATACTGCTTTGCTTCCAGAAAGCCTAAGGCTATGCTTTCTCAAATAGGCTTTGCACTCTTTTAGATTTAAAGTTTCTAAACCATTTCCTTCTGCAAAATCCCATAAAGTTCACAAGTTACAACCAAAAGCTTATCAATTGGGTCGATTGGATTGAAGAACAAGATCAGAGAATCCAACCAACCTTCAAGAAGACAGATTACTTTACGGCAGAAAGACTCCTCCATCTCATCATCATCCTCATCATCCCTTTCATCCGCATACTCCTCGTCTTCGCTGAAATGATAACAAAATAAAAATCAACCAAATTAACCGAAAGAAAAGGAAGTAAATAAGAAAGAAGAAAAGAAAGATATACCTATAAATGCCGTCTTCTTCTGCATCAACAACAACAACATCACAATCATCATCATCATCATCTTGCTCACTGGAAGAGGAGGATGAGACGTAAATCGTCACCACTTTGCGCTTCCCGTCGGGCGATGCCATTTTCCAAGAGCTAATCTTCCTCCTTTCCTAATTTTCTTGTCATCTATTTATAACCGTCGTCCTCATCATGACAACACCCAATTGATTTATATTTGTTTGTAATAAAATTATTCTTATTCTTTTTCTATTTTATTAGTATCGATAAGAATAAAATCCAACTCGACTATGATATTTTTAAATTATTTGAAAAACTATTATATGTGACATAATTTTTATCACTACTTTGACCAATATTAATTATAATTATTCAACGTAAAAATTAATAAAATGTTATAGATATTTTAAAAAATAATTTAAAAGAATTAATTGATACGGTCCCAGTTGAAAGTAACCTGGAACAAGTGGACCCAACAGAAGCTAATGCTCGTTACTAGAACGGGTAATAAAGGAAAATGCTCATATGGTACTGAAGCTGGAGGAACAAGCTTCTTTACTACAATGGCAAGCCGCTCGTCCTTGGTATTGGAGAGGTACAAATTGGATTTTGAAACACACTAATTTAAAAACTACAAACTTGAATCAGACTGGAAGCTAACATTTTATTCATCTTGTAAATGAAGCTAGTCAGATTCCAACTGGAAAAAAAAATATAAAAAACTTGCACAACTTTTCGACTGGAAGATATGAATCCAGACATGATACAATCAATCAAATGATCCTTGGACCAGTCCAATATGTCAGAATTTGCTAAGCAGTTCTGAGAACTACTCTCACCTGCAACTAAACAACATTTAACTAAGCTTTACAGTGGAACATTGAATATGCTTGAGCTTCAAGTTCAACAATCCATATGGCACAAGGATCATACCTTTAGTTATAGCCACGTACAAAGTGGCAATCGTTCAACTGAATTCTAGAACAGAATCTTTACGGCACTGTGATTACAGCGGTAACCATAACTTCTCACATCTTTCACTATGACTATCCCCAACTTTTCCCTTGTTAAACAGCATAAATGAACACAACCACACCTTTCCCCAAGTCAGTTTCAAACTTCTATTGAACTTTAGCAAAGTTCCGACTTGATGGACCGTGCAACAATTTCACAAACCCTAGAAAGCTTAACTTGCCATCAGTGTGCCTAATCCAATCATGGAGAACAGAATGAACAGGAACAGCTGGGCTGAGGCCAAGTTCCTGCGGAGAACAAAACAAACATCAGTCAACCAATGTTTCATGGCATAGTGGATTCAAGATTTGCCTTCAAAAAAGTTGTGAACACCCACAAAAGAAAAAATGAAAACAGTGGTAACATTAGCATGCCTAAGACTGACACCATAGGAAGACACAAGATTCAATCCATTGTTTCAAACAGATGAAAAATGGGCCTGTAAGATGACGGTAAAATGCAAATGCAGAATGAAATTCTATAAACAGAGATATAGAATTTCCAACATCAGAAAGAAAAGAGGAATTAAGCATAACATTAATTGAAAAGTGATTCATACCGATGCCAATTCCTCAATCATGATGGCCCTGTTTCCTTCTTTCTCAAAGAGTTCATAGGCACAACGAGCATGTTGCTCCCACCGATCAAGGGCCTCTAGCTGATGGACACTCAATGCAGCTGCACAAAATTCCTCAAAATCCATCCTTCTATACTGAAGTGCATTAAGCTGTTACAGGAAGAAAAATAACTAGTTAAACCTGAAAACCTCAAAATGTTAAGCAGACACCAAAGTGAAGCACCTACAGAAGCAAGGAAATCTGGGATACGCGACTCCTTCATAGCATCTGTTGCATGTTTCATCAAGGCCTGAACATACATGATTCAGAAACTGAGCATAAATTAACTTAAAGGAGCAAAAGAAAATTAAATATTCACGTAAAACCAACCGTTTTGATATTCTCTAGGTTTATAGTGCCATGTTTATTTGGTTCCAACAGTGTAAACTGCTCCTTCAAATAAAAGAGTTCATCCACTGTCAATGTTTTAGAAAGGGCCTGCCACAATTCCAACAAATAAGTATGAAACTAAGTTCATGAGTCACCAAGGATTGACTATAAACTAAAAGAAGACTAGTCAATAGTCCTAAAGCGAAACACAACACATCTCCCCACCACAACATGCAGCACACACTTGGAAAAACTTTTACCATAGCTAGCACCAAGCTAAGCTGTCTTTTTGAATCCAGAACTAAATAGGCATGTAAAAATCTCAAATCACTGTGAGACAATAATGTAATAAACAAACTATAGCAAGGGTTTTTCTTTTTTTTTTTTCCTGTGCAGTGAATAGGATTCCACATATGGACATGGTCATACATGTTCCATTAAGGATGATAAGCTCAATTTAATTTCTTGAATAAACAGTGCCACACTCAGAACTCTACTTAGAGGATATTAAAAAAAAGGACATTAATTTCACAGATATTTCACATTGAACGTTAGAGACTGGTTTACCCACAATTATGTAGGATCAAAGAGCATGTTGGGCATATCAGCAGTGCAAATCATCAAAAACTCACCCTTAAGGCAGCTTTCCGAAGAGAAGATGAACGTATATAAGCCTTCATGAGTTTAAATATTAGTATATCAAGAGATATTTTAACATCATTCGAATTTTTTATCCATGGATGACCTGTAACCAATAATATTCGCCATCAATCCATATGTTTCTACAAAAAGAAAAAAGAAAGCATAAACGTGACTGCACTTCAACTCACTTAATGCTTGAGCAGCAGTCAGTCTTTTTCTTGGGTCTTTATTCAATAATCGCTTCACAAAGTCTTTTGCCTCAGGTGAAAGAGAAGGCCAAGGTGCCTCATCAAAACTTGGATCAGCTTTTAAAACTGCTCTAAAGATTCCAGATTCTGTTCGTGCCCAAAATGGGCGGCTACCACACAACAGAATATATGCAATCACACCAATGCTCCAGACATCAGCCTCTGTACCATATGATCTGTGTAGAACTTCAGGTGCTACATAATATGCACTGCCAACAATGTCATTTAACCTTTCATCTGCACATCAGGGCATTATAAATCATAAATACACTTCCAAGCTGGCAAGTGTATAAATCATAATGTACATTTGGGTTTCATAGTCACGACAAACCTGGCTTTACAAAGTCTGACAAACCAAAGTCTATGGCCTTTAATTGTGAGTTTTCATCCTTGGAAGTGAATAAAAAATTCTGATACAGCAAATGCATACACTCAGATGAGTATACATGAAGAAGAAAAGAAGTTGCCATTTACATGTGGCCAAACTTCCACCAAGGAAAGAATAAGATGAAAATTGTGGTTGATATTTTCTTAGTTCTTAAATCCTGAACCTTCAACAACTAGGAAATCGACTGCACTGGCAAGAATTTTCCTTTCTTGTTAAGCAGCCCTCAGATAATGTTAAAGCATTAGGCATACAAAATAAAACAAAAAGGAAAAGCCAAACCACAAAAGAAATAACAGAAGAGGAATCTCTGATACAAATCAGAACCGAAAGTAGAAGTTATGTAAAGGTCTATCCATCTCTATGTATAACATTTCACAAGCGAGAAACGTCTTTCTTTTTCTCCATTTGATCGATCATCACATTTAAGATTGCATTCCATTCAATCCATCAAATGGAGCCCTAGATCTCACTAAGAGATTCAGACAGGGCCAAGCATTTCCACAAATAGCATGTTTGTCTTCTATTCCCAATCACAATTCATGAGATCCAGAAAGCTTATACCAGTTCTATGCACTATGATTCTCAAGTCTCGACAGAAACCATACTAACAGATCTCAAACATCTACAGTAGAAAGTGGGAGAAAGAGTGAGAGATGGATACTACCTCAGGCTTAAGATCCCGATGCACCACCCCCTGCAGATGGCAAAATGCAACAACGTTTAATATCTGTATCAAGACCGCCTTTGCATCATCCTCTGTATATTTTCCACCCCTGCAAGAAAAAGGCATCATTAACTATTTAGTTCAATTGATCAACTTTTTTCATATATTGCTTCTTGCTTCAGTCCATAAGGACCAACTAAATTGAGAATTTCCATAATGAAACAAGGATAAAGTTGTTTTAAAAACGATACAGCCACTAGTCAACAAGGATACCTTGAAAGTATCCTATCAAGGAGCTCTCCTCCTTCACATAATCTGAAAAGCAAAACGTTCACTAGAACCTATCAGGACTATGCATAAAAATGAAAAAGAAACAAACAGATGAAAACAGATCGTCAATAACTGAACTTACTCCATTACTATATAAACGTTGTCATGATCTTCATAAGCATCATAGAACTGTACTAGATTGTTATGCCCGGTCAATGCTCTCAATATCTTCACCTCCCTTCTGACATCCTCAATAGCAATAGCAGTGGTCATCTAAAAATTCAGAAAGGCAGAGCACCATGAGTGAATTGAAGGCAGCAAAAAAAAAAACTGAAATTTGGAACGGACTGCATAATCATGCCACTTAAATTGGATCCATCACATTCACCAAATTTATAATCATCTTGTTCTCTCCCCAAAAGCGGACTTCTTTTTTCCAGAAAACTCCGAAATAGAAAAAGTAAAAGTAGAACTTAAACACCAAAAATGGAACCAAATCATCATCCAAACAAGCTAGTAGTCAATTCCTTTCCCATCAATCACTAGAAGGTCAATGGTCCCCAGCACAAATCACTTGATTGCAGACAAGTTCGCGAATTTCAACAAATTAGGAAGACGTAACTGCACCAAAATCTACAGATCTAACCTCAAATTAAGCTAAAAAATTAAAGAAACAAAAGAAAGAACATTGCACTGGTAGCAAAAGATCAAAGCATCGTTGACCAAGAAAAGAAACGGAACAAAACTAAGTCAACTCCGCGAAGAAAACCAAAGGAACAATCTCAAACCAATTATCACAAACCTTAGCTTTAGGGATCACTTTGACTGCAAGTTGCTGTCCCTTTAGCTCACCCTTCTTGAACTTGGCAGCACATGTATACCCAAAATGTCCTCGCCCAACTTCATCTCCGAGCTCGTACTTGCTCCCAAAATGCTTCGAGAACCCAAAGCTCTTATCCAACCCACTCACCTCCGACTCACTCCCCTCCGGTATGGACGCTTCGTTCGGCTTCACTGATCCGTGCCGCCGCGCAAGCACGGCCCGGATGTGCTTCGCCGGTGAGGGCGGTGGGAACGGCCGCTTGAAGAACCTTTTTGGCGTGGAGTTGGCGCTAGCCACATTCCTCGCCGGAGATCTCGCGGGAGACGACTTCTTGGAGAAGAAGTGGTGGGCAGGACTTGGACTGTAGAACGGAAAGAAGGGAGATTTCTTGACATTCTCCAACTCTTTTCTCTCATCCTCACTGCTGGCCTTTTCTCCTCTGTTTGGGTGAGGCTTAGTGGTATCCTTGTCCGGGACAGGAGCATGTCCGTGTCCGGGGGAAGAAAGCGCACTAGGGTTTGCGGGGGGTTTGGAGATGCAGATACCCATTGTGCGAAAACTTCCCCTCCAAACAAAAGATTAGAACAGAGTGGAACACAACAAAGAAAGACACGGAGTTGCGAAACACATGAAAAGAAGCTCAACCCATTATCCAATATAAGGATAACATTTTTGGTTTAAATTTCGTATGAAAACAAAAAGAAAGTAAAAAATGGACGATTTAGCTTTGCTTTGCTTTGTGTGGTCTCGTCTGATGAGAGAAAGAAAGCAAAAGAAAGAGAGAGACAGGGAGATATAGGGAGGATGTAGTAGTAGTAGTAGTAGTAGGCTAGCAGATGCGGCTAAAAAGGAAACGACGATTGTGTTTTGTTAATGGGGAAGACTAAAATTAAATAGACAGTTCAGTATTAGTTAGTTGCTTGCAAGATTAACTAAAGCGGTTGAAATTAATTAGCGGAAAAGGATGTGTTGTGCTGAGTAACATCAGCTTTTTATGTTTCTCTGGTGTGGGCCCGTGGTCTGGTCCCCGACAGAAAAGCTCACTACAGATTGATTGTTTTTGTAGTTACAGTTAATTGAATTTCCTTCAATATTAGTTCGAGAAATCGGAAATGCAGCCTTTACCTGCTTTTTGATATTGCAACAAAATCATGTATTCTACTATTGGATCCAGGAGATTAGATCCAACTCCAAGAGAATATTCGACTCCTAAACGTATTTCCTAATATTTGGGAAAACTCGTGGAGCCATGGACAGTCGTCCGATTACACGACTTCTTGCATGGTTGCTCTTTTTTTTCATATTAAAATACCGACATTTCACTAACATGTCGTCCAAAATACGTAGCGTACTTGTTTTTGTCTTAAATTAATGGAATTAAAATTTAGAATTTTTAATTAATTATTAAATTGAGTTTGGTACTTATCTTTAGGTGAGTTGATAGGCTCTCCTAGCTTAAGTGAGGTCACGGATTGAACCGTTCTCATGTATACAGTCATTTAAAATTTGGGATTAGAATTTTGTCTTCCGCAAATGACCTATTCGGTTCGAGCGGGGATTAGTCTTGGTGTTAATGGCTTAAAAATACCTTCCTATAATTAGGACACCTCGTGAAAAAAAAAAACAGACTTATTTAGTGATTTATCCGATACGGTTTGCAAGTCAGGACTAGTTTACCAAATAATATAGCATTACCTCTTCATCTTGATCCTTTGACGTTAAGCAAACCTTATTAAAACTGGAGTTGACCGCTCAAGTTTAGCCTGAATTGCCTATATTAAGATATGCTTTCGAAAAGGCTCCAGTTTACTACTTCACATGCATTCAATGAATTGGGTATGGAGGGAGAGGGAGAGGGAGAGGGAGACTTACATTATAAAAGTTCCACATTCAAATTTCAACTTAATAGCACAATTGTTCACAAAATTGCCATTTGTTTAGCATTAGAATTTATTTTTAATTGAGTTCTTACATACATATTTTCATATTATTGTTTATACCATCTAAATTTCGTTTAATTTTTCGTTTAACATAATATTGTTAGAATTATATTTTATAAACTCAACACAGTGTAGGAGTTTTTTGTAGTTAAATAACGGTCTGGGCCGAGCGGCACTTATTATATAAATAAATTTACTACGATGTATGATATAATAAAATGGAAAGGGTCGATGGAAGGAAGGCAACAAGTAACAGTTGCGAAATAGCAATGCCAGGTACAACTGAAAGGAGAAGCAACTCATAACTCGTAAGAAAGCATGTGAGGCATCATGCTTATCCAATTGACCATTTTGGTTTGATTTTGTCAATCGCCACATCTTTATAATTTTATAGTAATAGTATATTTTAAATAAATTCAATCCTAGTATATTTTATCAATTCCAAAATAATAGAAGATACAGACTGGACAAAGAGTACTAATGTACCGTCATCCCAAGTGGGGTTAAGTTGTAGGGATTGGTAGTTTCTATCTTAATTGTCAAGGTCATGTCATGCACATCATTCCCTTTCGTAGTAGTTTTCGTTCGGCATGAAACTCTTTTGAGTTTGATCACCATGGTCGGCGTTCATGTGCAATTGTTAATTAAGTTTGTAGGCACTAGGGTAGACCATGTCATAATAGACTGAGGGCTAGTAAATTAAGAAACTGGTATTATCAATGAGTTTGATTACCTCCCCTCCCACACCACGAACGCAACTCTTGGTCAAACGGAACAAAGGCAAAGGACATGGACAGAATTACTGCTTAATTGGTCCCCTACGAGTGGACACCACCGGTTCACGGCTGCTTGGGGCATGATTCCAAAATCCATTTATTTCAAACCTAACACTACAGTCATTATCTTGCTGCCCACTTAAATGCAACAATCATATATTTCATAATTCATCTCCCCACTAAATTTTCCATTTCCATCTTCATAATTCAACGGGTAAGGCTATTGTTGCATTGGTTTTTAAATGAATTTTATTACTTAAATCAACTCCTCTTGATGAGTTCGAGTTTCAATTCACAAGTATAATTGCATCGAGCATACTCGTGTATGTAAGCAAACACATGGTAAGAAATTTGCATTAAGTGATAATAATAGGTGTACTAAGTCTTTAGAAGTTAGTTAATTGAGAGCGAAAATATGTTAAGTTACATAAATATTAGTTAAATTGAATTTGTCAATTGATTTTAAATTACTAAATAACACATAATGAGATTACAAATTAAAATTATTACTTGTTTACAATTCCTTACACGATTATAAATTTAATCTTTAAATTTCTTATTATATGGTAAATTTTAATTAATTATTTTTAGTATAATACCATAAATACAGTAATTAATATCTAACTATTGATTAATTTTCATGTTGACACAACTGTTAAAGAACTATGTTTGATACTAATAAAATATTTAAAATAACTTATACAACTAACTGCCGCACTACCAACTCTTTTTAAAATTTTAGAGGCATTTTGATTTGATATGACTACATACAGATGTAATTCTCTAATTAATCCTCTAAAAAATGTCATAATTACGCCTATTTATACACACCGTTGAAATAAAATCGTTGTCAAACCACTACTGTCTTGGTCCTATGTTGCCTGCCAAGTCAATCGCCTGGATAATGTTTTCCATCTAAGATTGAAACAGATGTTTAGATAAAGAGACGACTCCCATAGTCCCATGTGGTTACAAGATTGTCTAACTTTATGAGATTGCGGTGTTGACTTGTGTATTTAATCAGTGATGGTAATGATGTGTTGTTTAAGGACTGCTTCCTTCTGCAGGCTCAAATCAAAGTGGAGGTTGATTTCTTACCTCTCGAATAAAGCAGTTGTCTGGTCAATAACATATTGAAGAATAAATTGAGATTATAAATTGAAACATGAGGACATAAGATTTGAACCTTAGACTTAAAAAAAAAAGAAGAAAAAGTGAGACTTCTTCCAGTAAAAATAATGTGCCTAAGAGTGAGTGTGCAATTCTATCACAATTTTTATAAACTTTAAAAAATTCAAATCCAAAACATTTTAAAAGGTCAATTTATCAATTAAAATATTAAAGTCAAAAGTATTATTAGACAAGTTTGACAATAAAAAAAATTAGATGATCTTATTAGAAGGAATGCACATTTAATAAAAAGGTTTCATAAAGATTATGAAGAGTTGAGAAATTAAATTAAATAATTCTTAAACTCTCAATCAAATGTTACAAATTAAGATAAATTATGAGTTATTGTTAAGATATGTGTTACGATATCTTGTAATTTTGGGCATTATTTGTAATTGAATATAGTTGAATATATTTGGAAGTTTGCCTTAGTTGGGACTCTTGAAGATTAAATTACATGAAAGATAAAATCCTAATGAAGATAGGATTTATTATTTGGGATAAAATCACCATATATAAATAAAGATAGTATGCAGATTTTTGGTGATTTTTTTTAGCTATCTTTGGAAGTCTATTTTAGTGATAATGGTTATGACTACATGTTTGTTGTTTTCGTGAGGAATAACTGGTAGACAATTAATCAATTTGTGTAGCTTTGTTTCTTTGTTTTTGTGTGAACAATTACATGCTCTATTGAGCCATTCTTAGCAGTTGCGTTTCTGCCCATATGGGTGAATAAGTAGACTGTTACTTCATGTCTTTGTGAGAGAAAAGTGTGAAGAAACTTAATTGAGTGTGCAACTGGTGTTTCAAGGGTTCTACCCACATCTGGCAGCTACGTTTTCTCCTGGGTTGTGTGATTTTTTGGGTTGTCTTTGATGTTGTTTTTGTGCGAAAACCTCCAACAGTTTTCGTATGTTTTACAGTTCTATTGTTTTAACGCTTCGGTGATGAAACATTCGTTATTTTGTTGAGTTTTCATGGCTACTATGCGTGGGATGCTTCATAGACAATATCGAAGATTAATAGTAGATTTCTTGGTAGACAACTTCCCATTCTTTCATTGATGAAGTGACATATTTAAGGGAGTAACTTTTTACCTCAAGTGTTGTCTTTGTTTGTGTCTTTATTGTTTCAATCACTTGAGTTGTTTTATTATCAATCATAAATCCTCTGTTGAGGTTAACACGAGGTGGTCGTATTATTGAGTGCGAAATACTTTCAAGGGGTGTGAGGATGGGGAATAGTGTTAAGGGTTATGTGGGTCGACTCTATAATGTCTTGAGTAAAACTATTATTATTCCTTAGTGAAAGTGATTAAGCTAGGTGAGGGCCCCGCAGATGTAGACAGGGTGTGTAGAACTAGGTTACCAAATATCTGATGTTGATTTGTTTATTTCGCATTTAATTTTTCTATTTTCGTTTGTGATAGAAAATTTATAATTGTTGACATAGTTACATTATATCAAGCAACCACAGATACAGTTCAAAGCAACTGCGGCTGAACTAAAATTGTTGCCAAATTACATCCTTTCAAATTTTCAATTGGTTTCAGAGCGGGTCACTGAATCAGAACTTGGTACATCAAGTTAGTGCAGATTCGTTTTTCGCAATTATGGCTATAAGATAAGGAGCATCAATCACCAGGCCACCGTTATTAAATGGTTCCAATTATCCTATTTGGAAATCAAGGATGAGAGTTTTTATTCAAGCGCAAGGAACTCAAGCATGGAACTCTGTTTTACATGACTGTATACAACCAATGACAATTGTTGAAAAGGAAGAAGCAGTAGTTAAAGATCCATTTGAATGGACGAGAGTTGAAAAAGAAAGAGCGTTTGGAAATTCTCAAGCAATGCATGCTATCTTTAGTGCAGTAGATGAATGGCACTTCGCTATGATATCAACTTGTGAATCGACAAAAGAAGCACAGGAAACTTTGCAAACAATACATGAGGGATCTAAATCTATAATAGTTTTGAAACTTTAGATGTTGGCCGCTAGATTCATAAAACTTAAGATGGATGAAAGGGATACTATTGGAGACTTCTATGAGAGATTGCGTGACATAACCAATCAAGCACATCAACTTGGGAAGAAGTATTCAAATTTGAAACTTGTCAAGAAAACTTTAAGATCATTGCCTTCAAGATTCATACCAAAAATTACAGCCATTGAAGAAGCCCATGATATTAATGAATTGCCTTTGGATAAGGTAATTGGAATTCTTACAGACTTTGAGATGAATTTGTTGAGAGATAAATGTGAGAAGAATAAAGGATTGACACTGCAAGCTGAGGTTAGTAAAGCCGTGAATAATTTAAGAGATTAATCTGATGAGAATGAAGATATGGAATTATTAATAAGAAATTTCAGCAAATGGCTAAAGAAGGTGAAGAAAGATAGACTTGAGTTCGGACAGAATGATGGGAGTTCCTCCAATAATAACTTCAAATAACAAGAAAAAGCAAAGAAGAGACAATGTCATAAATTTCAAGGCTTCAGACATGTTCAAGCACAATGTGCTAACACCTTGAAGAAGAGAAAAGGGAAGTCTTATACGAGCACTTGGAGTGAAAATGAATCTGAAAGTGAGTATGATAGAGAAGAAGAATTTGTGAGCAATAGTGTTGAATTGGTTGCTTTATACATCAGAAATCCAGTTGCTTGCTTAACAGCAACCAAAGAAGAAACTGATGATGAAACCATGGATAAATTAGTCCAAAATTTCAGGAAAAATGCAAATGAATCAGTCCAAAGTTTAATTTCAGATTATGATAGTGGTGACAATTTTAATTTCAGATTATGATAGTGGTGACAATGATTCAGAGTGTAAAGGGAGGATATTTGTAAAGCCTATGAGTTAATGTATAAAAAGTGGTTGCAAACGCATAAGCAAAATGAAAAGCTAAAGAAGGAAAACACTACTATGAAGAACATCATTCAAAATTTAGAGAAGAAGCTATTATCTACGATAGATGAGCTTGATGAAACAAAGTTGAAACTGGTCAGTATGGAAAAAGGAATAAGAATGTTAAGTGGAGATATCGAAAAGCTAGAACAATTGTTGGAAATTGGTATGATTAAAGGATACTTTCAAGGTGTCAGTTACAAAGGTGAATGTTCTAAGGTGAATGATGAGAAAATCGATGACGCTAGATTTGTCAAAGGAGAAACCTCAAGGAAGAATTGAAAGTTTATACCTACATGTCACTTTTGTGGAATTATCGGGCACATAAGGTTGAAATGTGTCAAGTTGTTACAAATGATATTTCAAAGGGTTCAAAACTGGAAATATAGACACTCTCCATTAAATTTCCAGCATAAGCCTATGTTAACAAAGCATACTTGGGTTAGAAAGGGTAAAAGAAGCTACTTGATGGATGATCAAAGTTGTATGTATGACCATGTTACTTTTGGAGATAGAAAGAAGGTAATGGATGGATTGCCACACTTCAAAAATGTGCTCCATATGGATGGTTTAAAAACTAACTTGGTGGTCGAATAAAACCTTCAAATCTAGCCTTATGAACCAGTATAAAGACGAAATGAAACAAAAACAAAAAAACTCCCCAGATTCACAGTTAGTTGCTGTTGGTAAAGAAACAGTTTAATCAGAAGACCAGTTGGTTGCTTATGAGGGAGAAATCAACCAAACATCTGTTGACAGAGTTAATATGGTGAGGAATAGGACCAGGTTTGAATTTCTTCGAGGGACACATAGATTGTGTGTTTTACATTTTGAAGTATATTGATGTTATTTATTAAAAAAAACAAAAAAAGGGCTCGAAGGAGTTAATGTCTAGACGTTTTGAGCTTTTGATTTATGTGTTTTCTAAGGTTTAGGTGATTGGTGTGTGTTTGACTTTTCCTTACTTGTTGAATAATATATTTGATGTAAAAATGAGGTTCTACTTGATGATTTGAGACTTTTACTACTGAATTTTGATTTACGGAGTTGTATCAAGAAAATGTTGATGTTTTGATGGAGACTTGTAGGAAGACTCGAGTTTTCGATGATTCCGATTTTTCAAGTTCTATCTTAGTTTATCTCTGGGCTGTATAAGTTTGGGTAATATACTTTCATTGGGGTTAGATATTTGTGCAGATATTATGGTTGGGAATGAGATGATAAGAGCTATACCTAGAGGACAAAAGAAACGTCTGACTATAAGGGAGATGTTGGCTTGTTAGATAGTTCGTCTCTAATGATGTACGAACAAAATGCCATTGTCGTGAATCAATTTGTGGACAAAAGATGGAGTGCACCTAATCTAGATCCTAAGATTGATGCACCCACTATTGAACAGTGTTGTTAAAGTCGAGGGGCCTCATTATTGATGATTATTGGTTTTGGATTTATGTTGGTGCCTTTTTCGATTTTTCTCTTCTATTCAACAGATTATTTGTTGCAGTCTTTGTCCTCTGCTTGTTTGGATTTTCGTACTGATCATCGTTGGCCACTTCCTTTCTTTAGAAAGCAACAATGATGGGATACTCTCACTTTAACCGAGTTTGTTATTGATTATCCTATAAATTTAACTTAGTATAACCAATTTAATTTGAATGTTTTGTTGACTAAGAGGAATTTGCTACATGTTGAGTTGGTGCAAGAATTTTATTGTGATTTGGATAAAGGAGTGTAGGATGATACAACTTTATGCTTTTATATAATTTATGTGAGGAGGAGATTGATTAAGTTTGATTACGCTTCGTTGAATGTAATTTTGGGGTTTATGAATTTACTCAGTAGAGAGTGGATGATTTTGATGTGGGTAATAATATGTTGTCTAGTGTGTGGTAAATTGTCATCTTGGCCTTCTGTTATTGTACTATATTCTTATGATTCTTCTGCTACACCTACTGCTAATTTTTGTTGATGACTATGATTTGCGGAGATTTATTGGATTGAGGGCATCTTTTAAGTGGTTTGAATGCACTTCGTTAACACAAGTAAAGAGTTCTTTAATCGGCTTCCTGTGATGCTTAGTCCTGCTTTTTGGCATCTTTTTATCCCAAGGAGGAGAAATATGGTTGGGAGAAAATTGGATAATTGTTGAATGAATGATTGTTTGTTGGATTATTGTCTCTTTGGAAGAACTTGGACAATTTTTATTAAACTTGTTGGTTGTAGAAAAACTTAGACAATTGTTTTTGAACTTGTTATTAATTGGAACTCGATGTTCAATTAAGGGAGAATGTCTAATTATCTTATTAAAGGGGAGTTCCTAGATGTGACAAATAATGTTAAAAAAAGGGGGAGAATGTTAAGATATGTGTTAAGATATCTTATAATTTTGGGCATAATTTGTAGTTGAACATAGTTGGATATATTTGGAAGTTTACCTTGGTTGGGACACTTGAAGATAAAATTACATGAAAGATAAAATCCTAGTGAAGATAGGATTTATTATTTGGGATAAAATCACCATATCTAAATAAAGATAGTGTGAAGATTTTTGGTGATTTTTTAAGCTATCTTTGGAAGTCTGGTGATAATGGTTATCTAAAGTAGCAGAATTTATGTAGATTTGATCGACTATTTGTAGCTGCGTTTCTGCTGGGTTTTACATGATTTTCTAGACTGAATATATGATGTTTTTGTGAGGAAAAAATTGGTAGAAAATTAATCAAATTTTGCAGTTGCGTTTCTTTGTTTTTGTGTGAGCAATTTCATGCTCTATTGAGCCATTCTTAACAACTGCATTTCTGTATACGTGGGTGAATAATTGGACTGCTACTCCATGTCTTTATGAGGGAAAAACTTCCAGAAACTTAGTTGAGTGTGTAACTAGTTTTTCAGGGATTCTATCTACATTTGCTAGCTACATTTTCCCTAGGTTGTGTGATTGTCTATCTTTGTTGTTGTTTTTGTGTGAAAACCTCCAACAGTTTTCGTGTCTTTTGCAGCTCTATTGTTTTAACATTTTGGTGATGAAACGTTTGTTGTTTTGTTGAGTTTTTATGGCTACTGTGTATGGGATGCTTTAGAGATAATATCGAAGGTTCACAGTAAATTTTTTGGTGGACAATTTCCTATTCTTTCGTTGATGAAGAGGCATGTTTAAGAGAGTTGCTTTTTATCTCAAGTGTTGTCTTTGTTTGAGTCTTTATTGTTTTAATCATTTGAGTTTTTTTAGTATCATCTTTATTATCAATCATTGTTGAGAATATCCTCTGTTAAGGTTAGCACGAGGTGGTTATGTTATTGGGTGTGAAATACTTTTACGGGGCGTGAGGATGTGGGATAGTGTCAAGGGTTGGGTGGGTCGACTCTGTAATGCCTTGAGTAAAACTATTGTTGTTCCTTGGTGAAAATGATTAAGTTAGGTAAGGGCCCCACAGACGTAGGCAAGGTGTACCAAACTGCGCTACCAAATCTCAAATATTAATTTGTTTATTTCGCATTTAATTTTTCTATTTTCGTTTGTACTAAAAAATTTATAGTTGCTGAGATAGTTGCATTATATCAAACAACCACAGAGACGGTTTAAAGCAACTGCTGCTGAACTAGAATTGTTGCGAAACTACATCCTTTCGATTTTTTAGAAAATAATTATTGAGAATGAAAAAACATGATTTAAGTTTAACATCTAGAATGATTTAAGATTTCTTTGTAGAAATCTTGAATTTAAAATTTTTAATCTTCTAATCCCCTTAAAATTCAATTTGAAATTGATCATCTTTTGTGAAGAATGGCAACAAAAGATTTAATTTAATCCTGAAACTCTCCCTTTTACTCTCCTTTTTATAAATCAAACAAAAAAACTAAAGTTAAAATAAACTCTCCCTTTTATAAATCAAACAAAAAACTAAAGTTAAAATAACTTGGAAGAGGCATCACTTCAAAAATTTTACTAACAAAGCTTGTGTGTATATGTTTAACTCATATACTAGAATAAGTGGATATGGTTTAACACAAAATTATCCTAAAAGTTCTTTTATATTTTAGCTAACAATGAAACAAAGGCTAAAACAATTGAACAAAATTGTTGATTTATGCCCTATAACCAATCAGTTGGTTGTAGCTTAGTGATATAATTATTCAAATGCATTCTTTATCTTATACATATTTAAATGTATATGATAAAGATTATGAGATAAATGTATATTGCAAATGAAATTATAATTATGAGATTCATTTTGCATTTATGTATTATCCCTAAATTGGTCATAGTTTGTTCTATTGAGACTGTATATTAATAAAGCGTAGAAAGATTAGTACACATTATGTTTCTTTCTTATGAAAGAGGTAGTCGCTCATAGAATAAAATAAGAAGATAGTTAAACAAACATGTCAGTGTTTATTAAAGAATAATTCACTAAACTGAGCTCATATGTGAATTTCATTATGAACATTAATTGTATGTATATGAAAAATCTCATTTTGAGTCACCGTCTTAAAATAATGAGGGAGAATGTTCCATTATTTTCAATTGGTATTTATACAAAAATTATTGGCCAAGGTGAAATGATACTTTGAAAACAGTTTTCAGATATTATTAATTGAACCAATTACTAATGGTGAGGAACTAATATGATTGGACTAAGTAGATATTATTTCCATATTTTATGTCCAATTAGAACATAATGAAAGTACTGAATTATATAAAAAAAATTATGGACAAATTTATTAGTTAAAACCACTTTAACATTCTTAAACATTTAGGTAGTCAAGATGTGTTACTAGAAGTAAATTTTGTTCTATAGATATAAATTCTTTAATTGGAGAATTAAAGATAAATTAAGAAACTTTAATTTATCTTATCATAAGTGTTATGATTTATATCCGTTGTTAATATATTTGAGAACCTAATGGATTACACATAAAGAACAAGTTGAATAGATAAAAAGTATTGTAGCCATGTTAGACTTAATTATAAAGTTTGAGAAAGTTTACGATTAAATATAAGATATTTAAGATATTGGACTTTATTTGGGCCTAATTAGTATTTAATTAAAATTAATTGTAGTTATAATTAAAGTTTAGATGAAATTATAATTTAATTTCAATTAAATCATAAAATATCCTAAGCCTATTATAAATAGGCGTAGGTTCTAAGAGAGCTAACACTTCTTACTTAACCCTTTCTACAATAATTGCAGAGTTATTTTAACTTGTTTTGTGGATACCGTTAGAGGTCGAACACTTATGCTGCTATAGTGATTAAAATGAGCTTATTTTAGAAATAATTCGAGGGAAACAACAAGAAAATGATTAAACTTCAAAATAAGGTATAAATTATGTTTCTTGCTTTATTATGTTTTATGTGTTAGTCATTTTATAGAATTTAAGTTATCTTGGCTTTGAAAAATTATATGAAAAAATTTTATTAATATTCTTCTATGTGCAGGATCGAATCCGACCTCAAATTTCCAACAAAAATCAAGGACAACATCCCTAGCAACATCAATTATAAGCTTTGTGATCAATTTTTTCAAATATTAAACCATCTCTTATTCAATTATTATTTCTTGAATATATTATAAAACTAAGCTCTCAGACTTTCTAAAATACAATGCTTAGAAAACAATTATACCAATATTATAAAATAGGTTTAGCAATAAAATGTATGTATATTGAAAATATAATTTGAAATAATATGAAGTTAATAGATTCAAACCGAGTTGATTGGACTTTAAACTAATCTCGAGCTTAGTTTAATCTGAAACTCGAATTTATCATATAACAAAAAGTGGGTTCATACTATTATATTGTGAAGGCATAATTTTTGGAGTGTTCAGCCTACCTTCAATAGTTCTTGGAGTTGGAGAAAGCTCTTAACAGTCCGGGACAAGTTGAGTCATCAATTCAGATTTAGGATTGGCACAGGTCTATCTACTCTTTTTTGGCAGGATCCTTGGCACCCGCGTGGCATTCTGCAGTTTTTGTCCACACCAAGGAAGATAAATAGATCGGAGTTACCGCTCTCAGCAACTGTTTCTGTAGTGATCATTAATGATACCTGGAGTTGGAGTGAGGTATCTTTGGACCTCATCAGACTATTGGCCCCCCTGCTTATCTCCCCAATAGCTCTTTTCCAGATAGGTTGGAATGGTTAGCCAGTTCAACCAATTGTTATACCAATGCTTCAGCCTATCGGATATTGCGACCTCCTTTACCTGTAGTCCCTTGGTATAAGCTAGTCTGGTCCAACTATAGTCTTCCCCGTTGCTCCTTTATTTTGTGGCTGGCTTTTCTGCATAAGCTTCCCACCCGAGACAACCTTTCCTTCCTCTCTATTCCTAACCATTGTTCCTTGTGTCTCTCAGCAAATGAATCCGTAGACTATTTATTCTTTGCCTGTCCTTTTTCTCATTCTATTTGGGACCGTTGTCTCTCTCATTTCAATCTGGTCACACCTACCCCTTACAATTTTTCCACTATCCTGTCCTGGTTCTTAGCGGTTTCCAGTACTAGACCTTACTTTCCCTTACTTTTCTCCACCACTATTTACCACATCTGGAAGGAACGAAATGCTCGAACCTTCAAGAATGAAGCCATGGCGGAGGAGAGAGTGCTTTCTAGCGTAATCTCCCATGTTAGGGAACAGCTTCGCCTATACACTGAGAGGAGGTAATATAGCTTAGCCAAGTGATTTAACAGGTTATTTGCTGAGTTTTTTTTTCAGGTCACTGTTGTAGTAGCTCACTTTGGACTGCTCCTATTCGAGGAGCTAGGCAGCATTTTCTCACCGACAGGTTTCGGATCATGTTAGGGCGCAATATGTATTTGGTTGCCTCAGGTTTTCCACGGTTGGCGGACTTCGGGTTGGCATTTCTTTATATGGATTGGTTTTCTTTGGGTCTTGTTTTGTTAGACCTCAGGTTGTCTTATTTGTTCTTTTTACTGTTGTTTGGCCTTTGGTCGTTTTTCCTTGGCTTGGAGCTTTACTTGTCTTGGTTTTCCCATAGTCAGACTTTTTCTTTAGCTGGTTGAGCCTTAAGTGGTTTAGACTGAGAACTCTTTGTATTTATTCTTTAGTTCATTAATTCATCTTCTGATTTACCCAAAAAAAATGAGAAAAAGTAATGTGCTGCCTCTACCTCCACCACGAAGCAATACAAACGCTATCACAACTCTCTCTCTTTCTTTATATGTATATACATACACGCACGCACACACACACACACATTTATATATATTGTCTTGTTTCAACAACTTTTGAACTCTTTCTCTCATAATCTAATCTTGCACTTTCTTTTTAAAATTCTATCTCTCTATAAATTTTGTGTGTGTAATTATTGTGAATGTGTGTGTAGATCCTTACACATTTTATATATTTGTTACCCCACTACACTTGCTCACTCTCTCACCTACGGTCTTAGCTTTGGCTCTATGCTCTTCTTGCCAATTTCGCCTTCTTCTGCTATGCAGTTCCTTATATGAGTGCTACATGCGACGTATGGTATTGTAAATGGCTTTATCAATCCTAGTAGTGGAGTTGTTGATTGTCAAGATATTTAGCATCTGACAGTGCATTCTAATTTCAATTAATATAAATAATGATAAGTTCTTTTTTGGCACTTATGTTGATGGTACTACTTTACTTTATTTCTAGGGCTTTAAATAGTTTAGGTAATATTACTATTTTCTCTACCGCTTTTTTTAATTCTTGATTAAATTCTTTACTTTATAATACTAGAAAAGGAAAAGGAACTATAATTGAATTATTTGAGAGTATAAATCATTAATTTAGTAAAAATAATAGTTTAATTGATAAAAAATTATTGATTGTCAATTAAGTTTGTATTCTACTTCACTAGTGAACCATTACTTAATCTTCTTTTTCTTAATTTAGGGACCGTTTGGTTCTACTTCTACTTTTCTGTTGTGATTGTTAGTTTTGTTTTCTACCTTTTAAATTAAAAAATAAAACTTGTTTAATTGAGATTTGTAACATAAAAACTAAAAATAAAAACTTGTTTAGTTAATAAAAAACTAAAAATGAAAACATCTAAGTCAGAGTTCACTCTAACTTTAAATCTCAAGTGACTTTCCTTTCCTTATTTCAATAGCATTCTTATAAGTATCAACCAAATTATATGCATATTAATTTCTGTATCATGATGAAGCCAATAAACCAAAAACACAGAATAATAAACAATTGTTAATGCAAAAATACAGATAAACGATAAATAAGAAACTAGTAACACAAAAACACGAAATGCAGGAACATAGAACTTGTAAGAAATAGGTATAAGGTATAAGAAACCAAGATGCAAATTTTTTTTCTGGAACTGATACATATGATCATAGCACTGAAAGAGGAACTTAGCAATCACTTCCCTTCTCCATCCAAATATGAAAGAACCCCTTGAGATTGAACAGTCAATGTCTCAGATGATTGAATTAAGACAACAACTAAACAACAAAATGGAAAAATGCAAAAGAAAAAGAAAGGGTTAAAAATAGTACTGGTAAATCAGAAATCCTATTTTGCTCAGCAAGACAAAAAATTTTTATGGTCAGAGGAGATCTGCAATGTTTGATGACAATTCTTCGATTGTCATGTTGTAAAACTTTTGGATATTGAACAACATTCGTTCGTCATCCTTTGTTCTAAAGTTGATGGCCACACCTTTTCTTCCAAACCATCCGCTTTGTCCAATTTGATGAAGATAATTTTCAGGTTGAGTCGGTAGATCATAGTTTATGACGAGGGAAACCTACTGCACATCAATCTTAAGAGCCAAAAGATCTGTGGTGATAAGGACACGAGAAGAACCAAAGTGAAACTTGCGTATAATGATGTCACGAGTGTTTTGGTCTATATCTCCATGAGTAGAAGAGATTGTGTGATCACGACTTCACATCTTATCAGGAAGCTAGTCAACCTTGAGTCTTGTGTTGACAAAAGTGACACTTTGGGATAGAAAAGGGACGTAAGAATGAGTTAGGACGTAAAAAAGAAGAAAAGAACAAATAAGAAGGAGAGGGAGAAGAGATGAGTTTGGGACGTAAGAGAAGAGATAAGAGATATAAATTTTATACTAAAGGAAGTTTATAAGAGAAGAAAGTAGAAACAAAAATGTGTGAAAACCTGTTATGAAATATTAGAAAATATATTTTTTGCATTTTTGTAAAGTTGTTGCGTTTTTTTAATTTTTAAAAACAAGAAATGATAACAATATTCAACTAAACACATTTTAATGACTGGTTTCTTTTTTTATGAAAACCACAACAAAAATAAGAAAAAAAGGAAACAAACGGGCCCTTAGTAAACACTTCTATTTATAATACTTCTTCCTTTAGTGAGTTTAGTTTAGTTTTGTTAAAATTTTATTTATATTTTTATTCTTGTTCTTATTTTTATTGTTATTTTATGCAGTTATTTGTTTATATTTTTTGCTTTTATTTTCTTCAAACAATTCTCAAACTTTTTTTCTCCCTTTTTTGTGTCTATTGTTGTTGTTTAATTTTTTAAGAAGTGAGATTTTTTTGTTTGATTTTTCAACTCAGTTTGAAGAAACTCAATTGAGATTGGATTCAAATAGCACGATATAAGTTTGATAAGGCCGTTGAGTCTAAATTAAAATAAAAATAAAATTTTGATCAGAATCCTACAATTAAAATAAAAATAAAATTTTGATCAAAATCCTTCCGAACCAAACGTATTGCTAATTTTACATAAGGGTGACCTAAAAATATTCAAATTAGCTAGATACTTATGCAATAAGGAAGAAGAAGAAACTAAAAATATTTCAAAATAAAAGTTAAAATATCCAAACTTGTCCGGGTATTGTTAACTTTGTAAGAGAAAACATTATTATTATTACGAATAAAATTTAAAGAAGCATGAGCACCAGAACACAATTGCTCAAGTTACATAACTATTTGTCTTTTGCGGCCATATATATATATATATATATATTCATCCAAGTGCCGGCCACTTATCTGGAATGCTTTGTTTCTTTGATAAATGATATATTTAGTGGGTTGATTAAGAACCTTCAACATGATTAATTTATTTACCAACACTACATTGTGTTATCATTCTCAAGTTGACCCTTTAAAATAAATCATCATTAAGCACATAATGAAAGGATGGGATGGGATTATCCCTTTCTTGTTTTTTAAAGTCAAAAGTCAAAAGCTTAAAAAAATGACCCTTGGGAAAAGGAAAGCTTAAATAACTAACTGGAACGTCAAAACAACCAAAAAATAAAGTTGTCCCCGTACAACACAGAAAACTACCTATGCATGCAATAAAGACAGAAGGAGTCCCACCCCCACATACGATGTACATGCTTTGCAGTTAGGTCGGCTCGAGACTTAGGGAGTGGCCGCGCCGCCGTGGACCACCGGCCTTGTAACTTACTCGTTGTATAGGAGTAGAGAACTGAATATAGTATTGTAACCGTTATCCGTATTGTGGACCATAATGTGACTTAATACTAAAATTTGTAGAGTATTGCAAGTAAAATTATTTTCACCACTTGGAAGAGCCAAGAAAACTCTGACGGAGAGAAGTTATTAGAAAGCTGACACTGACTGGCTCATCCATAAATATACTTATCAAGATCAAATTCTTAAATTACTAGAAGGAAAAAGAAGTTGACCGTTCTCTTTTTGTCAAGTGTTTTGTGGGACCTATATAATGGTAATTTACTATTCCGCAAACAGTACATATCCACGAATGAATTCAATCGCTGTCCGAATTCCGTGTTTTGTATTGAGGAATAAACTCTCATGTCCATTTTCCATATTCTTTTCTTTGTGCAATTTCCCATCTTTTCTCTTGTACTTTAGTGGCAGAAAAAGAAAGCTAAGTCCAATAGAAACATATGGCCAAAATGAGATTCAAATTTGTTGACAACGGAGTCTGATTGATAACCAAGGAAGTATTAGGGAACAGACTGTGAGAGACGTAAGATCAAAGAAACACATGCAAGACAGAAGATGGGGGATCAACCAAGAATGATCCTCTTGATGACTCGCTTTCACCAACTTTCTAACAGGCTTCCTGAACCAAGAAGTAACATGACAGTATCCTATATCCGAATCAGAACCAACGGCTGCCAATACCTTGCAATATAAACAATTGATTTGCTTTTTTGTATCTGCCTAAAAACGTGATCTACAACCTGGGCTAATACGGTCCACATGACTAGCAAATCTTTGGTTTTAGGTATTATAATACTTCCGGAGGTTCGCAATGAAGCAAAAGGTGACGAGTCACAGTCAAAGAAACTTGAGGAACGAGTCTTTGTTATTTGTAGATCACTCACACTCAAAGAAACTTGAGGAATGAGTCTTTGTTCATATATTAGCTGTATATTCAAAGGTAATTACCGTCCCTTCTTCATTTATAACAGCACATGGAAAGGGTCATTGAAGCTGTCCAAGATGGTAAATGGTAATTGAAGCTGTCCAAGATGGTAACTGGCAAATCTTTATCACCAACTAAGGCAGATCCATCAGAATGAGCGTATAACAGGAGGATGTCAGTACTTCACATGTCAAACATGGCCCTAGTAGAAGAATGCAATGCGCTGTAACATAGTCTTTAGGGAGAAATTATTACGTGAAAGAACTATGGGAAACAGGGGTTTTCAAATGTTTGTTGCTTGAAGCATTCAATGAAGTTATTGCAAAGTAGAACTAACAGCAATGCACAAATCTGTTGGTCAACCTTGAACGAACTAATCTGACATTCAGTCCCCACCAAGACCAGATTGTACTTGCTTGATTGAATTGCCTAACATCGCCCTCCTCGATCGCCATATATGTGGAATATGTTGATAGAAGTGTTCAACACCTTTCCTCCTGAGAGGTTCCGTAGTCCGCTGATCAAGTGGTCTGATCACACACCCCATGAGAAACCACCACCACCCATTGTCCTGTAATGACAATAAGCAATTAAAGAGAAGTTCAATCACTGCCTAAACTCTCTGAGACAATAACGTCAATTTCGGGTCAGTTCAAATAATAACAGCACAGGATTGAGGCATTCCTGCTCACATCAGTACAAGTTACGAGCAGTTCAAGCCAACATGTGGAGGCATCTGGCACCTCATTTAAGTTCCAAAGTTAAAGAGTAGAAAAATTAAGAGATACCAAACTGCTGCTGAAGCAATGATTTATGAATTTGATGGAAGATTTGTGGATTAGGCATGAACAACGACAATTTGCTTTTATATATGCTTCTCGGCAATTATCTGCAATGACGATGTGAAGCGTTGATTAAGTGTTATTCTTAAATACGGTGATTAATATCCGCAAAGCCAGGATCCACATTTTATTTAGAGCATTAATTAGACAATAAGATTAACATACCTTCAATGTTTGACATGGAATTTTGATGTATTCTCTCCATTGCAGACACCACAACTTATTAATATCAACAAATCTTGTGCAATAGAGAAAGCTTACGGTAGAAGACCCTATTTTCTTGACACACACCCACGACTTCTATGCCACAATCTCACCATGGCCTCGTTTGGTTGTTAGTTGATCAGCCAAAAATAGCTGATTGACCCAAATCAACTGGTTGACTTTACAAAAAAGTTGTTTGGTTATGAGCTATGATTTTGAAGAAGCTCCTCCTGTGGAGCGTTTTAACGTAATCAGCTGATTTTTTAATGTCGATTTTGCCCTCATTTCTTCGGCTCTTTCCTTACATCTCTCTTTGTTGGACCCCAAACCTGTTATTTATTTTTGAGGCATGCTTTCAATTTTTGAAGTCTTATTAGATCAGTTAATTGGAATTGAAATATGCTAAGGTTAGTACTAAATCAAAGTGTGATTAAGGTATTAATTTTGGCTTAAAGTAGGATTAAATTGGATAAATGAAAGAGAGGGGTAATCTTGGAAGACCACTTAGGTCTTAGAATTTTTAGGCTTAAGTG
>JAOQMR010000213.1:5665616-5676543 GCA_027563865.1 Erythroxylum pelleterianum
TCTTCAAGGGTCCCAATTTCCATTCCAAAATACCGTGCCCCATATTCCAGTACCATTTGACAGACATTTTCGGTACCAAAAGCCAACCAGTTCGTCACTTGGCGATTTTTTCGGTCCGAAAATTTTTCCCGAAAAATTTCAGAAAAAATCCTAAAATTCCCTTAAAATGTAAAACCTATAATGATCTGCTTCGAATAAATTTTTAAGCCCATAAACCACATTTTCTAAAATAAAATTCCATTTAGGCAAAAGTACCGGGAAATGTCATGATGCATGTACAGTTATTTTCCATGTGCAAAATTTCACTGTTCACCAATACAAATATGCATGAAGATTTCTAATCTGTCCTAATCACTCTCACCCTTTACCAAATTACTATTCTACCCTTCCCATCGGAGGTGGGATGTTACACGTTAGATATAAAAGTATTCTATATAACACAACTACCCCTGCTGTCACACAAAAAAATAAGTAAATCCATTCACATAACTTTACTCAAATAATTTGCCGGCCTCACCTAATCTTCACTCTCTCAATCACATACATTGGGGTTATCGACAATTACTCGATCTCCTAAAAGAAATAGTGGCAAGAGGTGAGTTGCCTACTCAGTTAGAATAACCAATCGTACACTTAAAATCAAATAACTCAATACGATATAATATAAAACTTGGTCAAGTAATTAAAACATTCATATAATATGAAGATACATAACATTACTCAGTCTAATCTAAACAATTAACAAACATCTCAAAATTTTACCAAATAATGATTAACACAAATATTAATTTATAACTGTCATGTATGCTTTATCTCATAATTAACTGAATTGACTAAACCTGCCTAACCTAATAGGCTTACATTTAATGATTTACCAGTTCATCTCAACTCATTATAATCTCTCACCAATTGAAAATGTAATTAAATATATAAATCTCGATATAGGATACCTCAATTTCTCAATATCTCTTGGTACCTTGATACTACTCTAGTATCTAGCTATCGACACAGGATATCTATAAGACTCAAAATAGCTCAGTATCTCTCGGTACCTAGCCATCAGCACAGGACATCTCTGGGACTCAGGATGCTCTACTATCTACTTACAGATAGGTACCTAGTCATCGCTTGCTCATCTCTAAACAACCTACCAATCTATGACCATCGAATGTAGCCTATCTTAAGCAAGCCCCCGATTCTCGATTTTCATCAATTATTTACAACATATTATTAGCTAGTCTCTATTTAATAACACATTTTTACCGAATTAACAAGCGTTACACCTCAATATACGTAACAAAATGTAAAAGTGAACAACCTTATACTTCATTAATTAATTGCGAAATAAAATAAACATAATTCATATATGTAACTATTAATTAATTAATTCAAAATATCATTCGTTGAAAATAATTTATTAATAACAAAACGGTACACTATTGTAAGAGTACAATCTAAGTTTATCCTTATCTCAATTCGACTCAACTATTGATAGTCCAAATTATTCCTTAATCAAACTTTCATCCTTAGAGATTACAAAATTCTATTAAACTAATTTAAGAAAATTTCCAATCCAATTACACTTAATAATCCAATATTATTTTCTTTTCCTCTTTATTCTTAATTATAAAAAGTAATATCCTAACTAACCTAACCACCATAGTTACTAAAAATACCCTTAACTAATTAAAGGTCCTATTTTACCCTCGTTTATTTCAATTAATACTAAAAATACCATTCTTAGAAGTAAATTCCAGATTTTCCCTTCATTATTTGCATTTCTTATTGTGCCCCTTAATGCAACTTATATTTTCCAAAAATGTGATCTTCTTCACCCTCTCTTCTTCTCCTATCTTCTCTTCTTTTCTCATTTTACAATTACATTTTCTCCATTTTTATCCCTTTCCATGACTTCAATTATTGTTAAACATGTATCCAATATGAGTGTGTTAAAGTCCTTAGACAGCAGTAGTTAGAGATCATTGTATTTGCTCCTTAAAAGTTTGTACATTTTGATGTATTATGACACTGTGATTATTTATTAATATATACGATCATCTTTTTATCCTCAGTAATAACTGTTTTAGTGTATAGTCATAATACAAATAAAAGTCTTAAGATTTGTGTTGATCTTAAGCATTTTAAAGGTCATTGGGAATATGTAAAGATTGACCTTGAGCCTAAGTCATTTTGACACATACAGTTTAGTATGGATATCCATAAATTTAACATGACATAGGGAGATATAAGTTTTCAATCCATAAAGGTGTTCTCTAATGCAGTTTAGCATTCAGTTGGAGAACATAAATATTTTTTCTAATGTTGTTTAGCATTCAGTGAGGGAAAACAAGTTTTCTTTAATGTTGTTTAGCATTCAGTGAGAGAAAATAGGATTTCTCTGCTGCAATTTAGCATAAAATTGGAGAAATCGAGACCTACAAGCGAAGATGATACGCTTTAAGTCATACATGTATCATCCTAGTTTGTCACACTCTATTTTCTCATTCATGTTAGTGAGGTATTAGATATTTTTGATTATATTAGACTTGTGTCACACATGACACATATGTTTGATATTTTTCGATATCGAAATCCTTGCAGGACAGAATGTTGGACTTTCATTACCTTTGGATCAAATGTTTTTAATTTTTAAAATTTGGTACCAATACAGTAGCATGACCTAATTGATTTTTAAAAACTTTTTAAACTTGAGTTAAAACTGCAATTAATACTTGTCCAAGGGGGAGAATGTGGGACAATTTGTCCTTCCTCATAAATTTAGATAACTATTAATTGTATTTTCGGATTTTCAATAACTTATCGGTTAGGTTATATAATTTGATCCAGAAAAAGGTAATAAAGTGACCCAATAAATGATCTAAATTAATGGGTCGAAGTCTAGGAGGAAAGTGAATCTCGATTAGTGTGGATCGGACCCATATCGAGCTTGTGATAGGGAAGTTCGATATAAAAGCTATATAAAAGTTAAGGTCTCCTGCAGTTGCTCATATCATTCGTAAGCATACAGATCCTCTGATCCGTTAAGAGCGCTTATGTTTTGAGAAAATTGTAGAAAGGCATTAACTGCGTGTCCGTGAATGTTTTCCGTAAAGATCCCAGGAGATTGGAGCTTGTTTTGGCCTCGAAAATATGGAATCAAAATCAGGTATTTCGCACTGCCTTTAATTTTAACCCTTTCACGAATGATCCGGGATACGTAATCAGATCTATCCTACATGTTACATTGTCACCTTACAAAAAGCTTGATTCTAAAGAAATATCTTTCTGCATAACAACATCTTACTCTGTAGATGAGAGTGATAAAACCAAGCAGACAAGCAAAATCATTAAAGAAAAGTTTATGAAAATTTGGTGAGTATATATTCCTTGTCACAATCATGGGTTTTATTAAAACTTTAGACAACTAACTGTTAAAGTTCTTTTCTTCGTTATCTCAATATTTGCTTAATTTTTGCCTCTCCATATTATATCCTCATGAAATTACAAGTGTTTGTCTGAAAAATAGGTGGAAAAAGATTAGGAAAAAACAAAAAGAAAGATTTGGGTTAAGTCTTATGTATTGTAATAGATAAACGAGTTTTGGAGGCTCTCAATGAATTCTTGACTTAATCATGAATGTGGGATAAGCAGCTATATAATAGTTATTATGAGAGAAAAATTGGGGTTGTCATTCAATTATCAAAGTTAAGAATTGTATTACAGAGTTGAAAATGCATGGCATGCATTTTTGTGGGGGGTCAATACAATTGACACCCATGTCTAAATCTTCAGTTATATGCTACCACCTTTAGTAAGACTTTAGTGTTATGTTATTCTTTCGATGCACTCAATATATTCCCTATTTATTAAAGTGAGATTTAGTTAACTGTCTCATGTAATAACCCTGATTTGAGATTAAAATAATTATAAATTTAAAATAATGAATTAATAATTTTTATAAATTTATAAAATCTTTACATTTCGTTTCCTTCTTCGTATGAAATTTTGATACTCATCTCTACGAGAGATATCACAACTTACATTTCGTATCACTTCTTAGGCATTTCTAAGGTTTTACCTTTCCACTGGAAATAATTTCGTTACCTTATTCAAGGTGAATTTTTATGAGTCATGGAGAGAGCTCAGTGTATAGAATCGTATAGGAAGCGAGAGTTGAATACTTACTTGATAAGTTTGGGTAAATAAAAAAGATGGAAGAAAACTCAACTTTCATCATGTTAAAACCAGTACAAGATGTGCAAATTATTTTAGGTTTTGCACATTTATATAAACATCATGATTAGTATCTTAGTTGACCACCCTGCAATTCTTCCTAATCTCCCCATTTTGACCAGTAAGTACACCAATATTAGCCATCTTGATCATTGATGCTCCAAAGTCCTTGTTAAACAAGTAAGGGAACTTGCTATAATTAATAACCATTGAAGCAGTGGTATTATCTCCCATAAGAGCTTGGTCTGATTGAAGAAGCCCAGAATTGCTGGCCAGTAGTGTGTAATAAGAGTTGTCGAACTTGGAGGATGTGACTGAATCTAAAGGAGCCAAGTTAGTATCTGAACTATTTTCATTTGGACACACTGTTTGCAAATTCTGCAGGAGTGATGTATCCATTGCTGGGTCTGGTTTCCCTGACCCACCAAAGTTGAAGAGCCTTGGCTTGAATGTGAAGCACTGAGCAAAGCCAATAGTATGTGCACCTATATTTGTAGCAAATAAAACAAAACATACAAATGTTTAAACATAGCTTTACATGGAAAAAAAAATAGAACTTGTAAAGCATAATAGAAATTTGGTAATATCAAACAAGTTATATGGTTCAATTAATTAAATGTATTAGTAGATCGTGAATTTATTGAAAATATTATTCATAGGAATATAATTTTATACTTCAGTATCTGAATTTAAAATTAGCTCAATTTTTCAGCCTTCAAATTCGTATTATGAATTATGATACCATGGATAATTAATTTGTTATTTTCTGTTATTATTTTTATGAGAATTTAACCCTTTTTCTCAATTAACTTAAGTAAGATTTGTGGAGTTAAAAAAATGTAGGCTCCATTATTATATATATCTTTTAATGGGAAGTATTATGATCTCATTGCTGCCTCATATAGGAAGGAAACCTGAAAGCACAACAACATCCTTCAAGTCGAGACCCTTGGAAGTAAACTTGGCTGTGATGTTTGCCAAAGCCTCAAAAGGTGATGGTAGCTGCGTATTAGCATCGTTCTCAATCGTTGTTAAGCCATCTCGACGACCCAAAGGTACATACCAGAATGGTCCTCCGACCTATACTATCACAACTCCCAACAAAGGAATTAAACGTTAAAAACCATAATGTTATTTTGATACAAAGAACGTAATATACAGATTTAGTTCTTACCAGGTAAACAGCCTCTCTCGCTGCCAGAGTCAGTATATCAGTACAAGAAACAGTACCTGGACAGGCTTTTTCTAAGGAAGCTTTGATACTGTCAATGACCTCAAAGCCCCTCGCAGAATTTCGATTGGGGATTGCATTTTTCTCCCCTCCGTCGAGTAACAATGAACCATCACATCCCTGCATAAGTGGCAAAGAGTAAGTAAAAAGAAACGAGCTTTTTGTCAAGTCTCAGCAGTCATTTTGGGTGCTCCATAATTAGTCTAAATTCTACAATTGGTTGTGATTATATAATGTCTCGACTAGTTTTTGTGCTACTCGTACTGGGTAGAGATTTTAAAAACTGAACTGAGGATTACATTAACGAAGCAATCATGGAAGTGAAGTCTTAGGATAGAGGCTGCGATCCTAGTATCATTTGCAATAGCAGACCAGACACCATATCGGACGGTTTTTGTCAGGTTAGGACATGTAGAGTCGTAGAATCTGTAATCAAGTTGGCAAAAGATAAGGTGACTCAGGAGCAGAAAGCAGAGCAAGTAAATTTTGGGAAGTCTACAGGACTTTTGATCCATGTCTTCAGAGTATAAGATAGCTAGACCAATATTCTGTGACAAAGTCATGGCAACCAGAAGCGATTTATAAACAAATGCTGCACAAGTAAATTGTCTTGTTTTCAAGAAGCATATGAAACAGTAATGTGTCTCTCAGTGAGTTCGGTACAATTCCATATCTGTCGTTAATGGGAAAAGATATCAGCAAACCCCACTTCATGGAGAATTATTAGAGCTAAGTGGTAGGATGAGGCATACCATCTGGAAAAAGAAGTATAAGCTACTGTTGTTTATACTCTCAAGTTTGACTTAAATCTTCACATGTGAAGAAAAAATGCACCTCTAAAAGATACTTTAGGTTTGGATTATATAATTGCAATTATCATATTGGAATGAGCTAGTCCAACATCATGTCTAAGTTCTGGAAGTGCCATTTGTTCATTCTCAGTTGGAGTGGTGGAATATTTGCATGCTGTGGACATAATGGGGGTAGATGGAGTGGATCTGTCCAAGACTTGTGGGCACTATTTTATGCTATAAAGACCTGCATACATGGCTGTAGAGGGTAGTACTATGCAAGTTGTGATGTTGATAGTGAAGTTGCAATGGACACTCATCCCACCAATCAGAATTTTATTGCCCATACGATCTATTAATTGTATACCGAATAAATTTATTAATTATATTTTTTAATTAAGTTAATTAGTAAATTAAGTGATAAATTTGAAGCAAGTAATTTTTAAAATTATTTAAACAATGCAATCCTGCTTCATAATATTTAAAGGTGCTTGTAAATTTCAGGTGAATGATCCTAAAAAACAAGACCCCCATCTTTTTCATTTACCATAGCCTTGAGGATTTGAACTAGTTATGGAGACAATTGAAATTTGGGGAATGCGAGTAGGATTCGAGTTTGAGAAGAAAGTGTAATATGGGGAATGCGGGTAGGATTCGAGTTTGAGAAGAAAGTGTAATATATAACGGTACCTTAGTTACGTATCCTAGATCGAACGTAAAAGGGCAAGAAACGAAGAAATGCGAAAAATACCTGATTTCGGTCTCTGTAACTTTAAACGAGCTTTTCAAAACCGAAACGAGCGCGAATCCACTGTTGTCTTCATAGGAACTACTCTCCGGACGCTGGTAAGGTCTTTCTACAATTTTCTCAAAACGTAAGCTCTCTTAACCATTCAGAGAATCTTTATCCTTACGATTGATATACGAGCAACTGCAAGAGCCCTAACCTTTATATATAGCATTCATATCAGGCTTTTCCATCATAAAATCGATATAGGTCCGGTCTACACTAATTGGGATCCATTTTTTACACGAACTTTGACCCATTGATTTATATCATTTATTGGGCCACTTTATTATCTTTATCTAGATCAAATTACGTAACTTAACTAACAAGTTATTAAAAAACCGAAAACATATAATTAATAGTTGTCCAACTTTATGAGAAAGGACAAAATTGTCCAACATTCTCCCCTTTGAACAAGCATTAATTACAGTTTTGACTCAAGTTTAAAAAATCGGTTAAGCCACACTACTGAATTAGTCGACTAGGTTTAAAAAAAACATTTGATCCAAAGATAACGAAAGTCCATCATTTCGTCCTGCAAGGCTTTCGATACCGAAAAGTATCAAATGCATGTGTCATGTGCAACACAGATCTAATACAATCACGTATACTTAAGACCTCACTAACATGAATGGAAAAATGGAGTGTGACAAACTAGGAAGATACCTTTATGATCTAAAATGTATCATCTTCGCCTGTAGCTCTTGATTTCTCCAACTTTAAGGTAAACCACATATGCTAAACTGCATTAAAGAAATCTTGTTTTCTCTCACCGAATGCTAAACAGCATTAGAGAAAACTTGTTTTCTCTCACTAAATGCTAAACTACATTAGAGAAAACCTTTATGTTCTCCAACTGAATGCTAAACTGCATTAGAGAACCTTTATGGGATTAAAAACTTATATCCCCCTCTGTCATATTAAATTTATGGATATCCATACTCAATCTGTATATATGCCCAATGACCTTTAAATGCTTAAGATCGACATAAATCTTAAGACTTTTATATGTATTATGACAATATATGATAACACGTATTACTGAGGATAAACGATGATCATTTCTATTGATAAACCACCATACTGTCATAATAAATCAAAATGTACAAATGTACATTGAGAAAATGTAACGATTTATTAATTAATAGTGTTTAATCATTTTAAAACACTCATACTGCATACTTGTGTCACAAACACAAGTGGGCGAAGTCCTTTGGTTAAAGGATCGACTAACATTTTATTAATCTTTAAATGCTTCAAACCTTAATGTCACCTTTTTGTATCAACACCTTTATTGCCAAATAATTGACCTTTAAATGCTAAAACCCTGTAATATTCTTTGTTGTTATTAAACATCATAGCAACAAGATTATCACAGTATAACCGAATGAGTCTAGCCACTGAATCAACCACAGACAACTCGAAATCAAGTTTCTGAGTCAAACCGTCTATAAAGCAGCCCCATAACATGTACTCTGCATGCATAGTCGAGGAAGTTGCCCGTGTCTACTTGACACACTTCCGCGACATTGTACCATCTGCAAACTTAAAACTGTAACCCTAAGTGGACTTTCAATCATACGGACACATGGCTAAAATTTGAATCTGAATTCTCTACTAGGTTTAGTCTGTTGACTTTTCTATATGTCAACATATAATCCATAATTTCCTTTAGTATCTCAACACTCGCTTGACTGCATTTCAATAGTCTACACCTAGGTTAACCTGATATTGACCAAACAGTCAAATGGTGAATGCAATGTCCCGCTTAGTACATAACTAAGTATACATTAGGTTATCAACCGTACTAGTATATGGAACATTATTCATAACCTCTCTCTTTAATTTATTCTTTGGATATTGTGCCGAAGATTATCTCTCACTATCAGAGATAGGTGCTACGACAAGTTTACTGTTAACCATATTAAACCTTTGTAACACATTCTCAATGTATGCATTGTATGAGAGGCCTGATGAGTGTTGAGATCTATCCCGATGAATCTGAATAACTAGGACAAAAGATGCTACGCCAAGGTCCTTCATGTTAAAGTTCTTAACCAAAAGTTGTTTAACCTTATACAACATGGTCAAGTAATTTGACGTGAGCAATATATAATCCACATGCAGTAATAAAAAGATAACTTTGCTCCCCCTGACCTCATAGTACAAGCATGATCGCGGCTCGTCGTTCAATCCTAAGATCGATCCTTGGAAACCGGTCAAAAACAATAAATTTCAAGATTGCAGTATAAGCTGAACCTCGGGTCGTCTCACTTTTTGGAACCGACGAAAAATTGTTTAAAGCTAGCCTAAAGTCAAAAACATGCAATTAAAGCTGATAAAAAGTTGGTGGTTTTGCAAGTTGATCAAAATTGAGGAGAGTAATTGAAATTGAAGGAAAATGTATAAAAGAATATTTTTGGATTTTTGGGAATTAGGAAATTAACAAAAACTCAGTTTGTAATCAAATTGGATAAATTCCTCTCGAAAATGAGCTTAGGCTATCACAGTTAGAAATAAATTTCCGGGGATAAAATCCACTAAGTTTTCGAAAAATCAACCTTAAAGCACCCCTCAAGTCCAAGGAATTAATTAAATAACCATTTAATTAAAACCTTGTTAAAGACCTTAGTGTGTGAAATAGGCCTGTTCATGCAATTGGTCATCGGATCAAACATAATCATTCATATCAAACACAACCATGCAGATAATCAAGATTAACGCAATCACCTAAGACATATATGAGACCTCATATATTAAAGCACAAGATTCAACATAAATAGTATCCAATTCACAAAATATTGTTCAACACATGATTAAACCCTAACCATGCTAATCTAATCATACCACTGTAATCTCTAACCCAGAGTTTTACAATAATATAATTAAAATTTCAGAAAATATTCGACTACTCCCCTTTGAAGCCCACGGTGAACTCAAGTCATTGCTACATCTTCAAGAGGTCCGGAAGCCTAGCCACGCATGACGGTCGTCGTCCTCAACACGGTTGGTACTCTGACGGCATCCATGGTAGAGATGATCATGCGGTGAAGAAGATGATGATACTGATGCGGCTGTAGACGGCGAATGATGGTCGATGATGGACTGGTGGCGACGTAGTGTGGATCGTCCTAGGTTTTCGGATGGATGTGTGTGTGAATGTATCGGTGGCCGACTGTGTATGTGGTGTCTATGAATGTCTCTGTATAGTGTGTCAAGCCTTGTGTGTATGGTGAACTGCCTCCTTAATGACCTAATTCGGTAACTATTTAAAGAACCGAGGTGGGCCGGGTCGAAACAGTGAGAGGAATTTCCATTTATGGTCCGGATATCCGACTGCACGTCGCGACGTATGAATTAATTCTCGTCGCGACGTATGCTTTGGCTTGCTCGCTGCGATGTGTCAATTTGTTAACGCCGCAACGTGTGGTTGTCTGTTGAGCCATCGCGACGTGGGATGTGGCATACGTCGCGACGTGCGGCTCTGTTCTGTTGGATGCGTCGCGACGTGTGGAGAACTCACGACCTGTTAACTTCTTGGCATGGTTGACTCCTTTGTGTTCCTACAATTAAATCACAATTTGCATCATCAATTGTCCTTTGGAAAAATTATAATGCAATTAATATCAATTTGTAACAATTTTACTAACAAATTGCAAATAATTATAAGCTCAATATAAGGAACTAATTTAAGCACAAAAGTTGCAATTAGGAGTCAAAAACTACATCAACAGTTATGAAAATGCAGCCAATTAATAATGTAAACTTGGGCTCAATCAAATTCCCCCACACTTAGATCTTTGTACTTCTGAACAAAGTTTACAAGAGTCAAAAAGATACAAGTGTAAAAGAAAAATCCGCCCATGCTCAAAACAATAAAAGGAA
>JAOQMR010000213.1:5676643-5702084 GCA_027563865.1 Erythroxylum pelleterianum
GATGTATTTGAAGGCAGGGGCAGGCTCAAAAGTATGATCGGTCGGATGTTCCGGGACCCGATAGGCCCGAAACACGTTGGTGATTAGGTGGGGAAAGATGAGGGAATGGTTGAGGTTAGAGGATATGATAGATTGGCCGAGGGCGGAGGTGATGGCTTGAGCGAGGTTTACGTCGACCGACCATCAAGTGGTATTGTTCCCTAATGGCAACAGAAGTGAAGGCGCAGGGAATAGTAACACCTGGGAAGTTAATTCCGAAGGTGCCAGAGTAACAGGTATGGGTATAAAATTGGCAGACGAATGTGGTGTTGCCAAAGGTTCTAGGTTGGGCTAAACCGGAGAGCTGGAACTGAATGAGTTGGCTAACGAAGGGGTTGTTGTGAGGGGTAAGAGAGAAGGGCTTTTCCTTGAGTATTGCCCTGGCCTCGATTTTCGCTGCCAGGTTAGTATACTTCGGATCAATCGGGGAGGAAGAAGAATGGGTTGGTGAAATGGGACGGTTGTGGAGAGGGGGAGCTTTTCGAAGAAAACTCCAAAGAGGAGGAAGAGGCAGCGGGGTGAGGTGAGGGTGAATGGTCAGAGGCAAACTCGTCCAGCGAAGCGGAAGAGGGAAGGACATGTGAGGGGGAAGTGGGTCGGTCGGCTCTGTTAACATTCTTTGTTCGAGGCATTTTCCTGCAAAGAAAATAGACAACACAAAATCAATAAAGAAAAAGAGGTGAAAACTGCCTCCTCGCCGCGACATATAGGAAGACGTCTCGGCGAGACAAGTTCTCTGAACCACGTCGCGACGTGTAAATCACACGTCCCGACGAGGCACGCCAGACGTCGCTACGTGAAGTCGCGGCGAGGTATGAAACTTGGCACGTCACGACGAGAGGCAAATTTCAGACACCTCGCGACGAACGAAGTTCACCGCAAAACCCTAATATAAAACCACTAAAAACGAGAACGAAAAAGGGGAAAAAAGAATGGAAATAAGACACTTACAGAAATCGAAAGCAAGAGGAGGAAGAAGACGGAGGCTCTAGGAACAGAAAGTCACCGGAGACGGAGGCAGAAGCGAGAGACAAAAGCAGCAGAAATGAGTGCGGTGCGAGAAGAATGAGGAAGAAAGGAAGAAGAGGAAACGGTGAGAAGGAATGCAGAAGGGCGCGAGGGTAAAAAGACTAAAAGGACACTGGACAAAAGAACTGACCATCGTACAAGGAGGGCAAAAGTGAGATTTCGCCGACTAGGTTTTAGTAATTTGATTGAACGTCACGACGTACGAAGTGATGCACGTCGCGACGAAGGACGTACTGGTCGTCGCGATGTGCTTAAATGAGCACGTCGCGTCGTAGAAACTAGTGCAAGTGACGTCGCGGCGTAACAAAGAAATAAACCACCCAACGTCGCGACGAATGACCCTACACCGCGGCGAAAGTTCTCGAAAAAGAAACAAAAATCCTAAGGATCCTAAGCATTCTTGCAAGCAATCTACTCTGATCAATCAATCATCCACTAATCTCTTCTACCAAACATCATGCATCATTCATCCAAAAAGTTCTAGGCTTAAAAAGGGAAAGTAAATTATTAGAATAAGAAACTGAAATCCTACCTAACTACAGCTAATCTTACTGGTTGGGTCTCTCCCCCCACACTTAATCAATATACTCATGCAACATAAAATTTCATGCCAATTCCAAGAAAGACGCATAAATATATTGAAAATGCAGGAAGAAAAATAACCTGGTGCTCATGATGGGTCCTGTAGCTCGGGAAGGACGTCCGGTTGGTATCCAAGCTCCATCTCAACAGCTCGGCTCCTTTGCAGCTCCATGTCCACTCCCATACCCGATGGTTCACTTGCAAGATCAGTAGCAAAAATTCTTCTAAAGGAATCATAAGTTAGAGGATTCATATGTTGTTCGAATTCAGTGCATGCATCATCAACAACTACATCAAGCATATTAACTCCAAGTAGAGAATAATCCTCATGGGGATGTTTCATTGCTTCATACATGTTGAAGCTTACCTGTTGGTCTCCAACCTCTATGATGATCTTACCTTCCTTCATGCTGATCATCGTGCTAGCTGTCCGTAGGAAGGGTCGTCCGAGAATCAACGAGGTGTCCTGCACAACTTTAGTAGACATGTCAAGAACATAAAAATCAGCAGGAAACACTAAACCTTTCACCTGGACCAAGATGTCCTCAATGATGCCCACAGAATGCCTAAATGATCTATCGGCCAATTGTAAAACTACCGAAGTAGGTTTTAGATTTTTCACTCCTAGAGCCTCATAAACGGATTTTGGTATCACATTAATAGCAACCCCTAGATCTAACAATGCTCGCCTATAGTTACCTTTCAAATGATGCAAGGAATTATAAACGATCCGGGGTCTTGACATTTAACTGGGATTTGGGGCTTGAAAAGGGCTGACACATTAGAACTCACTTGGACTCTCTCATTCGGCCTAAACTTTCTCTTATTCGTGCACAAATCCTTCAAGTATTTAGCGTAGGCCGGAACTCTCTTTACTAAGTCAAGCAAGGGAACATTGATTTCCACCTTTCCAAATAAATCGATGATGTCCTTCTCATGTTTGAGCTCATTCATCTTCTTGCTCATTAGATAAGAATTTGGAAAGGGGAGGTCTCTTAGTTTTACTTCTATGCTAGTAGCTCTGTGTTCATTCGACCTTTCATCCTCGGCTTTCTCCTCTGAACTTCTTGGAGTTGTTTCTTTTTCAGCTGTTGTTGATTTCTTCTTTTCTTTCAATAGTTTCTCCTCTCTTACACTTTCCGATCTTAATGTCTTCTCTTTAAATTGAGGTACTTCCTCGACCTAAATTTCCTCAGTGCACTCTTCTTCATCTGGGATGTTGAATTTCACCTGCTTTCCGCATCTCAAAGCTATCGCATTCAGGCTCTTCGGATTTATCACAGTGTTAGAAGGAATTGACCCACTGCTCCGTGCTTGATTTTCACTCAAGTTGTTAGACAACTGAGTGACATATGAATTTATGTTCTCTTCCTTGGTTTCCCATTGCTTCATTCTCTTTTCTAAGGCACTAAACCGAGCAGCATTCTTGGAGGAATCCTGTTGAATCAAGTTCGCAATGGTGTTGAACTGGTTGGCATTGGAATTCCTTTCTTCCTTCATCAATGTCATCATACTGTGCAGCAATTGGTTCGTGTCCTCCTTAGGCGGCACCGTCAAAGCTTGTTAATCTGGAAACGGGATGTTAGACGATCCAGCTCCACTTCCTTGTTGGAATCGGTTCGGTGCTCTTCCCTCTTCATTTCTCCAACTGAATCTCGGATGTGCCTTCCATCCTTCATTGTAAGTGTTGGAGTACGAATCCCATTTTGGATTCTGCCTTCCGGGATAAACTGCTGAAACTTCCTCATACCGTCCTGGGCAAATGCTTGAGATGTGCATTACCGACCCACAAGTTTCACAACTAGGGGCGGTAAGATCTGTTGAAGGAGATGGGCGATGCACATTCAGATTTTTGAGTTCGGCAGTTATGAAAGACAATTGAGAGGTTATCCTGTTTTCCAGAGAATCCACTTTCGATTCTAGACTCTCCATTCTCTTAGATTGAGCCGTTAAGGCTCCCACTTCGTGCACTCCTCTAGAATCGCAGACACTATATTGCTGGTGATTAAAAGCCATCTTTTTTATTAGTGCCCAAGCTTCCGACGCGGTGAGGTCAATCAGTGATCCTCCTGAAGCTGCGTCCAACATTCTTTTTTCTTGATTTTTAACCCCATCATAAAAATATTGCACTAACTGCTTATATGGAATCTGATGATGGGGGCATCTTGACAGTAGGTCTTGAAATCGGTTCCAATAGTCGTATAAGGACTCATCATAGTCTTGTTTTGCCGAGTATATCTCATTCCTCATCGATGACGTCCTTGAAGCGGAAAAATACTTTTCCAGGAAAGCTTTCTGCAAATTGGCCCAACTGTGGTAGGCGTTGGCCACATGCCTCGGGAGGCTCATGTACCACTCACGGGCCTTACCTTCCAGCGATAGGTGAAAAACCTTCCACAGTACTTGATCCAAATGTGCCCCTACCGATTTCATACTTTAGCAAATCATTGTTAGCGCTTGTAGGTGCATATAAGGATCCTCTCCGGCCAAACCATGAAATTTAGGGAGGGAGTTGATCAGCAAACCTTTTATTTCGAAATTCACATCGAAGTTAGGGCAAGCAGCAGTGAAGGGATCGTAGTTGACATCTGAGGTTGTTGCTTCCCTAATCGTCCTACGTCTATTGTTTCCATTATTTTTGCCTACTCTCTCCTGTTCACCATTTAATCCTTGATCTCCATTCCTAGGCTGGTGAACAGGAAAATTCTAATGTTTTGCCATGTTCTGCTCTTGCTCAATTATCCTAAATCTTTCTTGTTTTCTCCTAAGTTTCCTAAGGTGTCTTTCAATCTCAGGATGGAAATGAACAAGCCTAAGTTTTCTGGGCATGCACTAGAGCAATTCACAAAGGCAAAACCAAGTATGAAGCTATAACAAAATTGATTCACAAATTCACACAATCAAACAAAAAGTGGAGTGTGATAGGTGCGAGTGTATGCAAGTATGTATGTATGAATGTATGAATGCGTGTAAAAATTGCTATGTGAAGTATGGAAGTATGAAAAGTAACGGTGTGCAAGTATGCTTGTGAAAAAGAAATTAAACCTATACTATCAACAAGTATGAAATTCAAATATGCAAATGCAATGCAAAAACGACTTGGCTAACCTATGGAAAACCAATTTCTTGGTTCCCCGGTAACGGCGCCATTTTGATCGCGGCTCGTCGTTCAATCCTAAGATCGATCCTTGGAAATCGGTCAAAAACAATAAATTTCAAGATTGCAGTATAAGCTGAACCTCGAGTCGTCTCACTTTTTGGAACCGACGAAAAATGGTTTAAAGCTAGCCTAAAGTCAAAAACATGCAATTAAAGCTGATAAAAAGTTGGGGGTTTTGCAAGTTGATCAAAATTGAGGAGAGTAATTAAAATTGAAGGAAAATGTATAAAAGAATATTTTTGGATTTTTGGGAATTAGGAAATTAACAAAAACTCATTTTGTAATCAAATTGGATAAATTTCTCTCGAAAATGAGCTTAGGCTATCACGGTTTGAAATAAATTTTCGGGGATAAAAACCACTAAGTTTCCGAAAAATCAACCTTAAGGGACCCCTCAAGTCCAAGGAATTAATTAAATAACCATTTAATTAAAACCTTGTTAAAAACCTTAGTGTGTGAAATAGGTCTGTTCATGCAATTGGTCATCGGATCAAACATAATCATTCATATCAAACACAACCATGCAGAAAATCAAGATTAACGCAATCACCTAAGACATATATGAGACCTCATATATTAAAGCACAAGATTCAACATAAACAGTATCTAATTCACAAAATATTGTTCAACACATGATTAAACCCTAACCATGCTAATCTAATCATACCACTGTAATCTCTAACCCAGAGTTTTACAATAATATAATTAAAATTTCAGACAATATTCGACTACTCCCCTTTGAAGCCCACGGTGAACTCAAGCCATTGCTACATCTTCAAGAGGTCCGGAAGCCTAGCCACGCATGACGGTCGTCGTCCTCAACACTGTTGGTACTCCGATGGCATCCATGGTAGAGATGATCCTGCGGTGAAGAAGATGATGATACTGATGCGTCTACACGGATGTAGACGGCGAATGATGGTTGATGATGAATTGGTGGCGACGTAGTGTGGATCGTCCTAGGTCTTCGAATGGATGTGTGTGTGAATGTATCAGTGGTCGACTGTGTATGTGGTGTCTGTGTATGTCTCTGTATAGTGTGTCAAGCCTTGTGTGTATGGTGAACCGCCTCCTTAATGACCTAATTCGGTAACTATTTAAAGAACTGAGGCGGGTTGGGTCGGAACAGTGAGAGGAATTTTCATTTATGGTCCGAATATCTGACTGCACGTCGCAACGTGTGAATTAATTCTCGTCGCGACGTATGCTCTGGCTTACTCGCCGCGATGTGTCAATTTGTTGACTTCGCGACATGTGCTTGTCTGTTGAGGCATCGCGACGTGGGATGTGGCATATGTCGCGACGTGCGGCTCTGTTCTGTTGGATGCGTCGCGACATGTGGAGAACTCACGACCTGTTGACTTCTTGGCATGGTTGACTCATTTGTCTTCCTACAATTAAATCACAATTTGCAGCATCAATTGTCCTTTGGAAAAATTATAATGCAATTAATATCAATTTGTAACGTTTTTACTAACAAATTGCAAATAATTATGAGCTCAACATAAGGAACTAATTTAAGCACAAAAGTCGCAATTAGGAGTCAAAAACTACATCAACAGTTATGAAAATGCAGCCAATTAATAATGTAAACTTGGGCTCAATCAAAGCATCTTTTAATTTTATTTTCCATGAAGTCGAAAGAGTTCATAACCTCATCAACTGTAAGGTATCACTTTCGGAAGGTTTGATATAAACCATACATTGATCTGCTTAACACACAAACCATGTAAGTTCCATCTGGATCCTGAATTTTTTTAGGTTGTACCATGTAGACCTCTTCATCAAGATCTTTATTCAAGAAAGCGATTTTGACAGCCATCTGATGCAACTCTATATCATCATGAGCTACAATTGCCTTAATCACTCAAAATGTATCCTACGAGGATATAAGATTAAGGTAACATAAAGTCAACCTTTCTCCCTGAGTGAACCATTAGGCAACTGAGCGTGGTAGAGATGATCCTGCGGTGAAGAAGATGATGATACTGATGCGGCTGTAGACGGCGAATGATGGTCGATGATGGACTGGTGGCGACGTAGTATGGATCATCCTAGGTCTTCGGATGGATGTGTGTGTGAATGTATCAGTGGCCGACTGTGTATATGGTGTCTGTGTATGTCTCTGTATAGTGTGTCAAGCCTTGTATGTATGGTGAACCGCCTCCTTAATGACCTAGTTCGGTAACTATTTAAAGAACCGAGGCGGGCCGGGTCAGAACAGTGAGAGGAATTTCCATTTATGGTCTGGATATCTGACTACACGTCGCGACGTGTGAATTAATTCTCGTCGCGACGTATGCTCTGGCTTGCTCGCCGCGATGTGTCAATTTGTTGACTTCGCGACGAGTAGTTGTCTGTTGAGGTGTCGCGACGTGGGATGTGGCATACGTAGCGACGTTCGGCTTTGTTCTGTTGGATGCGTCGCGACGTGTGAAGAACTCCCGACCTGTTGACTTCTTGGCATGGTTGACTCATTTGTGTTCCTACAATTAAATCACAATTTGCAGCATCAATTGTCTTTTGGAAAAATTATAATGCAATTAATATCAATTTGTAACAATTTTACTAACAAATTGCAAATAATTATGAGCTCAACATAAAGAACTAATTTAAGCACAAAAGTCGCAATTAAGAGTCAAAAACTACATCAACAGTTATGAAAATGCAGCCAATTAATAATGCAAACTTGGGCTCAATCAAAGCATCTTTTAATTTTATTTTCCATGAAGCCGAAAGAGTTCATAACCTCATCAACTGTAAGGTATCACTTTCGGAAGGTTTGATATAAACCATACATTGATCTGCTTAACACACAAACCATGTAAGTTCCATCTGGATCCTGAATTTTTTTAGGTTGTACCATGTAGACCTCTTCATCAAGATCTTTATTCAAGAAAGCGATTTTGACAGCCATCTGATGCAACTCTATATCATCATGAGCTACAATTGCCTTAATCACTCAAAATGTATCCTACGAGGATATAAGATTAAGGTAACATAAAGTCAACCTTTCTCCCTGAGTGAACCATTAGGCAACTGAGCGTGCGTATAAACCACTGAACTTTATCCCAAAATCCTTTACGTCTAATCTTCATTTACAACTGACGAGTTTATAGTTCCTCTGTAAATCAGTTGCCTCTCAAAACCTTACTATGCTTTATGGATTGCATCTCATCATTCATTGCATCACACCACACATCTGCATTGGGTCCAGAAATAACTTCTGTAAAAATAAATGGATCCGTAACATGTATAATATCATTGTCCTGTATACCTGATAGATTATGTAATCAGATGAGGTAGCAGGTCATCTCACTCTAGTGGATTTACCTAATTGCATTAGATCTTGTACCCCTAGGAACCTCTGTATGTATAGGTATGGGTTCCTGTTCATGTACAGGTACGGTACAAAGAACTAGATCCACCGAATCTAATTGTATAAGTAGCAGGTACATAATAACAGTAGTATCCGCCCTGCTATCATCTGAAGGGTCAATGGGCCCACCATTATCATAGACATCATATTCCAGAAATTTAGTTGTTTGTGATTCCACTATTTTGGTCCCTCCTTCTCTACAGTAAAATCTGTAGCTTTAAAGTGGTCAGGATATCTTACTAAATAGCAATGAGCACAACAAGCATGCAATCTTTATAAGCATTATACACGAATATGTGCAAAGTTGGGTTTTCACTTTTCTAGATAATCGGGTAGAATGGCTCTGTTCTGCATTGACCTTTTTAAGTCCTTTGGGGTGCAGTTATGCCTTTCAGCAACACACCATTTTGCTCAAAACTACTCGGCATAGTGAATTAAGTCACTATTCTAACTGAATCCAATTATCTGGAAAACAGACCTTTTAAAGTCTTGAAACACCATGTTTGCCATGATATTCTCCTCCACGGTCAAATCTGACTATCTTGATGATTTTTTCCAATTGGTTCTCAACCTTTAGTCTTTAAGCAAAAACACATAACTATAGGGGTAATAATCATCAACAAATGTCAGAATACATTTGGAATTACACAATGTAACTATATAAAGTCTACCAATATCTTTATGTATCAGACTCAACAAGTCAAAAGCATGAGTTGACCTTAACATCTTTATTAGTCAATTTACAACTGCAACAGTCAATATATGTTCCCAAATCATCATAATCTAGAATTGAGAAATGCTTTCCTTGATCAATTTATCAACCCTAGCTCTGGCAATGTGGCTTAAACTTTTATGCCACATCATGTATGACTTCTTATTCATCAGGGTTCTTCATTTCATAACTTGTTTGGCAAGATACAAAGAAGCATATATCTAATTCAGTGTAAAATACATTCTATACAAACCATATGACAAGAAAGTTGTACCATTATGTTTTGCATTAAACAACAACTGTACAACAGAAGCATTAAATACAAAACATTAACCCTCTTTGTCCAAAATTGATCAAAATATTATATACAAAATGTGTCCTGTAAAACCCAAATGAACCTTACTACAAGGTTCAATACATACATTCCCCATAGATATTACTTCTAGTTCTTCATTGTTGTGAACCATTAGCTCCTCCTTTCCTTTATTTGGCTTTATCCTGGATATGAACCCCTGCATCGTGGAAGCACCTTAATCAGATGCTCCACTATATAGTCACCAAATACTTAATGCGACTATCGCAAATTAGATTCATGAATTAATAAGCCAAGGAGTTACCTGATGGTTACAGACTTTCTTTATAGGCCTCAGACTGTTGGCTTTTTTTATGTCATGTGGACCTTTACTAGCATTGGTTTGACCAACATCGACATGTGGAGAAGATTTGAACTTTCTACCTTTGAAATTAGCGGGCTTCATCTTTGCCTTCCCTTTAGTTGCTTCAAGGGTTGTAGGAGTAGCAAGCTTGAGTTTCTCCTCCTCAGCAACGCAATAGGCAATCAAAGCATTGAATTCCCATGCCTCATCCTGCGAATAATATGTCATGACTAGATTACTAAACTCTAGAGTGAGTGTATTCAGAGTCTGGTGAATTATAAAGACATCAGGGAGAGGAATGTTTAGCATCTTCAATATATTATTAAGTCATATCATGAAGATGTGGGAGAAGGTAATTGAAAGGAGAATTCGGAGAGCTATTTTGGTATCAGACAACCAATTCGGATTTATGCCGGGTAGGTCCACGACAGAGGCAATACATCTACTTAGGAGATTGATGGAATGCTACAGGGAAAGGAAGCGAGATTTGCACATAGTTTTCATAGATTTGGAGAAAGCATATGACGGGGTCCCTCGAGAACTTTTATAGAGATGTTTGGAGGCAAAGGGCATTCCTAGCACTTATCTTAAAGTGATAAAGGATATGTAAGCAGGGGCATTGACTAGTGTACGGACGATCGGAGGTGACACAGAAGCATTCGGTATTGGTGTTGGTCTACACCAAGGCTCGGCTTTAAGCCCTTTTTTGTTCACATTAATGCTGGATGAACTTACTAAGCATATTCAAGGAGAGGTACCGTGGTGTATGTTATTTACGGACGATATTGTCCTGGTGGATGAGACAAAGAAGGGCCTAAATGCCAAGTTAGAACGTTGGAGAGAAGTGTTGGAGTCGAATGGTTTTCGAATGAGCAGGTCTAAGACGGAATATTTAAAATGGACCTTTTCGGGTAGCCAAGTGGTACATGAGGCAGCGGTTGCAATTGGTACTGATATCGTCCCCCAGAAATTGAGTTTCAAATACCTAGGGTCTATCATTTAGAGCGATGGTAATATCGATAACGATATAGTACATCGTATTAAATTTGGGTGGGTCAAATGGTGGAGTGCGTCCGGTGTTCTATGTGATAAAAAGGTCCCTATCAGACTCAAAGGGAAGTTCTATAGAATGGTGATTCGGCCAACCATGTCATGTGGAGGAGAGTGTTGGCCTACAAAGCGTAGACATATGCAACAGTTTCTGGTAGCAGAAATGCGAATGCTTAGGTGGATGTGTGATATTACCAAAAGAGATAGGGTGTGGAATCAAGTAGTGAGGGTCAGGCTACAGGTGGCTGGCATAGATGACAAGTTGAGAGAGAAGAGGCTTCGGTGGTTTGGGCATGTGAGTAGGATGCCTAGTGATGCTCCAGCTCGACACGGCGAGAGAATAAACCTTAGTGACCACAAGAGGAGGAGAGGGAGGCTTTACAAGACTTGGCGAGAGATGATCAAGAGGGATATGTCAGAGTTAGCCCTCACTGCCGCAATGGCTAGGATTAGGACAATCTGGCGTGATAAGATAAGAGTAAACGACATATCATAGAGCCAACGTTTTTTTTTTCAGGTGTATGGAGAGATGCCTCTGCTGGCCGAATGAAAACCGTAGGATTGCCACACTCACAGGCCATTGATCAGGGAAGACACATAACGCAAAAGCTGGGCTTGGCAAGGTAAAAGGTAATAGCCGATTATGGTCACCATCAGGTATTTATTTGATTGTAATACTACTCTTTACGTATTTATTTTCGGTAACCTACATCGCTATTATCATGTCACATATGCATGTGAGCCTACTGGAAACAGCCTCTCTACAATGTAGGGGAAAGGCTGCCTACTATCTGGCCCCCCCAGACCCTGCTTCAATGCAGGACTTCGGGGTATGATGATGATGATGATGATGGATCATTCTCGATATATACTCCATCAGTCCCCTTTCTCTTGTATATTTTATAGAGAATAATTCTTTCATTAAGGCACTTGTCTCAACATTAGGTAAGACTGTGTACCTCTGGGATACATTACTAAGAAACTCCTTTGCTATGTCTATGTTCGGAAGTTCACTTAGCAGATGGTCAAGTATGATCTCTTAATGGTCATCAGACATAATCTGTTACACCGATCCCAGGCATCATAGGCTGCTTTATGAACTCTCGAGTTCATGGATGTAGGTGGAGATGGCCTATTTGTCCGTAGCGCCATATCATCCTCAGCTATCTCCATAACATTCAATACATCCTCTGTCCACTTCTTCGTATTGAAGCCGGTCAAGGTTTCAATGATGACACTGATTTTATTGACCAAAAAGGTGATTATAAAATGATAATGTTTAAATCAACACAAATATAGGACAACAATGATACTCAAAGCCATTAAATAGTATATTTTCTGAAAATTCGATCACACATATTACGAAACACCTGTGGGCTGAATACATAATTTATGCAACTAAACCTCCACATAAAATCGATCAGAGTAAAAACCATCAACTCTCATGACACTACCACCTATGGGCGAATGGATCATTCAAACAATGACTTTCCTCTATCCAATGCCTTTATGCACATCTCAAAATCTCATGTAAGGCCAACACTTGTGTGCAGAATACCCAAACATGAAACCAGAGACATCCCCTAATGTGTAAGCAGAACAATTCAAAATACTGACTCGAAAGGTCACTATAGTGACTACATCCTTATTAGCACTCAAAAAGTATACAAACACAAGGGATACATCTTTATATTATCCTCACATTCTTTATTGGCATATGGTATGTGACAAAGTAACATCAATAAATGCAAAAAAAAACCGAATGCACAGTCTCATTGTCACACACTCGTGCTGAGGACACTCTTTGAAAACTTCATTTGAGACTTTCACAAAGGAAAAATCTCAGTAAAGCGACTATCATGCATTATCGGACATTGAACCAACCACTCGAGACCTAATAACCTCATGTATCTACTTTATGGTAAGTTTGTTACATGAAAATTCACTGAAAAATAGCTTTAGAATGTCTTAATTCATTTTCCAAGTGACTATCATGCAATCCCGAACACTGAGCATAAGACCCAAGACATAAAAACTTGAAGTATCCCCCTCATGTGATGTCCGAATTATGAAAATTTACTTGAAATCAGATTAAGAATACCTAAACTCCTTTTCTGGAGTTAAACTTTAATTTATTACTAATGTAATAAATCTAGAAAAATGAAAAAAAAACTCACTTTATGAATTTTCTGAACCCGAAAACTGACTCAAAACACCCCGGGACACCCTTACAGGAATTTTAAAATTTTTTATTTTTAAAAAATACTGTAGAATTCCGTACGGCTGACGTCAGCATTGCGTAAGCGCACTGTGGCGCTGGCATCAACGAATGGAAAGTGTCACTGTACTGCACGCGCCGCCCAGTGACACGTCTCAATAGTGAACGACGCTAGCCACATGGCACAACACGATCCACCCACATGTCGACCCGTGCGTGTGCGACGTACCGCCCCTCGCGGCGGTACTGTGCACCGTCGTCCCTGTCAGCAATTTGTGATTTTCGGTGATTTTTGATCTAGTTTTTTGAGCTCCCAGACTCGTTGTCACCCGTTTCTCAAGGCTAAATATATGTATACTACTTTCATGCAATAAAAAACAAGAAAAAATCAAGGAACATAAGTGAAATCTCCAAAAACCTTATAGAGAGAAAATTGAAAAATCTTTGTTTTTAACCACCCGATCACATCACCGCTCTAATACCACGTGTAATACATAATGGTACCTTAGTTAATTATCCCGGATCAAAAGTGAAAAGGAAAGAAACGAAGAAATGCGAAAAATACCTAATTTCGGTCTCCTTAACTTCAAACGAGCTTTTTGAAGCTGAAACGAGTGCAAATCTACCGTCGCCTTCACGGGAGCTACTCTCCGAGATGCGGATAAGGTCTTTCTACAATTTTCTCAAAACGTAATATCTCTTAACAGGTTAGAGAATCCTTATGCTTACGATTGATGTATGAGAAATTGCAGGAGAACTTAACCTTTATATATAACATCTATATCGAGCTTCTCCATTACAAGACTAATATAGGTTCGGACCATACTGATTGAGATTTATTTTTCACACAGACTTCGACCCATTGATTTAGATTATTTATTGAGCACTTTATTATTTTTATCTTGATCAAATTACGCAACTTAATCAATAAGTTATTAAAAAACCAAACAAATATAATTAATATTTGTCCAACTTTTTAAGCAAGGAAAATTTTGTCGAACAGAAAGTGCCTTTGTGTTTGCAGCACTAGTTGATGCTCTTGGGTACTAATCTCTTTAAAAGACCAAAATGATACTAGCAAGTAATTTAATGGAGGCTTACCCAACTGAAAACATCATCCTCCAAAGAGTACCCTGTAGCCTCCGACCTTCCAGGACTTTGCTCTAAGAGTCCCCAATTCTTAATTATTTTTAACTAACAATATTTAGAATTATGGTTTTAGTCATGGACAGTTGGACAAATGAATGCCTTGAGAAGTTGTATATAACAAACTGTCATCTAATAAACCATTATTATCAGTAACTTCACATGTCATTGACATGTTTAAGAAATAGCATTTTCTTTTTGATGTAACGATGACAAAGATGAATTTTTGAAATATACATGCTTTTTCATGTAACAATGACCAAGAGTATGACCTATTATTAGATAGCTGACTTTTAGATAAGTAAAATTAAGGGAGTATTTAAATTTTTAACATAATGTACGGCAACTATAAATGATGACGGGAGGAGGGCTTCGGACTTTCTCTTTAATAATTATTTATTTTATTTGAAATTTGAAAATAAATAAATAAAATTATAATCGAGTTATCATAATAAATAAATTTAAAGTTAGGTCTCAACATTATAACTTAAAACCAATTTTTAAAAAACCTCGTCAGAAATTAAACCAATATGACAAAAAAATTTAAGATTTAAAAAATTCAAGTAATATTAGGCTATTATAAAAATTAAAAAATTAAAAAAATATGATTAAAAAAGATTATTAAATAAAAATTAATTAATGTATTTTAATTTATAAAAAAGTAATTTACAAATTTAATCTATTAATTAATAAATTGATTAGTTTTTTAGGACAAAAGTTATTAAAGTAAATAAACCGAAAAGTTGGAGTGTTCAAAATTTTAACAATTAAATAATCGAATCATTTTTTAATTTTTGTTTAAAACCAATATAAATCTGAACCGAAAAATATATTCCGAAATAATTCCATATCAAAATAATCCGAAAATTGCTTAATCCAACTCAATGTGATATTGGTAGGCCTAGCTGGGAAACCTCAACTGTTGATTGGGAAAAATCGTGCGTGTCATACAAGGACTGCGTCAATTGGCAGCCAATCGAAGAAAGCAGATCCTTTTTTATCTCTTTGTTCTTAGCAAGCAATCTTCAATTGTCAAGGAACATGCTTCTTTACTTGTTATGGCCTTGGTGAGCTACATACGCCATGTCTGGGATGGCCTATCTTTCCATTGTCGTTTTCCTTAACTGAAGTTTTTCTGATCAAACTTTAAATGCCTCAATAAGAAATTTTCAAGCAACATTTTTTAACAATTGCAACAGTTTTCAAGTCAATAATTTAACACCGATCTTGGATAAGCAAGTAGGCTATTCAGAATCGCTGAGTCTGAGGTCCTATATCGACATGATTAAAGAGGAAATGGCAGAAAATCAGGTTCAATAGATTAGATCTTCAACAAGACTCCAACCTTTTGAGACTAGAGCGTGAAAACAAAAGGAACAAAGATCAGATCTTTACGTAGAAGTAAAAGTCTAAGAATCACACCACAGATTCATGGTTGTCTCTGATTCTAACAGCAGTCCTCGGAACACAAGTAACCGAAGCAACTCTGTGTACAGTCATAACAGCAAGAACAACTGCATTTGACCCCACAAGCAATCAAACTAAAACCCCAAGAAAGCAAACTAAACCAGAAACGTTGAAAAGTGGAATAGAACTACATACCATTCATTCACAGCCGTTTGCTGTTCATCATTTGACGTCTGATAATTCCTGTCTATGGACTGAGTTGCAGGTGGCTCCATCTATTTCTCTCTCTGTGAAATCGTTGGATAGAGATTTGGTGTTGGCAGTGAATTCTTCGCTTTCCTTCCCTTGTTTTGTATGTGTCTAGACAAAGTAGAGGAATTTTAATCTTCCTCTTCAGAGAATTAGTTTCACCACTTACTTTGCTGGCTGAGAACCGTAGTTGACCAAATGTCAAATGACCGGTTAAAAGGGTAGTTTATTACTTTTTTATGACAAACGACAGCAACGAACTGTCTGATATCACATGTTGGGTCAGAGTTTGCATTCAAGCTATTACACGGTGTGCTCACTCTTTCCTGTACTCGGCAAGAAATAGTCAAAAGATCCGCCAACTTTCCAATAATCTGATGCCAGACAATGATCCCTCTTCTTTAGATCACTTGACGCGTAGATCAAATGTCCGGATTTTAAGTTATAAACACTCTCCTCCTTGGACTTATCCCCACAGCTGACCAACAAGTGGACTCATCCCCGGTTTCCATGTTAGCTGGTCAAAGCAATCAATCCTTTTTATGTTAGTTGAATATAAATTAAGGATGAAATCGTAATTTAAGTCTCCTTTCACCACTTCAATGTTTATGGTCTACACACTACACGGTTTATAACATCGTGAAATAGGGCTAGAACCTCTATTCAATATTAATCTATCATATTCTGTCCATTGAATCTCAGTCATTTATTTATATGAACTTTGTATTTATTTATGTGGATCTCGCATAAATGAATAGTTAAGATTCAAGTGAACAGAATAGAACAGAGTAATACTGGACAGAAAATTCAGACTCCATCAAATGATACGTCTGTAGGCTGATCAGACTCGTCGCATCCAATTGGAAATCAACAAGTCAAGTTTATAATCCTTTAGCTGCTTTCCAAATTTAATTAAGAACACCTTAATAACGCTGACATTGTTATATCAAATTTCCCTGCCAAAACGATGATAGAACAAAAGTACATCTAACCAAATTTTGGATCTAAAACCTAATGAAACGCTTTGGCTCCATAGCATGTACACGGAGGAAATAGGAATGAGCTTCTGCAATTGTTGAAGCTCTTATATTTTAGTGCAAGTAGTATACAAAACCTACCTCTAAAATCTCCAGTCCAATATATATATGGAGGATGAAAAAGTTTTAGAAACGTCAGCAAGTACGTACTGGCGACAACTGTGAGGCCCCATAAAACCTTTCGACTCAAACAACCTAGACAGTGGTCCTCTTCTATTATACTCCGTCCTGAACAGTAAAACAGTTCCATTCTCTCTATAAAGGTGTTATCTAGTTGAGAAAACAAGCAAATGTTGTTCTCCGAATTCCCTGACCCATCTCCAGACTGTTAAATATGGCACCGTTTTGAATAGATGAAGAACCCGAGCATGCTCGGCGGAGATGGAGGAGGAAGAACCTCTATAATGATTGGAAAAGAACAGGTTGTCACTGTCACCTTAAGTCGGAAGTTTCATGCTGAGATCATTCGTCAGTCTTGTTGCCACAGGAGAGAAAGAATAATGCATGAAGCTGGAGTAAAATGTCATTGAAGAATAAAGAGTCAAAAGAATTAAATACACGATGAACAAAAGAAAAGGGGAGTAGGACACATGAATGGAGTCACATTTACCTCTCAGAGGGTAGCTTTCCTTTTGTAATTTTTGAGCTTGTAAATAGCGGAAACTGATCAAGTTTCATATCAGCTGATTGAGGGCTGAGGGGCATATCCTGCTAGTTAACATGAAACCATAATAATCTGTTTTAAGTAAGGGAAAGACATTAGGAAAAATAAATAAAGGGCAATGAAAATGACTGAGAGGTTACGATCAATTTTGTTGCATGTGATGATGTGGTGGAATGGGGAACATCAATTTGCGGTGAGTTTCTCAACCACCAATGTTCTAGTAACTTGCAAGCAGTCGACCTCTCTGCCGGATTTCTGAGAAAACAACAACGCAGAAAATCCTTTCCCTCTGGTGACAATGTTTCAGGTATAGGTGGAGTATCTCTCATGACTTTAAACATTGCTGCGGCCTGCATGGTGAAACAATAATAAGATCCAACTATAGGGTAGAAGGCCATATAGCTCTTGCACACAAAAACTACTCCAGTACTGCATAGTTAATCAAACAAAACTCATATACTTGGACTCGCCAAATGCAGAGGATACGAATGCGGAAAATTCTAGTAATAAAATCAACATACTCATCATATCACAAAACTATGCCTTGACCCTGCTCGGGAATGATCCTCCTTGACTAATACCAAGGATATCATGCAGCCATTACAGAGCTTAACAGGTAGCAATTTCAAAGTTCAGCCTTTGGCATAGATAATAATGTCCCTTGATTAGAAGCCAAAAATAAGGGAGAAAGGAGATGCCGTGACCAGGCAAGTGGGATGAGGTGAAGAATCAATATGATTGTAAACAGGGACAATGAGATCATACAAATGGATGGTGCGGCGTTCATCTGTTAGTGCTAATTTATATCATCTCATTTACTATTGTATCGTGAAGACCTCGTCCACACATGTTCTACCACAGAAAGGAACTCACAACTTCAAAATATAAGGAGAATAGAACCAAGAATCCTGGACACCAAGCATAGACACAAAATGTTAAAAGGAAAAACCAAAGAGCAGAAACAATATCATGTTCATGTTCAGGCAATACGGTTAAAATAGATGTACTCGTGTTGTTGTAATTCCTATGATCATTGAAACTAGTTTTTCAGAATTTGGGGTCATTAAAAAAAATAGTCATTATCTCTCTCCTGAGTCAAATTCACCACATACTTGCCTGCAATTTGGAGAAAAAAAACTGAGTTTTGATTAAGAAAGCAAATCAGTGATAGCATGGAACTTACCCCCTCATACTCACTCCATGGAGGTTTCCCAGTGAACATTTCAATAATTGTACAACCCAAACTCCAAATATCTACTGCAAGTGCAAGGTCAGAGTTGGTCTCTTTTTGCATAACAGCTTGCATGAGCTGCAAAAACAGAAATAGAAACAGAATATCATGACAGAACTATAAGATCTAAAACATCAAAATCAATGTTGCTGTGATAAGGTACCTCTGGAGCCATCCAATATGGACTTCCTTTTAAAGAAAGTTCAGCAGCATGTCCACTGAGCTGCATAGGAAACAGATTTCATGCATAATTAGCCCATTGCAAGAATCAGTGAATTGATCATGAATAAACCAGATGAAGTAACTATGCAAGTGATTCGGTAAAACCATCACGCTAATTCCATCTGAACAAGTTGTGCTTATTACCATTGCAATAAAAATTGATGAAGTACAGAACAATCACATTTTTGGCTAATTTAAGGTTCTAATATTTTCAAACCGATCACTAGAGTTCTAGTTGATCAAGTGCAGTGAAAGAAACCATTATAAACGAATAATGTTTCTCATGATGACAAAGCACATAAGACATATTAAAACTTGTAGACTCAACCTCTCTCTCCCCCAAAAGAAATCAAAGATACAACTTGAGACAGAATGTCTATTACTTACAAAACATCAAGAACACAACAGCTACAAAGAGATATACCAAAGATTCTGTGTAACAAATATTACTTCAGCTTTGGGTCCAAAGATACATGGTTATATGCATGATTCAGTGGCTTTTACAAGTTTTTTTTTTTAAAGAAAAAAACAGTACTCACATGCTTCGCCATCCCAAAGTCAGCTAGCTTCACAACTCCAGATGCATCAACAAGCAAATTTGCACCCTTTATGTCCCTACATCACCAAGGAACCAAGTTAGTCTTAGGTCACAGACATTTAACAGTGTTTACAGGCTCTACCCCAAGAGACTGTCAAAGTATAAGCCGAGATCATCATCAAGCTAACACACATTATTTTACCTATGTATTGTTTTTGTGCTATGCAGGAAAGCTAAACCGGAGAGAATATGACGAGTAAAAGAACGGACAACACTTTCTGTAATGGCTCCACAATGTTCGCGCACGTATCTATTGATTGAACCAGGATGAACATACTCTAGATATATATAAAAGTGATCTCCCACCTACACATTGACAGGGATTATAATCAACCAAGTTCTTGAAGTCAAACATGGTTTAAGGGAAAAACACAAAAACCACTAGGTAACACTGGAATATTACTTACTATTTCACTACCATAATACTGGACGATGTTTGGATGCTTCAGATGGCTAAGAAGTTTAATTTCCTGAAACAAATGAAAGAAGTTAGAATAGAAACTAGAGATAACAATCTAATAATGTCCGTGAATTTAAAAACTATGAGGAATGCAATTTTCAATTGCTATAGAGGTTTTGCAACAACATCTTCACTTCAATGGGTTAAGAACGGACAAAAAAATTGTGGTGAAGAACCTGCTGTAATTGTTTAATGGACTCTGCAGATTTTGGGTCATCTGGACATATCTCAACTTCCTTCATCGCACATAGAGCCCCAGTTTCCCTGCCAGGAAAGTGATACAAGTATAGTTTTTTGGAGCAAAAGGAACTTAGCATAAGATGTTAAAAGAGTATGTACCTGTTACTGGCAACATATACACTTCCAAAAGTCCCACGTCCAATAAGCTTCCCTTTCTGCCATTGACCTTTCAAGGGAGTAGACTCTGGTTGTCTAGCTATAACTTGGGGAATGACAGTTGATAATGACTGCAAAGCCGCTCCTGATGAGTACACAGCTGCTCCTGTTGAGTGCGCAGTTGCTCCTGGAGGAAGAGGCAACGGGTGGACCTCAAGATTTACAGTGGTTTCACGTCGTGCAGTCGAAGCTTCAGCTGACAACTTGGTGTTCAAAGGTGAACCAGGTCTAGTGGGACTTCTGGGGTTCCAGCGGGGACTCCTATTTTGTGGACTATGAAGAGGGGAACTCTCATTACTATAAGCACCATATTCAAAATGTCCACCTGGAGGAGGAAGCGCTGGTATGTCTAATGCCGGCATCTCCGTTGCAGAGCAGCCCTGAGTTGCTTTACGCATCAGGTAGAAAGGACGCAACTCAGGGACATTAGACATTCGTTGCGGACTCCTTACAGGACTCGCAAATGGGCTATTTGGAGCACTTCTAGGAATATTAAGTCTCATATTTTCATAAGAACAATCCAGAGTACTGAGCTCTGGAAGCACCATATTAGACGGCTTTGTCTCTAGATGGTCTACCGTCCTCCTCATGTCCCTGCCACCAAATCCACTGCCATACAATATGTTTTTTAGTAAAAGTAAAGAATCAAGGATGCTCAATTCACCCACAGAACATTATCTTCATGTATTGGGGAAGAGAATGTGTCCCTATTACCCGCAAGTTAGGGTTGCAATCCATGTTTTGCACGATAGCATTTGAGTGATTCCCATCACAGAAATCAATGCTTTCGTTAGCAGAACTATGGATCACTTATATTTGGAAGTATCTTATAATTTTTTCCATCATATTTGAGGCATAATTCTACAAATCAACACAAAATTAGAAAACTCCAATAAGATTGATACAAGAAAAAGTGCATACCTTGAGGTCGGAGAAATTGTAGGAGAGACAACCTCTCCTGCACCATCAGCTCTATCTCTTTCTCGATCTACGTCTATAGGAGACGGCAGCCGAGAATCACCATCCCCCAAGACCGAATTCTCCGGCACAGGCAACGGAAGCGGAAGAGGAAGCGGCAGAGGGACCGAAGTAGACGTTTTCAATGACCCCGGCAGGGCGGAGCTACTCACACAGCGTGACATCAGCGCCATATCCGCCGAGTCGGCGGACAATCTGGGACCCGCCACATCCTGGTCGGTCAAATGTCTCAGCTTCCTCTGACGCGTGAGCTTAGCGCCGCCACCAAAACTCACACCTCCAATATTGCCTTTCTTACGATTGGTAAGTTTCTTCGTCGGCGACGTAGCATCGGCAGGTACAACGGCGGCGGCGGAAGAAGAGGAGTAGGAAGAAGATGAAGTCAATGGTATATTAGGGGACGAAGTAGAAGAAGAAGAATAAGAAGAAGAAGAAGTCGACGAAAAGGTAATGTTAGGAAGCCAACGCATGGCGTGAATTGCATACAAAGACCATATTTTTACGCATCTACAGTAGTGTTATCAATGTAGTCTCTGCTTCTTTATGGTTAAAACATAGAGAACATCCTAGTCCTACCAGAAATGGGAAACCCACGTGGAGTTGGAGGAGGGGCTAGTGGCGGAGGAGGAGGGGAAAACATAAGTGTCGGTGGAGGTGGAAGTGGCCGGTTGCCGGAGGCTAGTGCACACGCGGTTTCCAGAGGGACATCTTGCGTCGGTAATTACGACGTCAAGGTGGTTGTTCCCAAAATGAAAACTAAAAGTCAACGGCTTTCTCTTTCTATAGCTCTAACCCCTTTCTCTCTCTAACTCAGAGGAACAACGACAAGATGACGGATAGAGAGAGGGAGAGAGAGAGATGAAAGGAAGTGTGTCTGAATTCGGTTGCGAACTGTTTTTTCGAATTTCCGTTATAAATCTATTTTAGTGTTAGTAGTTCTTACTCTTTTAGTAATATATCAGATTTTTGCAATTAATTTAGTAAAAAGAATTTCCGTTTTCTTCCAAATGACTAAACAAAACTTAACAACTAACAAATATATGTAAAATTTACTATTTTAATTAAAATGTATATGTTAATTACTTGATTGAATGTTGTAACTAAGAATAGAATAAATATCCCGATTGAAGTACAAATAATAATAAGAATTGACTTAGATATGGTGGTCTTGCTTTCAAAGTCAATTCGTATTATTGTTTTGTACTTCAATCAGGATATTTGCTTTGTTGAGTAAGTTGGGATGGAAGTTATTTTTAAATGATTATGCTTTGTGGGTAGATGTTACGTTGTAAATATTGAAATGATGTGGGTCTATTCCCTTTTTTGCTAAGGGTTCGGATTCCAGCTTATGGAAGGGGTAGTTAAAAGTTTTGATTTGTTGTTTCCTCTTTCGGTTTGGAGGGTTGGGGATGGTTCTCAAATTAGTCTTTGGTTTGATAATTGGTGCTCGGGGGGTTCTTTGGTGGATCGTATGAATGGCTTGACAATAGGAGAAGAACATTTTCGGGTAGTGCATATAATTAATGATGGTTCTTGGAATTTTTCAGGCTTACGTTATGCAATTATTCGGGCAATTCCTTTGCTTTTGTTTACTTCGGTGCAGAATAATATGTCTTGTGTTTTTCTCCGAATGGCTCATATTCTGTTCGAGCAGCTTATAAAGCATTTCTTTCGGAAGGGGTGCCTAATGTTCCTGTTTCGTCTATTTTTTCTTGATTGTGGAAGGTGATTGGTCCACCGAAATTGAAACATTTCTTGTGATTACTTGGGCACTTATATCTTTCGACGAATTCTTTGAGGTTCTCACGGGATTTGTCTACTTCTAATTTGTGTAGAGTGTGCTCTTTATATGCTAAGCCTCTTTTGCATTTGTTATGTGATTGTAGTCGTGCGGTTGTATGGTGGCAGCAGTGGAATGTTCCTGTTAACTTTTTTACTACGGCGAATTTGGTTGATTGGCTAGCTTTGAATCTGTGTGCTCCTGCTGTGGGTCCTTTTGGTTTTGCCTAGGCACATTGGTTTCTGGCAGGTATTTGGTGGTTGTGGAAGACTCGGAACTTATTGATCTTTCAAAAGGAGTTTCTTTCCTTAACAATTTTGAATGGTTGTGTCTTTGAAGTTGCAATGGATGTGTCATTGACTTATGTTTCAACACCGAAGCTTCAAGGTGTGGGCGTTGGATTAGTTGGACTGCGCCACCATCTGGTTGGGTGAAGTTGAATTATGACGGAAGTTCTATAGTTAATCCTGGGCTGACTAATGGTGGAGGGTTGTTGTGTGATTCATTTGGTCGTTGACTAGGGGGATATTCATTTCGAATTGGTGTTTCAACTATCTTAGTGGGGGAATTATGGTTCATTCGAGATGATTTTATTTTTGCGTGGGATCATAGTTTTCGGCAAGTCGTGGTAGAATCTGATAGCGTGGAGGCGGTGCGGATGGTGACTTGTGGTGTTATCTCTTCAGATCTCCTATTTGTTTTGGTTGTGGATATTCAAGCTTTACTTGTTAGTAATTGGAGTGCTTCGTGAAGATAATTTTGCAGCAGATTGTTTGGCTAAATTGAGTCATGGCATTGTTTCAAATTTTCAGGTTTGGAATGGTATTCCTGAAGCCCTCTTTTTTTTTATAACTCAGGTTCCGGGCTTCTCTCGACTATCCTGGAACCTATGAGCTACCCACTCAGACTCATAGATAGATAAATTCGGGTCTGATCCTAAACAATATCAGAGGTACCTGCTCCAAAAGGTGGGCCACCACCAAGGGAATTACATCACCTTATAAAGGTTGCTTCTCCTAAGCCCCTAAGACTCTACCTCAAGAGCCCTAGAGGAGGTAAATCTAGAACTTCAAGATCCCTCAAGTTCCGACAACATCAGGTTCCCATCAACCCCTAAATTTTCGAGTAGTTTTAACTCCCACACTGCCGCTGGAAGCGAGGCGTCCGTAATTGATCCGATCAAAGAGCTTTGCCCAGGGGGCTAGAGGATCATCAACAAGAAAAATTCTTCATTTCTCTTCTTGCATGACTCGAACTCAAGACCTCCTGTAAAGGAAAGCCTTAAGTGAAGAGTTGAAACCATCTAGGGCACTCCTACTTGTCTTATACAATCATTTCCTTAATTGTATATGCTAATGTCTGAGGTATTTTTTTTACGAGGTAGTTACAAAAAAAAATACGAATTAACTGAAGAGAAACAACAAATATACGTAATGCATTGCCACATCACCTCGTTCTGGGGAAGAAGAACCTTTTTCACATGCAATCAACTGCGATAGATTCATTTTGGATGATGTAAGCAGAGAGAGGTGCATGGAGCTCCAAAGTTCTCTACATTTTTGGGTAAAATTATGGTGATAACCGGACGTTTTTCAGAAGTTCCAAGTAAAGTGATTTTATGTGTTAAGAAAATGAAATAAGATAACTTAACAAAAAAAATGAAATAAGATAAGAATAAGTCAAGAATGAGACATCTTTCCCAAGACCCGTGTAGTCTTATTCAAACAAAAATAAGAAGGGGTCGAACTTGGAAATTGAGAAAAAATGAACAGTAAAGGTTCAACTTATGCTTTGAGGAAGTCAAAAAAAGAATAAAGTACGAGCACAACTACATAGAATAATATTTGGATTCTAAACCCTTATTATTAACTCTTTAATAGAGGTTTAAAAGGAGATGAAGTGCTTAACCCAAGCCCACCTACCCCATTTTGATATAAAAACGAAGGGCACGAACTTCGAGGATTGACTTGGCCTTGAGGACGAGGACTATAGGTAACATCACTGTCACCTTTTGGAAAAGCAAAAAAAAAAACTAATGTGTGTTTCCAAAACATGAAATGTAACTGGTTTCTTTCCAGGCAGTCAAACGATATGATTGTAATAGAATATTACCAGCAACTTCAACACAAGTTTAACGGTGGGGCAAGGCAATGCTGTTATTTTGAACAAAGAACATAAATTAAAGACCCATTAAGCATAAACTGTTCTTATAAAATATTTTAGATCAAATTAATTTGGTATCTAAAATGGAGTTTTTGTGAAATTATTATTATATTAATTAATCAAATATTTGAATTCTCTTTTTTGATTGAGTTGATAAGGCAAAAATTAAGAACAGGGGACACATTGCAAAGCACCCCAAATCTCCTGTCCAAGTTATTATGTCCCTACTCTGTCCAGTGGGGTGGATGCCGTCCATTTATGTGGACCCTACATAAATGGACGGCA
>JAOQMR010000213.1:5706138-5736426 GCA_027563865.1 Erythroxylum pelleterianum
ATTGCTTAATTTTCCAAAAATCCCAAAAAAATATTCATTTATACTTTGCTTAATTTAATTTTTCCCATCAAACAAAACCCCCCATTTTAATTGCTTTAATTGCATCATTCGACTTAGCCTAGTTCTTTAGATCAATTTCTACATGGTTCCATCGAGAGAGACGACCCGAGGTTCATCTTGCTGCAATCTTGGAATTAATTTATTTTAACCGGTTTCCAAGGTCGATTTTCCTAATCGAACGACAGAGCCGCGATCACATCCTTATTCATTACTAAGATTGCAAATTGAATCAATTGATTGAGAGAATTGTTACGCATTGAAACTTAGAGTATAATTATAGTGTACATTTGACCGGTTAAGCTCCCAAATTAAAGTGTATACAATATAAATTCTTATTTACACTACTATTAGAATAAGAATGATGGTACAAATAAAAAAGTAAATCAATAAGGTTAGTGAAAATTAACCATCTATATTTAGAAAGATTTGGTTATAGAATGTTTTAACACTTCTCCTCAAGTTTAGAATGTATATTGATAATTCTTAACTTGCTAAGTAGAGTTGAGAAATGTTGAGAACCTAATGATTTTATGAAAATGTCAGTTAGTTGATCTAATGTGGGTACATAAACCATTTTGATCATTTCTTATTAACCTTTTATCATATAAGATGAAAACAATCTCTATATATTTTGTATGTTCATAGTAGATCGACTTGAAGCAATGTGGAGCATAGTTTGATTCTCACAATATAGGTTTTATAAGATGTGAATGTAAAATGCACAAATCTTCTAAAATTGTTTTCAAACATATAGCTTCACAACAATTGTTGGTCATTAATCGATATTCAGCTTCTGCACTAGCCTACGATACTATTTTTGATTTCTTATCCTTCCAAGAAAATAATAAACCTCTAAGAAATATACAATATCTAGTAATTGACCATCGAGTGTTGTGACACCTAGCTAATTAGCATCACAAAATGCATTTAGTTGAATTGAACTTGTTGAAAGAAAGAATATTACTTATCTCGACATTTGTTTCACTTATTATAGGACTCAATGGGTTACTTCCAAATGTGGAACTTGTGACTTGTCCATGAATTGACATAGAACACCACCCAATAAGTTTTCTATATGAAGATGAATCATCAATGTAATTATCCTCATATTTGCTAAGTGACAAGTTTTGCTCCATAGGAACTAACGCTAGTTTTGCTCCACGATATCTATATCTTCCAGGATTTCAAGTGCACATTTTCATTGTGATAGTGCAATTCCTTTATTTGGCCATACCACATTTATACCTGGAAAATACTTCAAACTGTCCCAAGTCTTAACTTGAATTGGGTTTTAAGAATAATTTGGTATGTTTAATATCTATAGATCATTTCCTACTAAGATAACATCATCCACATAAATGAAGAGAATAGAGAGTTTATCATTTTCAGATCGGACAAACAGAGAATAATCTAACTTGGATTGTTTAAAGTTACTCTCTTGAGGACAAAAGATAGTTTGATAAACCATTGATGCGGAGTTTGCTTAAGGTCATATAATGATTTGTGGGGCTTACAGACATGAGTCTCCTCCTTTCATTTGAAACCAAGTGGTATAGTCATATATATATCTTTATCAAGTTGTCCATACACAAAGGCATTATTAACATTAAGTTAGTGAAAATGTTAGCATTGTGTTAAAGCCACAATAAGAATAAGTCAAACTGTTACAAGTTTAGCAATAGGAGCAAAAGTTTAGAAATTGAAGAGTGGGAGAATTATGTAATTAAGAAGTTGTTATCGACTCCAAAACAAGAAGATAAGGCCCAGCAACATCTGTTGTTTTGGGCACATTGTATTATTATAGATATATTATTTGATTTAATTGTTGACAGTAGAAGCTACAAGAAAATTATTAGCAAAGATGTAGTGAAACGACTAAGATTATAGACTAAGAGGCACCTAAATGCTTACATAATTGGGTGGATTAAACCAGTAGACAAGTTACGAATGACTGAGTACTGTAAAGTGTCCTTTTCTATTAGTCAATACTAGGATGAGATTTATTAGATGCTTGTCACTTATTATTGGGAAGGTCTTAGCAGTTTAATGTTATTGCTTAGCATGATGGACGAGAGAATATATATAAGTTGGAAAAGGTTGAAAAATAGTTGTGCTTAACCCACAATAAAAGAATTATTAGTCCAAAACTTCAAAAATTGAGGGGCGGGTTTGTTATACTGTCACCAAGCTAAAAAGTCAAATGTTCATGGCAGACTTTCCTTTCAATGAGTTATTGTACCGTGATTTGCCAAAACACTGACGAGTTTTACCATGCAGGGGGGTTGATGTGGAACATATATTTCCATAAGTTTTCTATTTCCACAAGTTTTCTATTTCTATAAAGTTTGCTATTTTTATAAGTTTCCTACTTGTTTAGGTTTCCTATTTTTATAAGTTTCCTACTTGTTCTTAGCTTCCTAGTTTCTTTATGATTGGGATTACTTTATCAAGCCTATAGATAGGCCTCTTAAACATAGTATTATTCATTTAATCAATAATACTTATATATATATTTAGTTGACTTTAAGCTTTCTCTATGAGTATTGTTTTCTTCATATTAAGCATATTGCTTATTGTTCTTCCTTTCTCTTTGCATCATAACTATTCTAGCTTTGTAGCATTCCATATTGTTATTTAAATGAAGTTTTATCTAGTGTACTCATTTGCACCTAATTAGCTTCTTTCGAGGAGGTAATCGTTAAACGAACCATGTGCCATTAACTTTGAGTGCACCAAGTTTTTGTTGTATGGTAAGGTGCCACTTAGGATTATAAATTGTCTATTGAAAGGTAGATGGTTCTTTTTCTGTTAAAAGTGAAACTGTAAAAGCACAATGTTTAAGAGATAATATACATATGAAAAACACTATATAAGGGATAAGAAATACCTCTAGGTCATATAAACCAATTTAGGTGTAAAAAGAAATGATCATAAAAGCAAAAAAGAAACTTTTGGTATGAAACTTGTTTTCTTTGTATGAAAGAAGAATAAGTAAATGTTATTTCTTCTAATTGTTTACGTTACAACTTATTGACAAGTATGATTTATTAATATTATGCATAATTTATAAAACTTTACTAAGATCATTCATTACTAATATTGCAGATTGAACAAAATGATTAAGGGAATTGTTATGTATTAAAACTTAATATGAGTATACTATTTATAGTGTACATTTGACTAACTAAGCTCCTAAATTAAAACATAAACAATATAAATTCTTATTTACGCCACTATTAGAATAAGAATCATGGTAATAAATTAGAAAGTAAATCGATAAGGTTAGCGGAAATTAACTATCTATATTTAGAAAGAATTGGGTGTAGAATTCCTTAACTCATCCCCTCAAGTTTGGAATGTATATTGATAATTCCCAACTTGTTGAGTAGAGTCCAGAAATGTTGAGAAATTAATGGCTTTATGAAAATGTTAGTTAGCTGATTTAATGTGGATACATGAGCCATTTTAATCATTTCTTATTTAAAATATTTTCGAATAAGATGGCAGTCATTCTCTATATACTTTCTGAATTCATAGTAAACTATGTTTGAAGCAATGAGGAACATAGTTTGATTATCACAATATAGGTTTATGAGATGTGGATTGCAATGCCCAAATCTTCTTAAATTGTTTTCAATCATGTAACTTCACAAAAGGTGATGGCCATCAATAATTTAACTATTGCATGAAACCATAATATTGTTGTTTATTTCTTGGCCTTCCAAAGAACTAATAAACTACCAAAAACTATATATGAAGTAACTAACCGTTACAACACCAAACACAAGTAGCATCACAAATGCATTTAGTTGAATTGAACTTATTGAAAGAAAGAATATTCAAGAATATTCCTTATCCTGACGTTTGTTCACATTTTATAGGACTTGATAGGTTATTTCCAAATGTGACACTTGTGACTTGTCCATGAATTGACTTAAAATATGCACTTAATTAAATAAATTAACCACCTTACAAGTCTTCTTTATGAAAATGGATCATCAATGTAATGACCCTCATATTTGCTACATGACAAGTTTTGTTCCATAGGAAATAAGGCTAGTTTTGCATATCTGTAAGGATTTTAAGTGAATTTTTTTATTGTGATAGTGCAATTCCTTTATTAGATCTTGTCACCTCTATACCTAGAAAATACTTCACTTGTACCAAGTTTTAACTTGAATTGGTTTTTTAAGAACAATTTGGCGTCTTTAATATCTTGTAGGTTATTTATTGCTATAATAACATCATTCACATTAGTAAGGAGAATAGTGAGTTTCTATTTTAAGATCAGACGAATATAGAATGATCTGACTTAGTGTCTAAAGTTAGCTCTTTTAAGGGTGGAAGAGAGTTTTACAAACCATTGTTACAGAGCTTGCTTAAGGTCATATAATGATTTATAGAGCTTGTATACACTAGTCTCCCCATTTCATCTAAAACCAAATGGCAAGTCATATACATATATAAAGGCACTATTAACATTAAATTGGTGAAGATGCCAGTAGTGTGTTAAAGCCATAATAAGAAGAAATCAAATTATCATAAGTTTTGCAATATGAGCAAAAGTCTCGTGGTAGTCTAAGTCTTTGACTTGGTTATATCCTTTTATAACTAGTCTAACTTTGTAGCATTCTATAGTGTCATTTGAATGAAGTTTTATCTTGTAAACTCATTTGTACCTAATTGGTTTCTTTCAAAAGGTAACGGTTAGAGGGACAATGCACAATTTTTTTGTACAAAGTAGATGGTTCTTTTTCCACTAAAAGAAAAACAGTAAAAGCGTGATGGTTAAGAAATAACATACATCTAAAGAAACATTATATAAGGGATAAGAAACACCTTTAGCTTAAACTAAGACCGATTTAGATGTTGGAACTTTCTTTAAAAGAAGAGGAACATCAACCTGATACTCGCTAAAATGATTAGGAATTATTGTAGAATAAGTCAACCGTGATGGCAAGTTTAGTGGATTAGTAAGTAAGTTTGAGATAGGTTCATCAATTGTACATGGAATTGAAGTCACAATATTGGAACTGGAGTTAGTTTCTTATTGCTTGGACTGCTCAGATAGAGATGATTCAATAGTATTAGAAAAGATTTGTGGATTGGTATTGTCATCATCATATGTTGATAGATGTCAGGGCATTAGACTTGGAATTGTAGCTTAACAAAAGAATGGAAAATATCCTTATGAAATAACATTAAGTGAAATTTAAAGGTTACAAGTTAAGAGATCACAAACTTCATATCCCTTTTGGGATATGAATAAACTATGAACAAACATTAGGAGGCTCTAGCATCAAATATGGTAGGGTATTGATGATGTGTTGAATCAAAGCATAAGTATAAAAAAAAACTCATATGATAATATGCTGGCTATTTTCAAAAAAAAAATTCAAAGAATGTTTTCCTTTAAAGAAGAGATGTAGAGTTTGGTTAATAAGTTAGGCATCAGTTAATGTGGTTTCTTCTCAAAATTTCTTGGAAAGATTTCATTAAAATAATAAGGTTTTGGCTATGTAAGTAGGTGAGGATGCTTTCTGTCAACCAATCGATTTTATTGTGGAGTAGAGATCTAATTAGTTTGGTGGATGATCCCTTTATCTGAGTAGAAGCTTTTTATTATGAATTCAAGTTTATTGTCACTTAGAAGGATTTTAACTTTTAATGTGCATTGTATTTCAATAAAATTTATGAACATAATGATGATATCTAAATTTTGGCTTATCAAATAAATACATACTCAACAAGTGTAATCATCAATAATGGTAAGAAAGTATTATGCCCCTGTGATAGAAGAAATATCTAATAGGTGGATTAAACATTTAAAATTTTCACAAAAATTAGTTGTTGCTTCTGAACAAGAAAGTAAATGAAAAGCTTTATATACTAAATGACTAAAAAGTTGATGTCACAATTTGGGTGGGTAGGAGGTTGGTGAGATGATTGCACTGCATTTAGATCTTTGTGAAGTATTAATAATATAGTTCTTCTCGTTCATTTCCTATCCTCGATCATTGATCCTGTAGCATACAAATTATTGGTAAAAATAACAAAGGAGTGAGAATTCTAAACAAGTTTGCTTATGGAGATCAAGTTTAATTTATATGAAGGAACATATAACACATTTTAGAAGATGAAATCAGCAAAGTGAATGTTGTCTATATGTATGCAGAAGCGATAACTCCACTAATTAACTTAATTCAAAATATGACTAATGATGCAAGACTTCTTAATATGTTTAGTTGCCTGATGGTTCACTTAGGGAGAAAGGTTGACTTTAATGTTACCTTCTCTCCTGTATCCTAGAAGGATATATTTTGACAGATTATAGCAATTGTAGCTCATGATGATATAAGGTTATATCAGATGGTTGTCAAAATCGCTTTTTTAAATAAAGACCTTTATGAAGAGGTCTAAATAGTATAACTTGAAGGATTTTAGAATCCAGATAGAACTGACAAGGTTTTTATATTAAGTGAATCAATATATGGTTTACATCAAACCTCTCGAAAGTGGTACCTTACATTTCATAAGGTTGTGACTTCTTTCAGCTTCATGGAAAATAAAGTTAAGAGATGCTTGTATCACAAGGTCAAGAGGAGCAAAATTATCTTCCTATTATTATATGTGGATGATATATTGGTCACATTGAATAACTTGACCATATTGCATGAGGTTAAGCAACTTTTGGCCAAGTATCTCAATATGAAGGACCTAGATGAAGCATCTTCTGTCTTAGGTATTCAGATTTACCGGGACATATCTTAATACTCTTTAGGTTTCTCATAAAGTGCATACATTGAGTTTGTGCTACAAAGGTTTAATATGGTTGACAGTAAACCTATTATAGCACCAATCTCTCATAGTGAGAGATTATCTTAGGAACATTTTTCAAAGAATAAAGTAAAGAGATAGGTTATGAGGAATGTTCCTGAAACTAGTATAGTTGGTAGCCTGATGTATGCTCAGGCAAGTACTAGGCTAAACACTGCTTTTACTGTTAGACTGATTGGTCAATATTTGGTTGACCCAGGTATAAACCTTTGGAATGTAGTCAAGCAATTATTGAGATACTTAAAGAGAGCCGAAGATTATATGTTGACATATAGAAAAGTCAACAGTCTAAACCTCGTAGGGAATTCATATTAAAAATTTAGCTATGTGTCCAGATGAATGAAAGTCCACTTAAGGTTACATTTTTATGTTTACAGATGGTACAATATCGTAGAAGAGTGTCAAGTAGATACGGGTGATTTGCTAGTGTATTTGCACGATTAGCCTTTGAAGAAGAATTCTTGTGTTCTCATTGATCGGTTTTACGCCATGTAGAATTAGTCTTTTGTAGTTTTCAACAAACATCAATGGTATGACCTTGCCAGTCACAATAATCACATTTCAAATGTAGTCAACAAGTCTCTAAAGTAAGCCCTATCTTGTCACGTTTTTCACATTTTAGATTATGATTTTTAGTTATAAAATTCGTCTTAGAGTTTCTTGAATTGTTCTTGAACATAAAGGCTGAAATTTCAATTGATAATGCATCTCCTTTATACGTGCCTCGTTGTCTTTCATCTTGGAGAATGAGGGAATAAGTTTTGATGAGGCTAGAAAGTGGATCCATGAGAAGAATCTATCTTCGAACATCGACATAGATTTCATTAAGCCCCATTAGAAATTTCATGGTCATTTGACTTTTTGAAATTGCAAAACTTCATTTATGGCTCTAAAAATTAGGATGAGACATAATGCATCATGTAATAAGCCCCAATAACCATATTATCATGTTTACAATTATGGATGGCATCTTCAATGTGAAAGAGATGAACAGTGTTAGTGAGAAAAAAATGTTCATTTAAATCGGACCAGATTTAATGGGCATTTTCATTGTACATTATTCTCACTTCAATCTCTTATGAGATTTAATTAAAAACCCATGCCCTTACAAGATCATTGCAACGCTTCCATTGTTGAAGTTTTGCAACAGAGATTTTCAATAGCAATTTAATGGTAATAAGATCGACAAACCCTTCCTTATTCTTGATATTGAGCTATGTGCATTGCATAATTCTAATTGCTGCAATTTTCTTCATTTAAATGTTGTACCACGAGTACCAGACTAGCTTGATCAGAATGGTGAAGATAAAAGGGATCATTTGGGTTATCAAACTTATTGATCTCAGGCTTGGTTGAGTTTAGACATCTATTGCATCTACCATAGATGATGATGGACAATTTTGTGTATTAAAAAAAAAAGAAGAAGAAGAAAGGATCAAAAGCATCCTTGCTTTGACATCATGAACAAATTGATTAAAGGAATTCTTATCTATTGGAACTTAATACGAGTACAAACATATAGTTGTAATTTGAATGATTCAGCTAACAAATGAACGCATTTACAACATAAATTTATATTTTCAAATTAGGAAGTAAATGATTAAGGTTGGTGGTTGTTGACATCAATGTTTAGAATGATTTGGTTATAGAAGTTCTTAACATAAATTTTATTTTACCCATAAAATCATAATATAAAAATAAAAATGTCAATCTTTATTATTTCTATGCAATGCAAGGCGTAGATCTTTGATTAATAATTTTCTGCTGCATGCGTTTGTTTCTTTTTCCTCTTTAAGTTGAACCAAGAATCACCAAACCCAACTCTTTCAAATGAGGACTTCATCTTTGACAATCGGAATATATAAAATTGTTTATATATTTACTCGAACTTTTTATTTTTAAAGCATGACATTATGTAACCTAATTGGTGTCATTTCACATGAGCGTTAATCCATCCAAGGATATAATTATCATTTTACGAAAAGGAATTATCATGTATATTTCAATGAAAACTGTTTATTAGTTAAGAAGAAGAGCCCAAAATTGTGCATAAGGTCAACACTCGCATGCTGTTGCTTTTGTGTTTGTATTTAACTGAAACTTTCTGCAGTTTCCCACGTTCCAATTGGATTCCACCCACTAAACCATGTTTTCTTATGCACTACATACGCCAAGTCAATACCCAACCTTGTTATTAAGAGGTCTTTTCTTTGATGATTTGCAGCCGACAGTCCAAATTAGCAACTGAAAATTTTAACAATGAAAATGCGCATTAGGTATATGATATGGTTACCCATTGTAAAACAAAATTATGAGAAAAGAATGTCTACACAAACAACAGTCCCCAATTTTCTTACAGTATTTTTCACGAGGTCTTAATACAACTTTTTTTTTATCCAGATCACAACATTCATATTCCACTAAAAAAATTTCCTTCAATATAATAATTTTACGACTAGAGCCTGTTAGAACTCAATTTACCTTCTTATGATGAACGAAACAATTAAAGTTTTAAATTGTAAGTTGCTAATTATATTATAATTACAAATGATTGTAGTGATTGACATGAAGCGGAAGTGATTACAATAAAATGCAAGTCTCATTATTATAGATTGTAATAACAATAAAGGTTACTTATTAAAAAAATCTTAAAATTTTTACAAATTTTCAATTATAATTTTAACTTTAAAAATGACAATTAAATACTTAAACTTTCAATTTTCACAAATATAACTCAATGCTAGTGTTTTTGTTAACCGTGTTAACGGAATTGCTGTGACAAGCCATGTCAGATGTGTTTTGTGACATGTAAGATGCCAAGTGAAATAGATGTACAGGTCATAATTTTGTAATTTTTAATTAATTAATATTAAATAAAATAATTAATTATAAAATAATTAATTATTTCTCTTCACCTTCAGCCTGTCTCTTACAACTCTCTCTATCTCCTAGTTTTTCAAGTATACTTTCTATCTCATCTTTACTCTCTCTTCATTTTCTCTTTATTGTTTCCTAACTTTATCTTCCCCAAATTTTGTGAAAATGTGTCTATCCAGAAACATGGTAAGAAGGGTGTTAGAGTTGTGAGATAAATATTAAATACAACTCCAATTATGTTTGGAACAAGAAAAGGCAAACTAACATAGAGTTGAGGCTATGAAACATTGATGTAAATAACCTGGGAATCTCTCCAAAATTTCTCTCTTTATCTGCCTTCTCTGCTTCTTCCTCTCTCTCTTTCTACCTTCTCTTCTTTTCCTTTAATTTCTGAACAAAGATAATATTAACAAGAAAAAAGAAAGAGAAAAAAGAGATAGATTATATGGTAGAAAAAGAGATGGTAATAAGTAGTTAATGATGAAACCAAAGATACTAAAATGTGAAAAAACTTACAAATAAAAGGTGAGGGAAGAAGTGAGGATAAGCCTGAGGTTGGTTATATATTAAGGGGATACTTGATTCATGGGTTTGAGAATGAATCAATGGGCATAGAATGAATACAGGTGGTTGTTTTATATTATGATTATAAGACATATATTACTTTCAAAGAATCATCCATACTTCTGAAATATGAGAGGAATGAGTTTAATTCTTGGGTCTGGTACAATTGTCGTCGATGTGACAACCTTTTTCACGCCTGTGAGATACTTTTTTTCCTTTTTAATTAAATATAATTAATCAAAATATACTAATTACAATAAAAGTATTCATTTATTTTTTTCTCTTTTTAGCAATTAAATATAATTAATTAACATATATTAAATTTGATGTAAAACAAATTTTTATTTGTCAATATTTTTACCAAATCAACCACTATCAATGGTAATAGTAATTATTCCTTCCTCTTAATTAACCATCATAATTATAATGCTTATATTCATTTTCATTCCTATTGTCATTCCCCTTGTGAACAACCGCCTCCTAATTCTTTGTTAATTTTATATATTATAAATTATGGTAAATTAATTAAATTTAAAATTATATATTTATTTTATAATATCTTGATGTAGAACTTAAAATTTATTTTTCAAACACATGGTAAATATGTTAATTGACGTGGCAAGTCCCATCAGTGACGTTAATGAAAAGACTAACGTTAAGCTACATTATTTGTGAAAAATTAAAAATTCGAGTGTTTAATTGCTATCTTTTAAAGTTCAAGATTTTTTTAGTTAACCTTAATAATAATAATAATAATAATGGTTATAATTATAATATATATTGTAATTATAATATTATTGATTTAATTGTAGTTACAATTTATAATTTGAAACCTTATAAATAATACAACATAATTAATTAATGTCAGAAACGTGGCAAACCAAATGGTACTTCATGAAACTAATTAAGAACGTTAAAAAGCATCCCACGACTTTGATTGGCTTGGTGTTAATAAAAAAACCAAAAAGATACTGACTATGTGCTCCTATTTTTTAAAAGGATAATGTGCTGATTAACTAGCTAATTATACGGAGCATTTTAACTTAGGAACTTTTTTTTTAAATACTACACTTATTAAGTGCTACATTATCCTTTTGGAAGATATTTCAGAAATTTGTTTCCATCGCTTGCCTCGCTTCATTACATAATCTGTTTTCTTCTATATTAAAAAAAAAGATTATTGTTCTGTTAGCTGAGAAAATCCATTAGGCAATAGAGAGGACAGAAAAAGGTGAGTAATCATTAAAGCATTTTAAAAAATTAACCAGTTTGAAAAGGCCAAGATTCATATCAGTGCAACAATAGTGTACTACCGGTAACGAAAGGGAGACTTAAAAAGCTCGAGGTTGCTGTGCTTGTGATGCCATGTCAAATCCATGCACGTGAGAAGTCTCCCTCCACCACAGGAAGGAAAGTCAACAGGGAAAAAGGCGTTTGGTTGGAGAGAAAAATGTAGAAGTCCGAGAAAATATATTAAAAGATAGGAGGACGAGACAGAATGGATGATTTCCATGCATGTGCAGTGGTCACCTGGAGACGATCTAATTCCAGCAACCCTTTTTCTCTGCGATGTGATCAGGTGCCTTCAAAGCCAAATACCATTCTAAATCCAGTATTCTTTTAACACCTGCCTTGAGCTCAAGAATTTGACCACCAACCATTTATGGGCAAGCTAAGAGTCATTTGGGTGGTCTCCTTCTTCACTGTACCTCATCTGCAAAATGGTCCCGTCCCAACTTTTTAATTCTCAGGCTATATATGTACACTGCATGGGGATTTAATGAGATTAAAGGCGTTGCTTCGCCAATAAGTTGTCATAAAAATAATCTTGGAGAAATATAAAACTAAATAAATACCACTAAGTTATCATGATTACTAATACAAATATTATCATTTTCAAGAGGGATTAATTCTATAGCTGACTGTTAAAGAATATTACATGTTAATATGTTTTGAAGTCATCATTTGTTAGTTAGTTAAATTTTAGATTTGTATCCTTAATACCACTCTTCCATGTAAGGAGAAGTCTGGTTTCATCATATTTCACCATCTACATTTTTCCTTATACAATAAAGAAACTTATGTAGAATAAGTTGTTAAGTTCTCTAAATTATGGACAACTTGCACTTATGTATGTGAGGTACTAGAACAAAACCTCTTGTCTTCCATGTTGAGAAGAGAATGCAAGTTTTTTTATAGTTAGACATTAGTATCATTGGTTGATGGACAAAGTATAATAAACATATATATTTTTAAATATGAAAAGTGAATAAAAATAATCCATTAGCATATTTTTTTATTGAATATGTATTATTTTGAAGGATAAAAAAATAGCAAGATTTTTCTACCTAAGAAAAGAAAAGGTATTTCAAATTATTTATTTGTTAAAGAATTTGAATAATGCTTACTTTTTCGTAAATAAATGAAATTTTGTTTTATCAAAAAAGTTAGAAAATTAGTCATATAATTCGATCAATACTATTAATTATAAAAATTTAGAAATCTCAAGTAAACTTAAATATTAATTATAATGATTATTAAAATTCTCCCTACACAATTAATATCTAATTAATTTTAGGAACATTTTTGTTCAATTCACTTAATATTAAATTGTAATCCTCGATCTTGTTTTATTTCAATATTTTCAGCAAATCATTAAATGATTTTAAATTACCTGATAGCACTAAAAATAAGAAATCAAATAATCTTGAAAATCTAAAACTAATATAAGAAGGTTAGGATACTAACTTCACTATTGAAGTATTACTATTTATTAAATTATCAAGTCAAACAAAAATCAAACATGATTCGTAGTAATATGGGGGACAAGTTCGCTACGACACGTCATTTAACATCACAAATTAGATTCAAAGCAACCTTTGGACCTTATCATTTATCTCCAAATTAACAAGTCCTTTTAACTTTTTCGACTTTACTATTTAAATCTTTAGATTACATATACAAATCTTGAGATACTGAGAATGCCCAGTTTCTAAATTCCTAACAAGAGAAAGAAATAAAGATAAGATTGAAGAAAAAAATTGAAAAATATATTAAATTAGTGAAGACCAAAAGTAAGAAAGCTCACAACAACCCCAAGGATCTGCATTAACAATTGTACCACACAGGCTCGGGGGGAAAAGGAAAAGGAGCAATTAATAGAACGAGAGACTGTCACTGAATAACTCACCAACACGCTGAGCCCAACCCCTTTCTCTCCCTCTGCTGTCGTATTATCAACAGTCAGAGCACAGAGATTAACAGGAACATAGACCACGGTGATCGCCCCCAACATCACCACCACCTCCTCCGCCACCACCTTCACCATCACAGACCACCGTGCGCCTAAGTCTCTCTGGGTCTACTCTAATATCCTACTTTTACTCTTCCCTTTTGCCCCTCAGGTGTGTGTGGTTTTCGTGGGTCCCACAGCACGCTGTTTCTGTCTCCTTATTCTCTGCGTCCGCGGTTTCTCTCTATCTCTTGGTCCTGACGGGAACTATTGCTCAGTTCACTCTCTCGTCGCCGTCGTGACTCGCAAGTGGTCGCCCAAAGCTAACCTCTCTCCCACTCTCGTCTCTTGACAGTTCTGTTCGTTTCTTGGTGTTAATTCCCATTCTGCCCCTATCCATTTGACCTCCTCTTCTCTTTAAATGGAAAGATCTCCCCGATTTGGCTCTGGGATTTGCGTGATTTCGTTTTGAAAATAAAAAAGATTGCACTTTTATAATCCCTTTTTTATTTTTCTCTCTTTTGGAGAGTAAATCATCTTGAAAAAGTATTCCCTTTTCTTACATTCTACGACGACAACGGCGAAGACAAGACGTAATAATAAGAGAGAGGTTAATAAGAGACACAACCAAGAGGTTTACACCTACAATACAAGGCAGTATCTTGAAAGAGAGAGAATTGTCGGTGATTGCAGGAAAACTTTTTGAGATTAAACTAATTCTCCCAGGTAATTTACATATAGTATTAGTTATCTCATCAACTTTCTCTTTTGTTCTAACTTCTATATGTGTATTTCGCTTTCTGGGCTTGTTTTCTTCGGTGGTACTCGGAATCTTGGAAGGATTTTCTTAACCCAGATCATTATTTCTTCTCATTGTATCACGATGTATAAACCAGATCGTTTGGTTTCAGTTGCGTTGTTTTAACGAAAAGATAATCTTTGGTTTGTTATGGTAGTTTTCTGTAATCGTGTCGGGAACCGTCTTACTTACCTCCTTCTTCAAGATCCAATGTTATTTCGGCTTTGATTATCGGTTAGAGAAATGGTATTTTTTAATAATAACAAGGCCACCTCTTTTTCCTACAATCGGTATACGAAGCTTCCCAGAATCCTTCGTGCATCTATCTCAGTGACGATCTCGCTTTTCAAAGATTTGATCTTTTTATATGATTATTCACGTTTTTATGTTGAAACTTTCTCTTTCTCTCTAGTTTCTTGGTTTGGAGTTCATTTGGTTCATGAAAGATTGATTACTTTTTGTCTTTTCTTTGTATCAACTATCAAGTGCTTTGGTCTCCGGAGAGAGGAAAATGTCGTCGCCGAACTCGCCGTGTGCGGCCTGCAAGTTACTTAGGAGAAAGTGCACTCTTGAGTGCGTGTTTGCACCCTATTTCCCACCAGACCAGCCACAGAAATTTTCTACGGTTCACAAGGTGTTCGGTGCCAGCAACGTTGCAAAACTTCTCAATGAACTTCAGGCCACTCAACGTGAAGACGCCGTGAATTCCCTTGCTTACGAAGCCGAGGCTCGTCTCCGTGATCCAGTCTATGGCTGTGTTGGTCTGATCTCATTGCTCCAACATAAACTGAAGCAGCTCCAACTTGATCTTGACAACGCAAGAAAGGAGCTGGCGAACTATATTGGACCTCAAGCAATGCATCCCATATTGCAAGCTCCGACCTTTATACAGCCGCAGCATATGGCTACGCCATCATCATCAATGATGCCTCGCGGTGGCGTGCTACCGATGATGGGAATCCCTGCTAGGCCGGTGGCTACGGCTCACGGTGGACAATTGATGATACGAGAGCCACAACCCCAGCAACCTCAGACACAAAGTCAGGAGTTCTACGAGGCTCAGCAATTGGCCGTTGCTATGGTTGCCAGAGAACAACAAGAGATGCTCAGAGCCTATGAGCAGCAGCAGCTTGAAAGCGTTAGGTATAACAGTGGGTTGGAGGGAGTTGGCTCGGTTAGTGCCACTGGGTTTAACCAGAACCATATTGGTGCCGGTGCTATGTCACCTTCATTGCAAATGAGCAGTTTTCACAATGCCTTTCACATCCAACCGCAACAAGGGGAGCACCATCATCACCAGGCACAGCTTTTGCTTCAGGCACATGAAGGACAGCCATTGTCACAGCAACAACAGCAACCTCATCAGGTTCACCAGCAACAACAGAGGGAAAAAAGCGAGGAGGGTAGGAGTGGAGGTCCGTCTTGTTAAGGATTCTCCCTTCTGTTTTAGCCCTTATGAGTTCTAGGTACGTTGGTTCAATATCTTTGCATCTTTGAATTGCGAATAGTAGTTTAAGGCTATGCAAGCTACGATTTTTGACCACTTGTCCAAGTTTAAACAGTTTTTCTTCGGTTTTTCACGAATTTGGAAATTTTGTTTTGGGGAACTAGAAAGCCAAATTTACTCTTTTGCATAGAGCAGAAAGGATGGTGGGAAGAATTATTGTCTCGTCACTGCAAAGGATATTCTTTTCGTCAATATTATGTAGGACCTAGAGGCTAGATTTGTTAGCACACAACACATCCAACATGTTTTTTTCTTCTTTGTCCATGTCATTCGTTTTCACCCATCACCAAAAACACATTCACTTGAATCTCAGCGATTGTAACTGGATAATTGACAACTGCTTCGGCTAATTAGACACTCATTTGTTATATGCAACGTGAGGGGATAAATTATCTTTGGGTAGCAGACTAACTCAAATGCACTTTTCAAATCGTTTTGTAGTCTCTAGCTCAGAGACCCTCTTGGCTTTACATTGATAACAAAAAATCAAATTTTGATAAGGCCTTTTTTCTGAAGAATTTATAAAAACGTTGTTAGACATAAAATAGGTTTATAAAAGTTGAAATGTTTCCATTAATTTGTCTTTCTATCCTCTGTAAGAATTTCCCATAGATTTCTGTTGTCAAACTCCAAAAAAGGAAGGGGACAGTAAGAATAAGAGAAGAAACTATTTCCTAATGTTAATAAGAAATCATCTTCTGATTAATGTTTGCAACTAAAAGAAAAAGCGTGGAAATTTTCTCACTATCATAATTATTTTGTAACGCCATGCGTTGGGAATAACGTTAGAGGTGGCCCATCGTAGCCATCGAGTACGAGCGTTTCCTAATTCTTTCCTTGTTTTTCATCTATGCAGCACAGAACTGCCAGAGACAAATTAATAGAGTCATTGTGTGTTTGAGAGAGAAAGATTAGTATTTGCATTTCTAAGATTTGGACAGACTCACATGACTACGAGGTCTGAAGTCAGCATTGTCTTTTGGGGTTTGTAGAAAAGGACCTCATAGGAGATGACTTTATGTTTGAAATGTGGGGATTCTTGTTGATTTTCGAGTAAAAACATAGTAATAATATAGTTATATGTTTCGTTTTTTGTAGAAATAGTTCAGTACTTTACTCCAATGCAGAAGCTGAGAGTTAATACAATGGATGCATAGAAGTTAGTTTACATGTTATTCATGCTACTCAATCTCTTTTCCCAAGAGAAAGTTATGCAGTTTAGTTGATTAATTATATTTTTTTTACATTAAATTCCGTATAAATCCTGCTAATACATCAAGTCAAAAGATCCGAATAAGTTAAATATGCTATTGCTATTAAATTTTCTTCTTCTATTAATTAAGAAATAATTAGAAATCCAAACGTGTATTCACTATATAAACGCTTATCAAAATGGAAGCCATTGTTCTCCTATTATTTGTATTTAGCTTAGTTCTTCCATATGAATGACGTGAGGGTCACGTAGCAAGAGGGCTTGCTTTCTATTGCCTTACGCATAGCTTACGTACCTAAGACTAAATGAAAGATTAGTTTCAAAAAAATTCTGCATGCAGTCAGATAGAATAGTGACACCTATTTTTTATTCTCTATGCATGTGAGTTAATACTACGTTAAGTTTTTAAATTGCTTATGAATTTTATTTCTTATGCATATAAGTGTTATTTCTTTCTACATATAGTTTTATTCAACTTGTCATCAAACGCATACAATGATAAGTGCATATTAATTATTAACTGCTCTTACTGTAGTTCTAACTATAATTGTATTGTTTAGTACCTAATTTATTGTGATAAGTATTATGCCCATAACCATATGCGTTCCGCTTTAAAATACAATATTTTAAAAATCGGATCAAAAATTAAATTGTAAAATACGAGATTTAAGGTTTAAAAAGCTCAATCATATTAGATCGTTATAAATCCGACTAAAGATTAAATAAAATTAAAGAATTTGAAATATGATTCTTCTTATTAATAGATGAATTTAAAATTTAATTGAAAAAAGATATTATTAAATAAAAATTGAACGATTTATTTTAATTTATAAGAAATTATTAATTTTATTAATTATTTTTAATAATAAGAATTATTAAAATAAATCAAACCAAAATATAAAAAAATTAACAGGTCAAATTATTTAATAATTAATTTTTATATGGGCATCGATTTGACTCCAATTTTTTCTTCATTTCCGGTGTATCAACTACCTGGCGACATTACTTGTTAAGATTAAGGAGAAAGATTGAAAACAGAGATCGTAGCTGTGATAATAAGCGATCGAACGCCAACAACTTTGTTTAATCATACAGCTAAAATCAAAGCAAAAATAAACTAAAGGGATGATATGAAGGTGCAAAATAGAAAACACCCTTTTGTCTGCACGTAGGTTTTTCTACAATGACTGCACATGACAAGGTCTCTTGAGGGCAAATACAAGATCCGCATCTACGTCTTAGTATCTTCTTTACTTGTTCATATTCCTAAGTCATCACCTACCAAAGAATTAATAGCTAAATAAATTAACATCGGCGGCGTCACTATCATTTTTGCTGCTTTTGTTAGATTTGTGGGAGCCAAAGATCCATAGCTTAATTGTTAGATCTTTGTTTTATCTTTACTTCTGATTAAGTTCTTCAAAATGAAGAATTAAGAAATCCTTTTGTCGTGTTAAGAGAGGCTTAGTTCATCTCTGTCCCACATTACCACTGTAAATTACGTACGATATGGGTCCCAATTTAATTGGTTTTGTGTTTCTTTCTCTATACTTCAAAAGTCACCCCTACGCAATTCTAAATAATTTTAGCTAGCTACCTCACTATTATGTGTTTCTAGAATTGGAAGCAAAATTTACCATGTTTATACTACATTTATCTAAAATTTTCCAACTCAAACTCCTTCAATTGAGTTTAAATTTTCCTATTTGTGTTTCATTAAAATCTTTCAACCTAGAAATAAAATTGAATTTTATCTCTAAATTTTACAATTTAATTAGTTAAACAAAAAAGTAAAAACTTAATTTTGATTTAAATTTAATTTATATGAAGATAAGATTGAATTAGATATATTACAAAGTTTTTTACCAGTTTCTTAAACCCATTTACAGTATTAATCTATGGAGAGAAATACACGGAAACATAGAGAGATGGGGTAATTTTATGCCAAATGCATGCACGTGATGGATTTGTTGGCATATAGAAAAAGTTAAAAAGAGTAAGAACGGATGAGAGTTAATGGTAAAGCAAACCTCATTACACTCTACTTCAAAGCACTGCAAGACATAGCTAGGTTCTAAGTACGAAAGATATGAGGGAAGGATAACCTAACATGAAAATGAACTGGGAAATAACATTCACCAAAAGGGTAATAAGGTTGTGCTGTGCATGCAGAATCCAAAGCATGCGTCAAGTAAATATATTATATATATACAACAAATAAATGGAGCAGCAGGAAAGGAGGGATGGATGGGATGGCTCTACCACCACCACACTGGACCATATCTGTAGTCAGTAGTGGAACCGTAGGTAAGAAAGAGAAAGGGTATGTGTCTATGAATATGTATGTGATGAGAGGCAGAGGCAGAGGCAGATGTGGTCAGGTATTAGCATGAACAACAATTTCCACATCTCTGAGCCTCCATTGTTTAGTCCTTTTACTTCCTTTTTGTCCCCTCTCAGTCTCAGGGCATTCAATTCAATTCACTCTCTTTCTCTCTCTCTCCCTCCTTTAATCTCCTTCACCGTCCCGTTAAAGATAAGTCTGTACATTTTGCCATTACTGTCCTCATCCACACCTGTAGACTCCCTGCTCTAACGTCTGTATACCACTTCCACCGTTTTCATTTTCTCCACACCCTTCTTTCTTTTCTTCTCGTAAAACCCCAGGATCATACATTCTTTTGGTTCAAATGAGTAATTACAGATGCTCTAAGTGTTGACTGTCTCGTCAAGTGACTTTTGCATGTTATTATATCTAGTGATTTATTTAGGATCTAACTGGATTTAATCAGGGTTTTGATAAGGACTTTAGGAGAACTACGTAACAAAAGCTAGCTTATGAGGGTAGAGAGCCCAAAGTCCTTATAAATCTCATATTAATTTTGTATTTAATCAATATGAGATTCAAGTCTCATACCTTGTAATTAGATCAGACCGTACCAGGTTTTTAATTCTCTACTTTCGTTTTGTTATAAAATTCCATTTGTTTTTCAATTTTAAGGAATGTTAATATTAAGAGTCTCTTTCAAATAATTTCGGGAGGATGTTGTAACTTTTGTATTAAATAAAAAAACCTCATTTAAAAATAATTAAACTCAAGTGTGTATTTGTAATCGTCAAATTATCTTTGAAACGTAACCTGATTCTTTTACCAAAGATAATTTTGCTTAGTATGCACGTCATGAGTCACAAGTTGACTTGGATCATTTTCAACTTGGACACACAAAAACACGAGAGAGCCTCGTAATTTGCGAAAGATCAATAATTAATAAAGAGCGGTCAAAGTGAAAATTGAAAAGAAAATTAAGAAGTCGGCCAGTAATTACATAACTAAAAACCCGAATGACTGACAAATGATGAGATAGTAAAATCAAAATGGTCCATCCACCCATCAGTTCATGTTCTTAATATAGGGTTTATTCAGTTTGACAAATTGTAAGGACAACACGCGTCAATCATAATCACTAAATATAAGGTTTAGTCACCTTGACAGCAACCTTTTTAACGTACGCGTCAATCAAACGCACTGTTCTGTATGGTCTACGACTCTACGGCTGCTTTTCACGTTGCCTTTTCTTTTTCTGTCTATCAACTGTCTCGTGACTCGTGCTTGTTGAAGCTGAGGAGGAGGGGGGGGGGGGGCAGTACTGGAGGTAGTGTTATGACGAGAGAATCGAGAAACCATGACTAGTCAATGAGGAATGAGTGAAATGCTCATTGTCTGGTTGAGATGACGACAACTGCCAAGCATTAATGAGTGTTTTGTTTATATGGGAAACAGAGCAGCTGCATCGCTCGTTTCAATGGCTGGCACCACCACGGACTGTGCCTGGGTTTAACTCGCATGGTACACGGACGGGCTCTGCTTCAATGCAAAAAGAGGCTTGGCCATTTGCCATTTGCCTTTTGATTGTTGTCTTGTTCTGTTAGGTTTTATTTAATGCCATCATTTTACATTTGGCGCCTAATACGTCTAATGATCATCAATTATTTATTTTATCCTTTTTATTATTTACTTAAATTATTTTATTCCTTACTCTACACGTTGGATAGTGAAGCCCCTTTGTGACGAGAATGAATAAAAACGATTTTCCCCCCCAAATCATAAAAAAATTTAGTCTTATGATGAGACTATGAGAGATAACAAAAGTATAATAAAGATAAGTCTTATCATAGCAACCAATAAAAAGAGATAAAATATTTATTTGGAATTCAAAATAATATACTAAAATGAGTAATTTAATTACCCAAATTTCAAAGTTGAACTCTTTTACCCATTTTGAGTTATATCATAAGAAGGCTATTTTATAACTTGTTAATTATAACATGAAGTAAGGAGTTTCTATTTCTTTAACTCGAGTTTGCTACACATATCAAAGCCCTTCCTAATTTAGAATTGGTCTTTCACATGCATAATCTCCCGAATTATGGATATGTTATTGCCGAGTGAAGTTGCTAAAGAGGAGAGTATTGGATTACTAAGAAATTATTGCCAAGCTTCTCCACCAAATAGACGTTGCCTGAGGAGAAGATGCAATGAGGTAACTTGTTTATGAATTTGTCTAATCTCAATTCTTCAACACAGACTATGGCCCTAATCTGATCCTGCCCCAGGAAAAAAGGAGCTGGACATTGGTACACAACCAGTGCTTCCAATTCTGCATCCGCCATACTTTATACCATAAAGACATTTGAGTAAGCCTTCATCAGCGGTGACGCAACATGGGATGATGCCGATCATGATAGACTTTCCGACTGGTTGCAGCGGGCAGTTGGTGATACGTGAGCCCCAGCTTTAGCATCATCATCAAAAACATATATAACCGTAAGCAACAGCGGCGAATGTTTGGGAGCAGTGAGGGATGTATAGGAGCAATGAGCGGTAGCAACAACAATAACTACCACAGGGTTTCAATCTTGTTAGTTTTGCTGTTGCAATAGCACCGTCAACTTTCGCTTTAGTCACGTTCAACAATAACTACCCTAATCCGATTCAACCACAAGCCCAACCTGATCACCAACATCAGCTTCAGGCACAGCGTTTACTTCCCTCACATCCAAAGTCACAAGTCGCAACAACAGCTCCTATGACTATGAGCCCAAGCAGCAGCAAAGGTCAGGAAGTGAGGAGAGCGTTGGTCCAGCTCGTTCAGTCTTATTGAAACCGTGTTTCCTCTAGGGTACATATTTTCTTCACTATCAATGGGTAATTGTTGTTGGCTGTTGGTTTTCTCGTGGATTACACGAGGGTTTGCGAACCCTACTCATTCGAGGTTATTGCATTCTGTCGATTAATGGGTGATATTGTGCTCTATATCAGAAGTTTAGCAGTTCTATTATTCATAAACAGACAAATGTATTTACTAGGATGGAATGATGTTGTTATGAGCTAAGCGAAGGCAGTCTCAAATTGTATATAACTTAAAAAGCATATTGGTGAGAGTCTGAGACCCTGCATTTCAGTGGACTCTCACTGTACTGGGTGTTGTTGTTATATACAGAACGTTGAAAATTCAAACTTAGTAACCATTTGAGAAAGACAAAAAGTTTCCCATACCCGACAAAAATCGCTCAACTGGTGAGACTTAGTCTGCTTTGCTAATCAATCCCAGACAGTGACCTAGATTTCAGCAATTTTCGTTTTAAGATTGATTTTTTGAATCTAATAAAGGACAATATTTTCTTTGAAGTGACACAATAGTATTAATTATTCAATTATCTATCTTTTTAGACTCAAGAGGAGGTGCTTCCTCAGATTGTTTATATATGTCCCACTCGAGTTAAATCCTGAAAGAATATTTAAAGCATTGCTTCAGCTTTCTAAAATGAAAACGAACAACGAAGAAAAAAGGCCAATTATTGCACTGATTAACGATTTGTTTTAGTATGTTTGTAAGGTGAGGGAGTTCTTAAAACTTCCGGTGGCTGCCTTTTGGTTCCATACCTTTTTGTCTTGTTGAAGCGTGAGATAAAGACAAAGATATCGTGACATGTTGCATTGCTTACCATGCATCCACACCACACGGGTTCCACCAATCATTAGTTCTCGAGGTTCATCATCATATGATTGTGAAAAAAAAAACCATCATCAAGATTCAATGAACGTTTCGATTCAGGGACACAAGTTAAGCTATTTAGTCTACTGGGGTAACCTGTACGTTGCATGCTTTTAATGGCATCTATTATTTGTGGCCAGTGGGGGGAATAATGTCAAGAAGAGAGTACGTAATCACAGTATCAACTTGTGTATGTTGTAAAATGACAAACATTCAGAACACAAGTGATGACAAAAAGTGGTCAGGGTTCTATATTTCCGTTTAAAGAGGTCTACTTTTCTTGGGAGATCGATTCAACTGGGGTACTGACTTTTCCATTAATACGTAACATTTATCTCATACTAAGAGAGGCCTTGAGTACCACTGTATTACTAACTCTAATGGTGGAGATTTTGGCATCAATTTAATGATTGAATAAGGATTCTGTCATCCAAAATTTTAAATTGCGTAATACAAGTTATATTATAGTCACAAGTGATTGCCGCAAGATGAAAAATAGTGAGTTGATTAATAGAGGAACCATTGAACTTGATCACGAATGAAATGACCACATGCTTCATTTGTGAGTGGAAGACAGAATCGACATACAAATTCATAGCACCCACATTGTCACAGTAAATGATCAATTGATCTTAAAGAGAACAAATCCAACACAATAAAAGCAATTGACGTATGTTCTGATAAGGGTAAAGATTGTTTTTTTGATTGTTTATCCTAGTCTATTACATAGTCTGTTACATAGCTTAGCTTTAGCTTTCTTATCTTAATTTGGTATACAACTTAATTAGATTAGCTCTTTCTTACCGTTAGCTTTTCTATAACAACCATGTAGCTGTCTTGTATGTATAATTGGTCGTCCACATCAATAATACGTTTAAGAAGTTTCTATTATAAACTCTTTTATGGTCTTAGAGCCAAAAGTGGTTCAGCAACCTATGACCGTTGCTAATATCATTTCAACCTTCACTACTACAACTGAAAACATAGTCTCCACTCCACCAAATGTTGTTCAACAATTACATACAAAATTAAATGCCACCAACTACCTATTATGGAAAGCCCAATTAATGCCAATATTAAACAGCTACAAATTAGCTTATTATATATGTCGATAGTACAATAACATCTCCTCCACAAGCTGGTAACAAAGGACCAAACCCTGTGGTTCATAATGTACTTAGTTAGATAATTAGCTCACTACAGAAAATTAGACTATAGGCAATAAATGAAAACGTAATCAAGTTGTCAAAAAATCACACATGATTATTTCCGATGTTTTTAAACATCACTAATTTCTCATAGAAAAAAATTATACAGGACATATCCCAAAATCATAGGCAAACATTATTAGCTAAGAATTTTGTTGTACCTAAAATACTATAACTATGTATCTAAATATGAGTATAAGTCAACATTGAAAGGAAATTTTTTTTAGCCCAAATGGTAAGCAATGGAAAAGAAATTGTAGCCAATACTTTTTGGCTACGTTTTATACATTCTTAGTGATATATGTTTTGCCACGTTTTTCTAGTTCCCGTGTTAAATCTTTTAACCACGTTTTTTATAACTTCGTAAGCAAAGTCTTTTAATTATGAGTGTGAAAAACATTGCCAAATATTTTTTGTAACTTTTTGCATAATCTATAATGTTGAGCAATTTGCAATGTTTTGTATATAATGTATCAATACATATTTTGTTATGAATTATTTAGTTATTATTATTAAATTAAGTCATAGAGAAACATTATTAATTCAAAATGTTGAACATTCCTTATATAAGTAAAATTATATAAGTATAATCAAATTGTACCAATAAAGTAATATAACATTAATTATTGATCCTTTGTTTCTACACAAAATATTATTAATAGTTTGAGCATTCCTTATAATTTGTAAACAAAAAACTTCGAAGAAGAAACTTCATAAATTGGAATATATCTTAAAATACTTTCAAAGATGCTCAAATCAACACAAAGTTTGAGCATGACCCAGATGAGTACCAAGTGTTGTCCAAGTCTATAACCCCGTAACAAATGAGAAGGTTGGTTAAAGTTAACTAAAATTATTACGTAAAAATTGATACAATCCTTACTTGATTCAAATTAAAGTAAGCACTACATAATTTTACCATTCACAATAGGATCCTTCATCAATAGCATCTTCATCCATCCTGTAATTCGAATATATCTATGTAGATAGGTATAGGAAGTGATAGAACAAGGCTAGGACCTAGAATCAATTCCCTTCACTTTCCTCTTCATTTCCATCATAATTCGGGCTAAGTAAATTTTTGAATAATATATCATGTTTTGCTAATTTAGATTGATTTCTTTTCCCTTGATTACTTCAGCATTTAATGTAGTGTTAAGCTTGTTGTTTTTCTCTTTAAGTTGTTAAATGATTGTATCATATGTAGAGGTTGAAACATTTGGCTTAGGACTATAACCACGACCTTTAATATAACCCAAACAAGTACTAAGTATTATATCACAAATCACATTTGCATTGAGCTCATTATCCTCAAATTTAGACTTCTACAATATCTTTTGTATCTTATTTTAAAATAAAAGAAGAAAACCAATATTCGATCAATATATTACCACTACATTAATAAATGAACAAAAATATTTATACTTATATAATTATTTTCTGGTTCTTGTGACACCTATCCTTTACATTCCTTACAATAAGTGAGTTTATATAATATAATCCCATCACACTCTTGTCCATCTAGTTTGTAATATTCGACCTCTTAAAATTGTTAAGAGATTAAACTGTTAGCTTGAGCCATATGAGTTATTTCATTTAAGAATTTACGAGATGCATTTCATTCACATGCATAAAATTCTTATACAAATATGAATAATGATTTAGAAAATATTGTAAGAAAGTATATGCACTCAATTGACACATTTCGGAGTATGGAACGAAAATGAATATTCAATGTTTTGCATTTTGATTTACCAATAACATGAATTGATGGATTATAATTAATAAATTGAGAATTTATTGTTGCAATTGAGTAATTGATGAGGTGATATGTGCATCTAGTCTAAGAAAAATGTTAAAGAGCAAGACAAATTGATACATGAGAATTTAGGTTGATTAGGCCTATGAAATGATGACATGTGACATTGGAAATAAGTGACAAATGGCTTAATTAATTGGATGACAAGTGGCTTGAGTATATGAGGGACAAGTGACACTTTATACTTGTGACATGTGGAGCTTTAGAATAGTGACATATGTAACTTTACAAATGATGACACATGTAGCCTTATAATTGGTGACATGTGTAGCCTTACAAGTTGTGAAATATGTAGGCTTAAATGAGTGATATGTAGAGCCTAAAGGAAGTGACACATGGACCAATGTAATAGTAATATATGGACAAATAGAAGGATAACATATGTACCCATAGAAGGGTGACACATGGACCAATAGAAGGATAACACAGGTACCAATGGAATGGTAACACGTGGATTAGTTTGACCTTTTTAAATTTTCTAGAGAAAATGGATGAAAAAGGCAATAGAAGTGAGAGTGGAGATCGATCATAAGGCTAGAAGAGAGAGAAAAACGAAAATGAGAAGAGAAGGAAAGAAAAAAGGGAAGAGAAGAGGAGAAGGAAAGAAGTTATCAAGGTAAGTTGAAATTCTGATTTCAATTTTACCTTTCTCTTTCGATCAATCTTTCATATCCTTAGAGCACGAATTTGAAGAAACTCAAAAAATGAAAGTTATAGATATATGTCTTAAATTGACCTCTGTAAAAGTGGCTTGACCAACATAGTGACTAGAGCTTGAGTTATTATTGTGTCCTTAATACTGCCTATGATAGACCCCTATACAGAAACCTTGTATTATTTCCTAACTTTTGAAGACCTTAGAGTCTAAATTAGTGAAAGTATAAAACATGAAAAATGATTATTGATGTCTTATTAATGTTTTGTGAAATGGTTTGGTTAGGAAATGTCTTTATAATGATTTATTGAAGGTTGAGTATTGGTTGGCAGTCTGTTTATTACAAGAAATAGGACATAATTCATATAGAGATTATATTTTAAAGGGCGAAGTTGATTGTGTAAGTTTTAGATATATTAAGACTAATGGAAGTTTAGTTTCAGGGGGCATAAGAATCATGGAATTTGGATCTTTGTAGAGAGAGTTATGATTAAAAGAAGACAACTTATTCATAAAGGAACATTAGGCAGAAAAGGATATAAACATTGTACATAAGGCTAGGTTAGCTTAATGGTTGAGGAGACATTGAGCTGAACTAGGAAGTGAATTATTGACCTATTGACATATGTTAGAATAACATTTATGTTGATTGATTAGTGATTAATTTGATTGCGGTGTTGGTATTGAATGTGTGTTGGGAATTTAATGAATGGATTGGTTATGTTATGTTTTGATTTTGATGCTTGAAAGACCATAATTTGTGAACTACCAAATGAATGATTTAAATTGGAATTAGACTTGAATTGATGAGGAATTGAAACATCTTTAAGGTATAACTGATGAACTATCTTAAAGGTGTCAAAATTTGGAAGAAAAGTGCAAGGAAAGTGAAGGTGAACTTTCGGTTCACCCATTCCACGATCGTTGGAATTGTATTTTCCTTCCCATGATCGTGGAAATGCTTGGCAGTGAGAAATAATTGTGCTTTGTGTTCTGGTTGAACCATATAAGGATAAGGCACTATACATAGGTGTATTTGGACTTGATTGAGGCTTAAAATGAACTTAGTTTGATGATGAATCAATTGGTTAAGTGTTTGATGAGTTTAGGTTAATAATTGATGTTATAATTTATGGAATGGATTGTTTGATATCAATGTATATGAATTTTGGAAGTATGAATTGTTAATGGTATAAGGATGTTCCCATGAATGCAAATGTGATTCAAAGCATATGAATAATGTGAATTATCTATAAATGAATGAGAATTAGAAAATTGTGTGAATATAAAGCATTTGAAAAGGAATGGTGATCGTATGATTGATGAATTGAGAGTGATCAAACTTACTTAAGGTATAAACATAATTTCAATCAAGTTATGTACAAGTTATAATGAATGAATGATCAAGACTTGTGAATAAGGATACATACCCGAAATAGTCAATTGAGCATGCATTGAACATGACACATATTCATGTACATGGATGAATAATTATGTGATTGATCAACTTAATAATATGTGAATTATGTGTGTATTGCATGACAATAGAAGCACAAATACACTGACAACATCTAGACATTGCCGGATCATTAAGGCAATAGCTTACTGGAGAATATTGAGAGTTGACCTATATGTATAATCTCAGTTATATATGTGTTTCTGTTTGCATTGTTTTGATTAATCTTTATATGTATATTGAACTGATATTGATATGATTGTGATATTGATAATTCCAGACATTGATAGTTCGAGGAGTTTGATATTTGGGATTATATTGGAAGTGTTTTCAAATTGAATGTGCAATATAAAAATTGTGTACTCAACTAAATGTTGGATGCTGGACTCAAATCTGATGACTGTTCTAAATGACTATGCACATTAAATGAAAGTTAATGATAGCATATTATGTGAAATGATGCATTCCACATGAATATGCATGATCAGATAAAGGAGTCGTGACCGGAGCGACCAGTCTGAAAAGAGCTTAAAGCTCAGAAATATGCACACAAAGCCACAGGTTTAACGATTAATGAGCCAGATATCCACAATAAGTATGAGACAATTGTGAAATGAGCCCGATATTTGCAACAGATACGGAACAGTTATGAAATGAGCCCAATATCCACAATGGGTACAAGATAGTTAAATAGGCGCTCAGTCACAACAAAAATAAAAATAAAAATTGAGTCTCATGTACATTGCGTATATATATCTTTACATGTATCATGTGAATAATTGCAAAGAATGACTGAATTAAGTTGATATAATGATATGCTATGTTTATGTACATGTGGATGATATGAATGATTGAATTATTTTGAAATGATTATATGAAATGCTTGTGTTCATAACGGATTTGTTGGAATATCATGTATATTGCGATCAAATACTAAATTCTGAATGTTGTGATATATGAGATTTGATTCTAAATGATGTGAGATACTGATTGAACTATGTTATATACTTGTGATGTTTATATCTGTTTGAGTGAGCACATCAATGATGGTTTACTTATTGAGTTCGCAAATTCATCAAAATTGCAACATTGATTTTCAGGTTCAGAGGAGACCTAGCTAGTTTAGTTAAAGTAACTTCTGCATTTGGTTATGGGTCAGTATCGGGATCAATTGTACCTACAAATGTCTTAGTTATGTTTTATCAAGGATTGTATCTTTCAACTGTTGTATATTGTACATGTGAATTTTGAAAATATAATGACCTTTGAGACTGTATATATTTGTGAATAAAAATGGAACAACATGAATATTGGAATGTTTTATGTTATGTGTGATGGATTAAAAAAGTAAAAAAATGAATTGATTTAACCATTTTAATGTGCCATTTTCGTAGAGTATGTTCTCAAATATCCTTCGGTATGTCGGGCATATGCTCTATGGGAGTGGCATGTTAAATTTTGGTATCAGAGCCCAGGTTTAGCATCTTATGTTGGGACCCGATCTTGAAACCGGACCCCAACCGGAAAACTAAAACGACAAAAACAAAAAACCAAAGAACGAAAATCGAACCCGAAAGTGGACTGAAGTGAAAATGGAAGCAACCGAAAGAATCGAAACTGAATTGAAACGAAGAGTAAAACAGAATTGAAAGAAGAAAACGAAAGAACGGATTTCTTATCGAATTCGAAGCGGAACAAAACGGAAGCAAATCGAAACAAACGTTTCAAAACGAACGGAAACAAATGCCGACATCCGACAACGCAAATCTTAGAAAACGAAACGTTGTGTTGGAACCCTAAGACTAAAGCAAATCCAAAAATCGGTATAGATTACTTAAAACTGGTATAATTTTTTGTTCATTCTTATTCATTGCTTTCATCTTTATCAATCTTATACAAAGCATTTAATTTCCCTTTTTGCAATTTCATCCTCAAACAAATCTCAATTCATAAAAACATTCATACTTATCCCAAAATTCATCTATTATCCAAATCTTATCTCATT
>JAOQMR010000213.1:5747290-5788833 GCA_027563865.1 Erythroxylum pelleterianum
TGAAAGAGGGGTTGGAGGACTTTAGGGAAGCCCCATGTCCGTTAAACGGACACGGGAGTACGTTAAACGGACATGGGGCTTCCCTAAAGTCCTCCAACCCCTCTTTCCATTAAACGGACCTTTGCGGGTCAAAAAGGACCCTTTGCATTCCCCATGTCCTTTAAATGGACATGGACCTTCTTGGGTGAAAATTGCAGTTTGGGCGTTTCATGTCCGTTAAACGGACATGCACTAGAAAGATGATGCATTTTGACCAACTTAGAGGCAGAATCAGGTTTTGTGATCTTCATGAAAGTTGTAGGTCTAGATGTCTTCTTTCCAATGGTTTAAAAACGAAGTCAATCCGATATTTGTGGTGAAAGTTATGACAATCACGCCAAAGTACGTTCAAATCGATTTTGGGTGTGATCATGGTTTACTCTTTTGAGCATAACTCCCTCATTCGACTTCCGATTGAGGTGATTCTTAGACGAATAGATTCCTAAGACATGTATCTTTCTCTCCATGAAAATTTGTGTCATTTGGAGTTATTTTGAGAGAGTTTGCATTAGAACAAGTGAGAGGTCGGATAGGAGAGCATGTTTGAGATATGTGCACATTTTGGCATTTTTGACGATATCTTGAGCTATAGAGCTCCGATTGAGGTGATTCTTTCTTCAAATTAAACAAGAGACTTAGAGCTATGATTTACATGAAGAAGTCAAATTGAAATTCAGATTTGAAGGTTTCCAAATTCTATCCGCAAGCAGGAGAAATGAGTTCAAGCATAGTGACGGAATTGTGTGGGGGCACTTCTGAGCAAATTTGTGAGTGAATTTTTGGGATGTCATGAGAATGAAGTTGTATTGATAATGTCTATTAAGGGTTCAATGAAAAAAAATTTATAACCCTTTATGGTTATAGGCATGCACGCTCAAGTTTCATGTTTTATGGTTCAAGAGTTAGGTTCCGGAAACGGTGCCCAACACTCACTCATACATGCATCCAACTCTTTTTGAACTTTCTTGAGTTTGAAAAAAAAATCTTACTAATGATTTCTAAACTTTTAACTAACCCATCATTTGTCATATCATTATCACTATCATTACAAAAATTAAGATTGGATGTTATCTCATCATTTTCCATGGAAGTAAAGCATATATGAGCTATATTTTCTTTTGAATGCTCGCTTTTTGGATTCACTTGTGTCATCCAAAGTCAATGCTTTAAATGTTTTTTTTGTCCGTCTTTTCCTTCTTATAATTTCTTTCATATTTCTTGTTATCTTTGAGTTAAGGACAATATGAATTTATATGACTGAGTTTTCTACATTCAAAGTGAATAATGTTAGAGGATTTATATTTTGAATCATTTTTCTTTTTTTAAAGTCCTTTCTTTTGGAAAATTTTTTCTTCAAGATCTTCTTAAATTCTTTAGCGAGTAAGCTAACGTCTTCTTCTTCGCTTTCACTAGTTAATATCTCTTCCTCTTTACTTGATTCTTCATTCAAGGATTCGACTGCTAAATTATTTTTCTTTGAAAGCGACATTTCTTCTTGCGTCTTTTAGAGCCTTATTTCGTATTTGAAGAGAGATTCAATAACTTTATCTTATAAAAATGTTATTAGATCCTTAGCTCCTTATATAGCGTCAATTTATCTTACCTCATCTCCGGAAGTGACCTAAGCAACTTTCTTACCAATTCAACATTAGTATTGGTCTTTCCTTACATTTGATTGCATTAATAACATCAATGAATCTAATATACATGTTGTAAATGCTTTCATCATGCTTCATTTGAAAAAATTCATATTTGATATTTTAGCATGTTATCTTTGTTCCCTTAACTTGATTTGTACCCTCATGAGTAATTTCTAATGTATGTCAAATGTCATAAGTTGTTTCATCTTTAAAGACTATTAAATTTATTTCTTCCTAAAGCAACAAAAAAGGATGTGTATGACCCTACTATTTAAGAAGACTAATATCTTATCTTGAAGTTCTCATTTTTTTCCTTTGATTTGGGTTCCTTTTGCTCATCTAAAATTTTTGTTAAAATAAAGGGACCATTTAACACTCTTTCCTAAATGTCTATAGTTTCAGCCATTAAGAAGAATCTTATCCTTGTTTTATGATAAAGATAATCATTGTCATCAAAGAAATATGGTCAATTAATGCTTTGTCCCTCTTGGTTAAATGATTATGATAATGCTCCTAAATATGCCATTATGATCCTTATTATAGGATTTTGTTAGAAATACCAATCTAATGGACTCGCATTAATAGAGGGGGTGAACTGGGTGTTAACAAAATTCAACAATTTTTCTAGCCAATATAACAGATTGGTTAACCAATACATCAAATAATGTTATAGAAAACTCTCAATACTTCAAATTTAATAACTTTAACCTATATTGGTCCACTAATAACCTATATAGGTCGACCAATCACTAAAAAATGATTTTAATAACTTCAAATGTTTAAAACTAATTTGTTTAATCCAAATATGATTAATACACTTTATAAAATATATCTAAATATTATTTGAAAGATCAAGAGGTTTTTATACTAAAATCAAAAACATCAATGTGTCTTGATAAATGTGAAGATGAAGATTCATGTAATAAAGTAAGATGAAATGGTTATGCATGGTGAACCTTTTGGAACATCAAAATAAAATAATAATACAAAATGTGAAATGACCTTAATGAGCTTTGATCTTCTTTTTTTGCTTGTTTTGATCTTCATTTCATCTATTGCAAACTTCAATTTCTCTTTTATCAACTTTATACACTATCTTCTTGAGTTTATAGCTTCCTTTTATTGTATTGTTGCTTTACATCAAAATAATAAACACTTTAATAATAATTATGTGTTGTTATCATCAAAATATCAGTTGGAACCTTTCTTGGTTCAACAAGTTTCTTTCTGAATTAAGAGGTAGAAGGATGTGGTGTAATGTGATATGGTTCCCATATAAGCTGGTCATATTATTTTAGGATATCCTTAATAATTTGATGAGGAGCTACATGATCGACATAAGAATCACTATTTCTTTATTGTGACTAACAAACTGATCAACCTTGATCCATTATCGCTAAAGCAAGTTTGTGAATATGTTGATTTGAGGACAAATCCTTTTAATTAGAGGCAAAATGACATGAATTAAGCATCTACTCAAGTTACACAAGCTTTTAGTCCAAGAGGATACGAAGATGAGCTTGGATAAGTTGTAACTAATCCAAATTAAGTATCAAAATTTATTGGAGATTGAAGAACATTGTAGAATAGATAATACATCACTTTCACATATCGTATTAGATTCCAAAATATGATACAGTGTTGGTCGTGTTTGCGTCTAAAATAAGTTTAAGAAGTAAATTGTTGTTGAATGTAGTGAGACCAATGCCAAACTAGCCTTTAATACAAACCCTTAAAATTTCAAAATGTAACCAACGTCAGATATAAAGCTAGATAAGTGTTAGTCGTGTAGTTTAGTTGTTTATAGTTTTGTTATTTTTAGAGTGTTATTTCCTTTTAAGACTCTAATTCTTAGAGTTTTATATATATAACAAGTTTCTTATTGTTATAATATACAGTTCATCATTACTATTAATCAATCAAAAAGTTTTAAGATAGTTTCTTCAATCTTTTTAGAATAAATCTTATTTAGGTTTTCTTAAAAATTTGTGATTTTATCCATCTTGCTAGTAGTCGTTAATCTTAGATTCTTATTACTCTTAATCCTTTCTTTTTTGTATTCCTATTGTTAATTCAAACTTATTTTAATAGAATTTCTTGATCTTATTCATATTAGTATTGAATTTTACTAATCCCATTCCTGAGTAAGAAGGTTATGCAAGGAGAAGACTAGAAAGAAAAAAGTTTGACAAATTCTAAGAATTAGCTCTAATATTACAAAGAGATAAAAGATAAAAGAAAATTATAACTTATCATCTCATTGCAAAAAAGCTAAATTTATACAATTCACTATAAAAATGATGAAAAACCCAAATACAACAGGAAAATTTACAAAATTAAAAAAAATCATAATCACATAAATACGATGTTAAATGTTATTGGTTTCCTTTTATGATTACAAACTATACAAGCGCAATTGCGGCAATCACCATGATTGTATCATATAGGAATAAGCTTAGGGTCGCCTAGTTTCACTTCTACTTTTTTGTTGTAATTTTTAGTTTTAGTTTTTAGTTTTTAGTTTTTGTTTTTTAATTACAAAAACTTGTTTGGTAGAGATTTTTAATATCAAACTGAAACTGAAAACCTACTTAGTTGAGATTTTTAATAAAAATTTGAAAATAAAAACATGTTTGGTTTTATCCTCCTATTTCTATTTTTGTAACTATACTCTTATATTAATAATTTCTAATATAATATATTGTATTTTTAAATTAATTAATTCTTAAATTAATTAACTTTATTTTTTAATTAATTAAAATATTTTTAAAATTTTATTAATATAAAGATTTATACAAAATATAAAAATTGACTAATTGTATTTTTAAATTAATTAAAATATTTTTTAAAATTTATAAATTTTATTAATATAAAGATTTATACAGAATTTAAAAATTAATAATTAAATTAAAATCATACAAATAGAAAACAAGGATATGTTATTTTTCTGTCAAAGAAAAACATGTTAAAATTCAGAGAAACGATATTTTCTTGTCTTTGTAAAATTGTTGTGATTTTTTATTTTCATAAACAAAAAACTGTAACAGAGTTAAATAAACATTTTTTACTTACCTGTTTTTATTTTACAAAAAAAGAAGAAAAAAAGGGGAAACAAACAGCCCTTAAGGTTTATGTCTTAAGGTTTATGTTTTAATTGTAATTTGTAAGCAATGTTTCAAAGTAATTGAGAAAGATGAATGCATCATCGGAGGCTGAAGAGTCGTTGATGACATTCAGATACGTCGGTTTGGGACATTTGACATTTCAAAGAACAGCTCGATGCAAACTGTTTTGGGTCGCTAATCTAAAACCACCCAAATAGAATCAAAATAGTTATCTATGGTAGCAGTCTCTGCCCCCAAAAAAAAAATCTAGCATCTTGTTTCGGTATGATTTGTATGTTTTTGGGTGAGCGTATTAATTACATTTATCCATATCTACAGGTTTGGATTTACCTGAATAATGGTAATGGGGTCCCCACATGTTTGCTATTATTCCTTCCTCCTCTTGTTTTTATTGTTGGCCGCACTCATCAATTTCTGTAGCAAAATTTCAATACCCTTGTATATGAAAGGACTACAGGAACATAAGCTTGAGTTTTAATTAGATTTATCAACATAGAATGATAGGTCTCCTCCAATTCCTCTTGCTATGTTTTAATAATTTCCATCGACAAAACGTGGTATGTGCTCAAGGAGATCCTACCACCACTGATGATGCCCACAAAAAAGAGGAGAAGAGGTCTGCTCGATATTGCAGGCAACAAAAGCACACGTGTCATTTGTCTAATACTACCTTTGACATCAAGGAATAGTAATTTTATCATTAGCAGTTCCATCAACTTGGAAAAGTAAATATTTAAGTGCTTGGTATTGTTTCGAGTCAATTTAGTGGGTATAAAGCCGAAATCTCGGGGTGGGCTCTTCATATCTTCTCCTGAGTATTGATAAATATTTCCTGAAAAGTACAACCGTGACATTAACACCAAGTTGTAGTCTCACACATGTTTTACACACGAGGAAATGATACAAATTTTCAAAGGAACGAACGATTCATTAGACTCAAGGCTAACACTACTTTGTATTATTGGCTCCTTTTGGTCTTGAGCATACGGTACAACTGGTGTAGGTTTGAGATCAGGTGGACAGGACGGGATAGGCATTTCAGGATTTTGAAACTTAACACCACCTAAGCTAGATCATTTCAGAAATATAGACTCCTGTTAAACTAGTAACGTATTACCAAGAACCAAGAACAAGAATACGTTAAGTATATAGCATCTTTCCATGTGGTAACCTTTGAAATTGACAGTTGGGATGGGAAGCACGTTGATTTTATCAGCAAGACTAGGCAATAATTTAGTTGGAACTGAAAGCAAAAATGAACAAATACCCTTCTGAATTATCACAACTCAACAGATATTGCAAATAAAACTGCAAATATCTTGAAAGTACTGTTGGAAAATCATGTATGTGCTGTCATCTTTTGTCAATCAACTACCTAGAATTCAGAAATGTGCATTGACTATAACAGGTAAACCACAGCACACAAACGGGAGGACAAAATGAAGCTGGATGAGACTTTTCCATGAAGACAACTCAAACTTCTCCATGAGACTGGCAAAAACCTCGTAGCATCTTTCTTGTATTGCCCCAAGGTTAAAGAAACGCAAGTCAACATGAATTCCTGTAATTGTCATCTTTTTTTATTCTAATGCTACATGTCTACAATCCAAATTCCCCATGCATATCTGTATCTGCAAAATTAATGGGGACCAGGATCAGACTGTCACTATGTATCGGTTTCTGTTTGCTTGTGAAGCCTGCTGTTCCAACTGTGACTCTCTGATTTCTCATCTTCTTCAGCATCCTTACTAGAGGTGTATTTGGCAGACTCAGTTCCAAGAAGAGGTCCTTGTGGAGAAACAGACTCAGAAGTGCTCAGGTTTGAACGGTCTGATGCCTTCCATAAGCCATTAGATGAAGCCGTTGGACCCGGATGCTTGCGGATATGAAGCCTGTATTTCTGCTCACACAAAATATTATAGTTAGTTCTCCATTATAGAGTGATACTCAGCAGCAGAGACTGGTTGGAGGTGAATAACTCACTTGCAAATGGCTTTTAACCTCATCATTGATGAGGCCATCCACTTTCATAAGCTCCCTAATCTGTTTAGGTGTGGCCACTGCAAAACAGAATAAACCTAATTTAGGTCCTTGAAAGTTGTTTGGGATCCAAGTCATTAAGCACGTTTTGGTTGTCACAACACACACAAGAACAACGCTTTAAAGTAACAATATCCCCTATCCTCTTCGCAGGTTTCAGATTCCCAAGTATATCATTAAAACATTTATGCTTCAAGAATAAAGAAAGTTGAAGGAAAAAATGCTTGTCCTTAATTACTAACCTTGAGGTCCTCCAAGTCGTTCAAGAGCATCAATAAATCGATGGTGAAGCTCCGGTGACCAGCACCTCCTTTGTTTCTTGTTACCCTGATGTTGATGAATTGTAGTTTGGATTCTCATTTGCTTATTGGAATTGCCTGTTGATATCCAATTGCAGGAACCAAGTTTAGAGACTGGAGCCATAGGAGAGAGTCCAGTAACTTGTGAAATAACCTCCTCTTCCTTCTTACCAGTTCCATCAAATTCAGGAACAGCCTTAAATGGAAGAAACCCTGTACTTCTGTTGTTACAGAACTGAATTGGGTTCTCGCAAGTTGACTGATCATCGTCTTCATCACTCTTATACCGACATAATGTACAAAATAACCCAAAAGTTCAATCTCGTAAATCCCAGGAAAAATTGAAATATTCTTCATCTTTTTACGAATTTAATTACCTTTTTTGATTCAGACTTTTCGTCTTGTTTCTGACAATCAAAGTTAATATCATTGCTGCTCCAAAGCTGCACCGAGCTCATCCACATCCTTTTGTCTTTTATATCATCCTCTAACTTAACCTTCTCATCTTCATCACAATTCATTTCCAAACCTTCAGGTTTCTCATTCACTACTCGATCAGTCGATTCCTTGCACCGCATTGCTTCATCCTTCAATCTCTCAATAGCTACAAAAGAAAATAAAAAAAAAAAGAAAGATAAAACCCCCCATCTTTAGAAACTCATTAATCAGACAAATAAGAAAGAGGAAAAGACTCGAACCATCATTCAAGAGAAGCATGCTAAGAGGGAGTTCACGTTTAAAAGCATCGATCTTTCTCAGCTCTTGCTCTAATCTCTTCAGGTAATTATCAAGCTTTGACAACTTCTGCGAACCATCTTCAATCCTCGAAACGTCACAAAGAAAATCGGTGATTGTTTTTGGAGTATAAGACAAGCTCAAATCCAAGCACAGCTCCATTTTTTCTTCAGTAAAAATCTCGTCTTTGACAACAAAAAGCTTTTCCCTTGGTCTCTAACATTGACCAGAGAAACAAGGGAACGTAAATGAACAGAGGAAGGAGAGATATATAACTGTATATATAGAGGAGAGGGAAAAATCCCAGATTCAGGACGCGAAGATTCGTTTAATTACATACGAGTCGTCGCATATTTGAGTCCACTCAGTTCCACTCGAGAAGAGGACCATTTTTCCAGGACCATCCCAATGACACAGCATTTACTTGTGTTCTGTCGTAATGGGTAAGAAATTCAATACTAAAATTGTCAAAGGCTTTCCGCGTATGCTTTAGAAGACGGCAGGCAAGTGTGTGGTGTTGAAAAGATCGTTTCTTCTCTTTGCTTTCGTGTACTTTTTTTTCACTAATGGGTTCTAAGCTGGAACAGCTCAAAATATACTGTTAGAATAAATTCCTACCGGTGGATCACAATTGAAGTAACGTGAAGGGGAAATTTGATTTTGGGTTAGCCTTAAATGTTTCAAAACAAAGTAATTTACTTTTAAATTCAAACTAAAAAAAGAATACAAAACTTAAATGATCTTTAAACTCTCAGTTTTGGTACTGGTACCCTGTAGTTGGAGAGCATTTCATGATCTAGAGTAAGGGCTTGATGTGGTCTATGGTTGGTAGGGTATTTGTTAATATTCACTACTGTTTATAAAATCATCTTTATATAATTATAAAAATATTTTATAATATTGACTCAATAAATATATTTATTATGCTTAATATATCAAAATATTTTATTTTAGACATAATAATTTTTAAAATTATTTTTATATTTAAATAACCTTTTAATTTTTCTTAATTTATAAAATTAATTCAATATTTTTTAATATTTCAATTTATCGAATACGTTCTATAAAGTAAAAGAAATTTTATTTTTTTTATTGATATTGATCTAAATGTTACTAAAGTTAGAACATTGCTTAAGGGGAGTAGTAAAGCATCACCCAAAGTTGCGAATACCGTATCGGATTTAGTACTGAATTGAATACTGGTACGGTATTGTACCGGTACTGGTCAATACCAGGTACCATTTCGGGTAATGTTTTAAATTTATGAAATAGTTCCTAAAATTTTTAAAATTTGCAAAATAATTCATTGATATATTGTACAGTTGTACTGTATACTTTACTAGTTTACTATTTGCATCAATTCTATTTTCAAAAATAATAATAATAAATAATAATCACAATTAATATGAAATAAAAATAAAAATTTAATATTTCACATATAAATAATAACCACAATTAATATAAAAAAGACGATCATCATCATACAAATATAAAATTAAGAATAATACAAAATATTTAAAAATATTACAATAATACAATCTCATCATTTTAATAAATAATAATTACATCAAAATATCCAATAAAAAGAACAATAAATATCCTTAAACAATTTACAAAAAGTGTTCATGACGAAGAAAAAATCAAGTAGAAGTTAAACCTAAAACAAAAACATTTACAGTTACATTACATATATAGAATTTAACATAAACATCAAATATAAGTAAAATTAAAAGAAGATGAAAAATAAAAACCTGGAATGAAATTCAATCATCAACGGGAGGATATTCGCTATAACTACACTAACTCTAGTCATCTTCAGAAACCCAATCCGCCAAAAGATCAATATTATCAATGGAAATTGGATTAGCTGAATTACTTGTACTATTAAGACTCCTAATAAACAATTAAATTAATTATTAGAAAATTATAAGAAATTATATTGAAATTAATAATGATAATAATGAAAATAACATACCTTTCTCGAAGCTTTAAATTGTAACGAACAAAAACCAAGTCATTCAACCTCTTATGCTCCAATCTATTCCTTTTCTTTGAGTGGATAAATTCAAATGTGCTCCAGTTTTGTTAACAACCTGTTGCACTCACACATTGACTTAAAATCTGAATTGTAAACCTTTTTTAATTCTGGAACACCATTTCCAAATTGATCCCGCTAAGAAACTGTAAGTTATAAGATAACAAAAGTAGTGTTATAAATAAAATAAAGTGATAATTAATTTTCAACAAATAAGAAAAATGAAATAACTAATACCTGGAGAAAGTTTTTCTCTTTGCCTAATAGCAATCAACATTTCAAAATCCCAATAAGACAACTTGTAAAGCTCCATTTGTGAGCTTAAAAGATCTTACATCGCGTCAATGCTAACAATTGTTGTAATAGTTAAAAGCATCCCTCTATTAACTTCAGCTTGCTTAGTAAGATCCAGTCTAAAATAAATACTAGGATTCAAAAATGCCTCAGCTGTAAATAATGGAGAAAAAAGTTGTCTTTCTCTTCTCTCATTAATGATTGAAAGATATGGTGTGTATAAAGAAGGCCTATGTTTCAGATTGGCCTTGATTGCTTCCGTCGTTCTCTCCATGGCATCAAAAATATAACCTATTGTTGGCTTTTCTTTACTATCAGCCAAGTGAAGCACCCTTACCAAAGGCTTACAAACTCGGATAACAAATTGAAATTGAGACCAAAATTCTCTATCTTCTAGTATAATATTACAAACCTCTACTCCAGCATTAGACCTAGCATGTTGAGATACAATCTCCTTATCACTTATAAACATTTGTCTTAACTCTTTCTTCATCGAAACAAAAGACTGAAGTGATAAGAAATTTGTGGCAAATCTTTCCACAACAGGACGACACAAATTCCTACTATTGATAAATTCCTTTCTCGTCAAATTCAATACCCATGCACGATTATAAATAAACTTTGTCACCTTTTTAGCTTTCTGCATAGTTTCATCAATAACAAGAAAATACCTAGGATCTCCTATATTCTCCAGCATTAGGTCAATGCAATGTGCAACACAAGGAGTTCAAAAAAATGAATTATACATATTCTGCAACTTTTTTCCTGCCGCTTTATAAGTGGAATCATTGTCAATAATAAACTAAACAATCTTTTCAGGCCCTACATCATTACAACTTTATCAAATATCGCAAACAAAGTCTTAGTATTTCTAATAAGGCTAGATGCATCAATAGATTTAAAAAATATAGAACCATTTGTAGAATAAACCCAAAAATTTATAATATGCTTTTGTCTCCTATTTGTCTAACCATCACACATGATTGAACATCCATAAGTACCCCAATTCATTATTTTTTCGGTCAAATAACTTCTAATTTCAGAAACAAAACAACTCAAAAGTTTATCTCTTAAGTCATCAATTGAAGGACTTTTGTATCCTAGACCATAAGAGGTTATTGCATCCATCATATGCTGATAATAATAAGACTGAGAAGCATTAAATGATGAACATGTATCATACCACCGTTTAGCTACTGCCATATCAACATTGTAAGTTGCATTTCTTGATTGTATTGCACTACGAATTGAAGGTTGGGCTCCAGGAGTTGTTCGTGATGCAAAGAAACTAGTCACCTGCCTTCTTTCTTCCTCACATCAGATTTAGGTACGTCTTCTTGAGCCTGAGATGGAACACTACCAATACCACTACCACTACTACTACTACCACTTTCACCTTCAACATTTCCAAAATCACCACGGAAACTAGAAAACAAACTTCCACTACTAATTTCAAAATTCAACCTTTCCCTTCTATCTCTCTCATATTGATATTCATCAAGCAATATTTTCATCTGCCACTTCACATCATAACTTACTTTTTCACAGGGTTCCACATCTCCTTTAGCCCTAGCTAAATGTTTTTTTAATTGGATGATTCCTCCACCTTTCAAATGCTTGCTACAAAACAAGCAAATGATATGGTTATACCGAGAATCAATGCAGCATGAGCCCAAGCTAGATCATTGTATCTTTTAGAAGTGGGCTGATCAAGAGTACTTGAACTTTTTCCATTTATCTGTAAAAATAAATAAATGCATATATCAAAATAAATAACACATAAAAATAAATAACACATAATTGAGAGGAGCAATATGGATATCCATCTTATATAATATAACTCATTCTGTATGATTACATTACACACAATTCAATTTCATGGAACACAATTCACTATAAGTCAAAAGCTAACAATTCAAAACATTCAACATATATAATAACACAAAACATACATCAACAATTTCTAACAATTTATATTTCCAACAATCACAAAACATTCATACTTCTAATTTCATTTCTAACAATTTCCAATTCTATTTCCAACAATTTCCATTTCCATTTCCAACAATTTCAAATTTCATTTCCAACAATTTCCATTTCCAATAATCACAAAATATTCATAATTTTATTTTCATTTCTGACAATTTCCATCTCCAACAATCACAAACATTCATAATTCCAATTCAATTTCCAACAATTTCCATTTCCATTTTCAAAAATTTTCATTTCCAATAATCACAAAACATTCATAATTCCAATTCCATTTCTAACAATTTCCAATTCCATTTCCAATAATTTTCAATAATTTCTATTTCCAACAATCACAAAACATTCATAATTCCAATTCCATTTCCAACAATCACAAAACATTCATAATTTTAATTCCATTTCCAACAATTTTCAACAATTTCCATTTCCAATAATAACAAAACATTTATAATTCCATTTCCAACAATTTTCAACAATTTCCATTTTCAATAATGACAAAACATTCATAATTTCAATTCCATTTCCAACAATTTTCAACAATTTCCATTTCCAATAATCACAAAACATTCATAATTCCAATTCAATTTCCAACAATTTCCAATTCCATTGTCAACAATTTTCAACAATTTCCATTTCCAATAATGACAGAACATTCATAATTTCATTTCCATTTCTAACAATTTCCAACAATTTCCAATTCCATTTCCAATAATTACAATACATTCATAAAATAATTTCCATTAGTGGGAAGTTTGTGTTGAATTACCAGCTATAAGGTATATGCAACTTTAGGGAAGTGATCCTTATTCCAGACCACTATCCACTATATTCCAGGATACTTACATAATAGCTTCTTTATATAAGGTTCTCAATGAATTATGACTATTTTTTAGAAGCTGATGGTTTCCAAATAACTTTGTCTTCATTTTTCCTCTAAATTCTAAAGTTAATTAAAAAAAATATTACACTTGATATCGGAAGGGAATTTGACTTGCATTTGACCAATGACAAGGCCTGAGCCATATTAGCATTATGATGAATCAAACTTTTTAAGGATCCGACACTCCAATCTGAACAAGAGTTCTATATGGAGTTTAAGTATCAAACCAACATGTAGTATTCTCACTATTGCCAAACTAGGTAAAGCATTCTCCTTATATTGTATCTAGCTTTACCAATGAACTTCATAATTGAGGAGGCATTAGTGGGAATTGTGGGAATTTTAAAGTTCCAAAAGCTATCATCCTTGATGTAGTAGGCATGTAACCACTTCACTTACAAAGCCTTCTTATCTTTAGATAACCTCTAATACATTATAGTTAATAACACTGATTTGTCAATTTGGTTTAAAGGATTCCCAAACAACCTTATTTCCTTGGTTGACATATGTCAGACTATTTTATCTTGTCTCTTAGATCATTCAAATTGTGTCCTGATCACAAGAACCTCCTAAGGATTATGTCAATTGTTTTAGTGATGCCTTGATGAAAGACCTTATGAGATTCCCATTAAACTTTAATAAAGCTAAGGATACCAACGATAAGGCCCTCAAGTTCTAATTGATAATCTTGGTCAGAATTTTGTCAATAAGAGGCTTAAAATCCACATGTCTTGGCTTGGTTGAAGAGATTGGCACACCAAGGTAATGTATTAGCAAATGAAGTAGTATGAATTGAGTGATAATTTTTAACCATGAGCTTATATTGCTAGCATTTGTTAAGATATAAATCACACTCTTATCTTTGTTAATTGATGCACCAGACAACTTATTGAAAAAATTTAAGAGCTATGATGGGGAAGGATACTAATATGCTTTCTGCTTTTGAGAATAAAATCAAATCAGCAACAAAGTTTAAGCTCATAATTCCTAACTTCTTGCATCTAGCATTAGAAGAATCATTTCTCTCTATAACTCTTCCCGAAAACTTATCAAACACTTCCATGAATAAAAGAAAAAGTAAGGGAATAAAGGGTCCCTTTGTCTGATGCCTCTAGCCCCTTTGATTAGGCTAGATGGTTCTCCATTCACCAAATTAAAATGCATTTCCATATCTATGTTATAAAAACTTCAGGAAAATCATATGCTTAGTATATTGATGATGAATGTCCAATCAATTATATAATATTCTTTTTAAAAATTATCCCTAAGTGCACTATTCTAGAGGTCTTACTTTATAGAATAATGCTTAAACATCTTTTGAACAATGAAGATGTTATCTCTAATTCATTTTCCTAGAATGTAAGCTCCCTGAGTATGAGCAATGTGAGCTTGAGGAACATAATTCGTTCTATCGATTATTAGTTTGGAGATCACTTTGTAGATGGAATTGCAACATGCTATAGGGCGGTAATCTTTCCTAGTCCCTACCTTTAAGAATAAGACTTATAAAGGAGCGATTAATTTCCTTAATCAATCTCCTTTCCTTGAAGAATTCTAAAGTTTCATCCATAATTAGATTATTAGTAATAGTCCAAGTTTTAATAAAGAAGTTTGCATTTAGTCCATTAGGCCCTAGTGCTTTAAAAGGTAGCATACATTTTTAATGCATTTATAATTTCTTAGGTTGACATTGGCTTAAAAAGGAGATCAGTTTCTTAAGATGTAATTTGATGATGAATAATTTCTTCGATTAGTCATGAAGAAAAGCAAGCAGTAGATGGAGATCCCACGTGATTGGAAAAGTGCTCCACAACTTCCTTAAGAAGTTGGTTTTGAGTTGTTAAGATTGAGAGTGAGTTTTAGATTGAGGAAATTCTATTTCTAGGTAGTCTGGGGATCATTGCTTTGTGGAAAAAAGTAGAGTTTCTATTACCTTCTTCTAATCAAATAATTCTTAACCTTTGCCTCACCAGAGAGAAGTCAAAGTTAATAGCTTAAATAAAGTTATACAATACTTGCATCTCTCTATCTTGAAGAGTTGATGAGTGAGGGTCCTTGTAAAGCTTCGACTAAGGCTTTCTAATTTAGCTTTAACAATAAGCAATAGATGATGAGTGTTACCAACATTTTTTTTTGTAAAATGCTTTGAGCTCCTCCCTTACTTGCCTATCTTTTTAGTGAAGACAAATTATTTGGTCCTTACAATTATCTTCATAATTGCTTGACTAAAACATATAAGGCTATCTAAAAAGTTGTTAAATTTGAAAGGAATTTTGCTGAGTTTTGGTGTTAGCAAACTACACTCAAATGGGAGAATGGTTTGAGAAACTTGTATTGAGAAAAATGGCTTTAATATGGGGTAAGGCCTAACACCACTCTAAGTTGATAACTCCTCAATCCTGGTTTTTCTGGAGGAAGGTATTTTCCTTTTTTATTACTCTATGTAAAAAGAGTGACCCCAAAAAGGCAAGTCATTAACTTGTATATCATTAAGACAATTACTTAAATGTTCACATAATATTCTAGTTGACTTATTGCCTTCAGCTCCTTCCGGATAAATGGTTGCACTGAAATACCCCAACAAAAGCCATAAACCTGTCATGCTTGTAGCAATCTCCCTAAGTTCTTTCCATAGGTTAGTTCTTTGGAAAGATTAGTTGAATGTATAAATAATTAATATGTTGGTAGTCAGATCAACTCCTTGTAACAAACTTTGAGATGAACTATTTTATCAATCACTAGGGAGTCAAGGATTTGAAGCTTATCTTCAATGAGTAGAATTAAGAGTTTTCCATTGGGATAAGCATTGTAATTTCCACTAGCTTCTAATAACTTAGCAAATTGAGAATATTGCAATTTTCAAATTTGATTATAGATTCCAAAATGCCGAATATAGAATGCTTATTTTCCAAAATAAAGTCTTAAAGCATAAGCTTTTTAAAGGAAGAATTCAACCCCCTAACATTTCAAGCTATGACTGTAATGTGTTTAGATCAGAGGAAGAAGATTTCTTCTTCCTACTAAATCTTCACCAACTTACATATTTAAACTCTTATTCTTCTTTCAAGAATGTGGTGGGACTAGTATGCTTTCCACTTGGAGAGTCTTTCATGTTATCAAGACCTTTTAGACTAGTTAATTCCAATTGAGGGACAATTGTTGACGTATTTGAATCAGAGATCTCAACCTTATTAGCTACATTAGGAATTGAAGTCACTATGTTTAGTTATGTAAGATCAATGACTAGAGTTGCTAAGAAGCTTCCTTCTCAATGGGATCTACTGGGGTTAGCTGAGACGTTTAGATTTAAGAAATCAACCATACGAGGTATCCATGTAACTATATTGTGACCTTCTAGCAATTCTTGTAAGAATCCAAATTAAAAAACCCTTCTTGTGGTAATGTGGTTAGCATTGTTCAGTATTCAAGTAGGACACCATCCACACACACTAGATTGGTACATTAGAATGTTTGATGTCCTTAATAATGACACTTGGTCACCAATTTTGGAACAGGATTAGCTTGTTTTAAACATGAAAGGGCCATAACTCTAGTAATTTTCTCATTAAAGAGCTGTTGGCAAATCTAAAGAAGAAAATATCCTTATTATTGATGAGTATGTCTTTGAGTTCAAGTTGTTTCCAGTTATTATGAGCATAGGACTTCATTATTGGAAAGGAGACCTTTTTATCCAAGAAATAGCCTTTAAGTGTCACATTCCACCTTTCTACACCAGTTTTGAGCGTGTCAATAGGAAGAGCTACGACTTGGATATCAAAGGTCCTACCTAAGGGGCAATAGCTGAGCTTGGACTCAAGACTAGAGTCCTCTACCACATGGTGCCAAGTTTTCCTGATGAATAAAGGTTGATTTTTAGTTAGAGTGTTGTCTCGAGAGTTTATTATACCAACAAAAGTCAAGGAAAGGATGGAATGTTAGAATATATTTTTATGGACTACAATCAATTGTAATTTTGTTTTAATAAAAACAGGCTAATGATATGATCCCTATTGAGATACCTATGGTCCACTATTATTGTGATCCCTATTAGACTTAAGCCCTTTATATAGTTAGTGTGATTAATGGTGTAGGCCTAACCCTAAGGCCCATGATGGGTAGGCCTCGGGTTAATATCAGTGGCTAGGTCCCCACAGTACTCCCTATATATACATATATATAGTCTCTTTACGGTTTGTCCCATTGATAACTGTAATCACAAAAGAGAGAGTGGATTTGCTGTGGAAGCCTTAGCCATCACCGAACGCTTGAGCAGTGTCTTCATAATTCATTGATGATGTCTTCAACAAGTAAGTATCGGTATTCTTTATCATGTATTGTTATTCTTGATTCTGGTTTTCTTACATATGGTATCAGAGCACCAGGACGTATGTGATAAAGAATCTGATTACTATTGTTGAGGAATGAGGATAATCCTATCATAACATACAACATTGTGACTCCCCTGTTTTTTACCATTTGGCTTTTGATTGTGAATTAACAATTGTTCGTGAATCTTCAACAATGTGTCGATTACCCACAACGTCGACGGTTCTTCAACAACCATTTAAAAAAATATTTACTGACCATCGACGGTTTAAACAACTTTGCGGCAACCTATTTTGTGAAACTTGTTTCGCATGAGAAATAATTTTTTCCAAACCCCAAGCAATTGCGTGGAAATTGTTTGCAACCGTTGGGCCCTGTTGATTTCTTATGTTGATTTTTCTCTGTTGCGTGGAAATTGTCTTCAATATTCTGGATTGGGTCTAATTTAGGAGAAACTACGTCGCACTTCTTATCTTTTAAGATTATAGAACAATGGGTCTTGAAGTCATCGTCTTCTTCTTCTAATCACTGAAACGATTTCCCCATCGTCCCTCTCTCAACCATTTTTTTAATTGTTTGCAAAGACGTCTGTTGATTTCTTTAGTTGAAATGGGTCCTGTTGATTTCTTCTAAAATTTCACTGCAACGTCCCTTTGGGTCCTGTTGGCATTTTAGGTAGGTACCAATCTAATCCTGGTAATGCTCATTGGGTAGCACTAAGAAAGTGATGAGATACTTGCAGAAAACCAAGGAGTATATGCTTGTGTATAGAAGAGCTGACAACTTAGAGATAATAGGGTATAGTGACTCAGATCTAGCTGAGTGCCCTAATGATATGAAATCGACTTCTGGTTACATCTTTATGTTGGCTGGGGGTGCGATGTCTTGGAAGAGCAAGAAGCAGACTATGGTTGCCTCGTCTACTATACAAGCTGAATTTATTGCTTGTTATGCGGCTGCTACTCATGCTGTTTGGTTGAGAAACCTGGTGACTGGACTTCGCATTGTGGATTCCATTGCTAGACCTCTCAGAATCTATTGTGATAATAGTGCAGCAGTGTTGTACACTAAAAATAACAAGACTTCTAGTGGTTCTAAGCACTTGGAATTAAAGTATCTAACTGTCAGAGACCTAGTGAAGAATAAAGAGATAGTCATCGAGCATATAGTTACAGAGTCCATGCTAGCTGATCCCTTAACCAAGGGTCTTCGAGCTATAGTGTTCCAGAAGCACGTTACAGACATGAGGATTTTGAGCTCTTTTAATATGCTTGACTAGTGGGAGTTTTGAAATGTATGTGATTTTCATTGTCTTGTTAGACTTTTATTGTTACATACTTGAATGTTCATTTCGCATGGATTATGTTATTTTAATGCAATTGATTGGAATATTCGCTTATTACTATTTAGTCTACAAATCAATTGCTATTTCCAAACTTGGTGTTCTTTTATATCATCATGTCTCGTGATTGACACCATATTAGAGTGAGAGACCTGTTACAAAAATTTTGGACTCGGTGTTCTATTAGATCAAAATGTCTCTTGATTAACACCATATTTGAGTCTGCAAACACTATTATAGAACTCGATGTTGTTTTTACTCATCGTGCCGGTGGTTGACACCACATTGGCGTTCAAGGCATTATAGTGCATAACAAACTATATAATTTCTCTTACTTTAAGCCTATTTTAAGAGAAATTGTAAGGACTGACATTGAAAGTAGCACCTTACATTACTTATTGGATCACCTTTCTGTGCTATACTTTCAAGCTACACTACACACTAATGACTGGTCGACAAAGTTGATGATATATGTAATTATGGATCAATGTTATATTCATAAAGGTTGTAATGGGTGCCATAGTTCAAAGTCATTTGATTTTGATCGGACTTAGTCATATTGAAGTGCTGCATCTCGGATCATATATATGTATGTGGCCGCATTGCACAAAATTGAGTTTATTAGCCTGAGAGTTGTTTTCAAAGTTTTTGAACAACAAAATAAATTGCAACAATTAATTTTGCCCAAGTGAGAGAATGGTAGAATATATTTTTATGGGCTACAATTAATTGTAATTTTGTTTTATTACAAACAGACTAATGATATAATCCCTATTGAGATGCCTATGGTCCACTAATATTGTGATCCCTATTGGACTTAAGCCCTTTATATAGTTAGTGTGATTAATGGTGTAAGTGTAACCCTAAGGCCCATGATGGGCAAGTCTCGGGTTAATATCAGTGGCTAGGTCCTCACAGTACTTCCTATATACACATATATATAGTCTCTTTACGGTTTGTTCCATTGATAACTGTAATCACAAAAGAGAGAGTGGATTTGTTGTGGAAACCTCAGTCATCACCGAACGCTTGAGCAGTGTCTTTATAATTCATTGATGATGTCTTCAATAAGCAAGTATCGTTATTCTTTATCATGTATTGTTATTCTTGATTCTGGTTTTCTTACATGGAATTGTTGTAGTTGTTAGAAAGAAATTGAGTGGGATGATGGTCAAGGAGAGGTGGGAATGTTGCGTTGCTTTTAACATTGCCAGAAATGGAAAAGTAGTGTAAAGTAAAAAAGTTAGAAGTAGATTGGAAACAAATTACAAGGTAAAGAAGGAGCTAGAAGCAATGAAAATAGGTAAACAATTAGATCAATAGGAAGAAGATTGGAGGGAGTGATTATGAAGAAACAGTAAGACTTTAAAGATCAAAGGAGTCAGCATGCCATGCATACGAGCAATTTATGGAAGAGAGAAGCTCTCAATTTACAAATATACAATGAATTTTTGGCATGCATTAGTCTTACAAATATAAATGTTGAAATATTAAACAAAAAATATATTAAAAAAAAGTTGAAGTATTAAATGGAAAAAATTATGTTTTATGTTTATCTAATTTTAAACATAAAATATTTATAGTTAATACATTATATTCTAAATTTTATCTCCATTTCAAAAGAATGAGATAAAATTTTCATCTCAAATCAACAACATTGAGAGGAAGAAGTATTCTAAAAAATCCTCTTGCCAATAGCTTTGATGTCAATCACTAGATCGCCTAAATATAGACATAGCGGTGAGCCGAATAATCAACAAAGAAAGCCTAAGCACCTTAATTTGACTGTTTTTTTTTTTTTTGGTGATCACTACAGCTTGAGAGTTAGCCTCGAGGGTCAAGCGTATCCCTATAGGCGGCATAGATCAAAAGGACCACCGAGACGTCTGTGATGAGCCAAGTTTAGCTAGAAAGGTCGCACATTGATTACCCTTACCAAGAACATGATGAATTGAGTGTTTACCACGTGGCAGGAATGAGCTTTGAGATTCTTCCATTGAAGGCCAGTAGTTTCTTGGAGAACAAACTAAAAGAGAACAGAAATTTTGGCAATAGGTTATTGATTCCTGTTTGTGAAGATTCTCTTTGTCCAGAGACCGACACGTGCTGGGAAAAGGTTGAAGGGGTGGTTTCAGATTCAGACATGTGAAATAAATAAGGAATTTTTTGGATTGATTCATTTATTTTGATAAGAGAAAGGACAGTCAAATAGATGCCCATTCAATATGGAAAATGACAACCCGCTCCAACCACCAGATGTGCCATGGTCTTTTCTTTTGTTTTCGCTGGGTCTGGTCCTCATCTTCAACTATTTCAGATTGCTGTTATCCTATGCGAATCTGCAATTCTTGTCCGGTTTTGGGGTTGCTGTTATTTTATCTGGAATATATTCTGGAGTGAAAAGGTCAGTTTATTATGGATTGAAATGGAATGGATTGGCTGTAACAGGACTTTCTTCTCATCCATTCAAATCTTGAAATTGACATTCACATGTAATTTCTTTCGGAAACGAAATTGATTTTATGCATCAAAAGTCCAAACACAGGGAAAGGTGAAAGACGATGCAAAAGAATCTAACTTTCCGTTGCCGGGAATCGAACCCGGGTCTCCTGGGTGAAAGCCAGATATCCTAACCGCTGGACGACAACAGATTTCTTATCTTTGCTCCCAAGTAATAAATTATAATTTGAGATATTATGCTTATGACCTGCTTACCAGAAATCTTAACCTTGTCCGTGTCAGGACTGATTTGTATATAGTACAAGAGCAAGAAGGGGCAAAACATCTTGTATGGACGATAATGTCTTTCACAATATTTGACAAGGCGAACCCCAGAATGCTGTTGGGACAAACTTCATTGCACAGATTATCCACACAAGACCCGTTAGTGAGATCAACCATTCAGTCCAATTTGAAAACTTGACTGCTGCTACTGCTAGTGGGCAAATATAGGATTTAATTAATAACTAGCTCCTTGTAGGAGTTTAAGGTATCACAAGATTTGGGGCATTCGACCTGTGTGAATGAATAATAGAATGAGCGTTAATTTATGAAATTCCTAAGAACTTACACAGGGAGGGCATCAAATGCAGTTGGCGCAGAGAAATTCCTGAGAGCCTAATGTTGTTTACGCGTGGCTCGTCTTAGTGTAAGTTGGTGCAGGGACAGCTGTAAGAATCTAGGGGCACAACTTAAAATTTCATTCCAAGTAACATGATCTACTGGCATCAAGTCTTCCTGAATGTAGGCTGTGGATGAGCCAGTGGCTTTGTATATAGTGTTTCCAAGCTAGGGTGGTCAGCCAACTTCTCTCCAAAATTCAACCCAACTCCTAATACAACAATTTCGGCCATACCCATCCTCCCAAATGAGGATAACGCAAGAAAGTAAAAGAAAGAGAGTCTGAAAGAAAAGGAAGCGTAAACCTTTGGCAACAAATATGCAACTATGAAGATAAACCAAAACTCCATACAAACAATTCCTACAAGATATCAAATTGTCATAATTCCTAGATGACAGTCCAAAAAAATAAGATTTCTATTTACCCTGCTCTTGGATACTGAAAAGAAGAGTATGAATTAGACGACAAAAACAGGGTACAGAGAGTGACAGTCAAAGGAGTTCAGAAGCTTCACAGCACTTTTTGCCGGTAAAGTCAGTAGACAGAAGGCCAAAAGCCCCAGTTTCCTAAGCCTAAGTCAAAACATGTAGAAACGAACTATCAGGTCTTTATGAAATGAGAAGACAGAAGTTTCGAGACAGTGAAGCCATGAAAGGTATCCACATCAAAGAGTTCTTTGAGCTTCTCATCACATATGATTCTCCTCTTGTCAGATGGATCCTTCAAATAAGCAGAGAATAATTTGAGCAACATCACAGCAAAAGGCAACAATAAATAGTAATAAGACAAGGGCATGGGTCATGATATCATATATAAGATGTAACATTGAGGTTAACCAAGTAATTTGGAGTTTGACTTAACAGCAACTGGTGAGAGACTGGAACCAAAAGCATATCCTCACTCTTCTGCGAGCCATCTTCAAGACTCATTGACATAAAAACTACATGCCAAATAACTACGTACCTGAAGATTGTTTTGCTTTATGTACTCCCACATCCTCTTGATAACATCTGCTCGTGATAATGCATTTTCTCCAGTGCCAAGGAATTTCACCAGAGCATCTGAAAGTTGAAGAGGAGCAAGTAAACCTGATTTTCCTCCTTTCTGCCTCTTCTCTTTTCTTTCTTGTTCATCTGCTCCGAGAATTAATACATCATTAACAATGGAGCTACATGCCATTGAAAAGAAAAGTTGAATACTAACATGCTGCTTAGTACATGGGCATCATTCCAAGGGTACATAATATTTCACTTGCATGTTTGAAGTTTGTAGAATGTGACCAATGAGATCCTATGTGTAAGGGAAAGCAAATCTCATATTCTGTCCTGAAAAGGTAAAAGAAAACGCTACTGTAGACTAAAACTAGCTTCTTGTCAAACATATCATGAGATATCATACCCAAGTCATGATAAAAGTTTTGAATCAAGACAAGAAGCACAATAATGATCTGAACCGAAAACAACTCTAGAGGATAAACTTAACGAACAAAGACAAAAGCAAATAGAAAGAAAAAAGGATTGACAATCTGAATTAGCTACCTTCTTCTCTCTCATGCTTCTGTTGCTTTTCCTTCTGTGCTGACTTTACCGGAATCACTACACCACGAAAAAAGTAAACTGTTATGGGGACAAAAATAAACAATGAAAAACATGAAAATCAACCTAAGAAAATTAATAGAATTTGTTAATAGAATTTGTGTGGCTAATGCGATAGATAATCTTTTTTTATTGCATGGAAAATTAAGGGGACACGTGAGAAAAGGTTTCATCTTTTCTACAGAAGAACTTGTAGAGTCGTATTGGGCGTGATCTTTGATGGGAGATAAAATTGAAGCCTGCTATTCAAGTAGTGGCATAGATTTGTTTCTACCAAGGAGTTGCATAAGTGCAAAGAGGAGAGTGACTGAAAAAAACGTGAAAAAGAAAGAAAATAGTAGCATACCGTCATTTGATTCCAAGGGCCATATATGCTTTGATAGGGCTTTATTCATTTGAAACATGTTGATTGAGTCGACATTGAATATGGAATGCAATTGTTCATCACATATTATATTTCGTCTGTTATTTGGGTCTTGTAAGTTGTGCTCTCTGATATACGCCCAGAGTTGCTTGACAACCTAAAGAAAGATAACAGAGAAGCCACAAAAAAATATAGTCTCAAAATCATGTCAACTGACAACAAACTCAAATGATAACTCTCCTGAGAGTTTCATCTGTACCTCTGTCCTAGCTAATTCAGGCACCCCAAGAAATCCCTGGAGTTGAGGAGAAAGGCTACATAGCTTGGTAAAACCACCGCCTCTTTTCTTGCCTTCATTGTTGTGCTTCTCAGACCTGACTTGAAGGAAAGAACATGAAATAAATAGATAAACTATAGCAATAGAGAAAAAAGCAGCTATTTGTTTGTTCAAATACATGCCCACTAGCATGCAGATACAGAATACAACATTTTCCATAACAATATTCCTAAAATAAGTGGTAAAGCCAAGTAAAACTTTAAAACAGAGATTGATTTAGTAAAAGTAAAGAAAACTGTCTCCAAAAACTCTTACCATTTTCCAACAAAAAAAGGGCAGCTGATGATACATTTCCGCATTAATGCTAACAATCCACTGGAAGGCAGATTCTTATTACCAACAAAAACTGCTATAGTCACTTATTTGCGTGCTTTGAATTAAGAGAGAGAGAGAGAGAGAGAGAGAGAACAATATAGGACAAACACCTGTACCAAACAATCATATAGCAAGTGAGAAAACTTTTTAACCATTTCAAAGCTTCATTAATTTTGACTGATCATTAATTTTGAGTTGTGACAAATTGATTAAGGAATCAACATAGGTGGGTTAAGGAATAATTAATTTTGAGTTGCAACATACTGGTTAAGGAATCAAGATCAGTGGCATCACCAGCAGTAACTTTTTTTTTCTCAGTAATAACACCACAAGCGTCTTGAAAAATGATTTCTTCATTTTGGAAATTGCAAGATAATGAAATGTCCAAGGTGCTTGTCATGAAAACTGAAAGAAAAAGGTCAAATTGACTACAAGAACTTTGCCAGACCAGCCAAGTCCTAAATGAGCATCTCATTAATTGAAAGTCCGTGTTGATAATTGATATTGGTCCAAACCATAGGCAGTGAAAAACCTTAAAATGTGGAAAAAATCAAAGCTTTGTCAAGAATGGAAAGTTTAGCAAAGTCCGGCAATAGGTAAAAAGCCAAAAAGCAGCTCTCTTCCAATAATTGACCATGGATGGAGAAGATCAACAATTAAGCAGGGAAAGAAAGGAAAGGGGCAAAGTGCAAGCATGGATGAGTTATATGCGGACAATAACTGAAAATTTAATGATATTAAAAAAAAGTTTGCTTTCTCTACTGTCTCTATAAGTAAGTGGTTAAGCTTGCAGCTGTGAGTTCCACGGCAATTGTTGAGATTGATGGAATTAATTGAGGACCTGTTCAAATTCAAACAGATTCTCTTTAATGCTACTTAACTAAAACCCCATCTCCATTTCATGTACGTAAAGCAATATCAAAGCTACAATCTGCTTATTTTATTTACCTTAAACAAAGAAGTCCAAATGTACATGAACATGCAAATAAAAAGGATACAAGCTCACACTTTATCACAGAATCCAATTACTCGAGCAGCAATTACTAGTAAAATAAAAGCCGCAGTATGGTAAAATAGAACCAACAAGCAATTAATTGTTGGGCTTATACAAGTGAAATTCAAAGCAAAGATTACATTATTCATCCAAATAAAGAGCATTAATTTCATTTTTAAGTCCAAAATCAGCTGGAAAACCTCTCCAAAAATAATTATCTACAATAATAGAAGATGGACATAGAAAAGTTTCTAAACAACAACTAACCCTCTTTTAGCAGCAGATTTTCCGTTAGTCGCTTCCTCGTCATCTTCCTCCTCCTCCTTCGCATCACAGCTGACCATTTCATCTGATTTATCCTGCGCCGTCTGATCACCATCATCATCAGCGTGGTCGTCTTCCTCGTCCCCAGCATTCTGAAACTGGCTCTGGAGAAACATATCCACCTGTTCCCTAATAAACAACTTTCTATCCGTCAAATCGACGCCGAAATCCTCCTCCAGCTTCCGACGGACGATTCCGGTTGTCGTCGTGTTGAGGTCCGAGTTCCGGAGGAACTCCCTTAACCTCTCGATAAGCTCCGAGTCCGACACCATCCTTATGATTCGGGTCGAGAAAAGCGATGGAAAAGGAAAGTTTGAGAGAGGGACAGATGAGGAGGGGGGGCGGGGATCGGCAAGGGACAAGAGTGGAAAGATAAAAATGAAAATGAAAAAGTTTTTCTTTGGTGCTTCTTCTCTTCTCTTTCACCTCTTTCTCGTTGCTCGTTGGAACTGAAAGTGAAGGTTTGGGACCCATCCTGAGTCTTCGTGGCTTCCTTGGATAAGTTTCTCATGTTGACAGATTTGACCTCCAGGAACCTGAAATTTTCTTCAGTGTCCTCTACGCTTTGTCGTTTTTTCCTTTTCTCTATTTTTATTGACGAATTTGTTGTAACGTGCACCTGCCCTCTCAATTCTCAAGTCAAGAACAAGAACCACGTGAGTATCCTCATTCAACCATTATTTTTTATTTATCTAAATCCTTTCTTTTCGCTTAATTTTTAAATCGTCATAAATTAAAATCTCTATAAATGAATAATGTTAAGATCATAGAAGATTTGTTACCTAAAATAAGAATTAACTATTCAAGATTTAAATTTAGCACATTAATTCAAATATAGACTAAAGTTATTATTAATTTATAAAAAATTACTATATTATACAAGAAATTATGAAATTTGTGCTCATTTTTAATTAGACAGCCTTATTATTTAATATTTATTTTCAAGTAAAAGATTGTCATAACTCTAATGGTAGTCTTAAGTGTTGTTTATTGTTTATATATAAATTCAGTGTAGATGTTTGGACTCTTTTCTAATCACCTAATTCATATATGTTATTAATCCTATTGTAAATTTTAAACTTTCACTTTATATAGTTATGGGTTTACAAGCTCAATTTTAAACTATACTAAACTGATACATATTTGTTAAAAGGGTTTTGAAAATTTTTTGCTTTAATTTTGATGGTGAAACTTTTAAAAAAATGAAAAGGAATTTTAATTATAATAAAAACTAAATCTAAGTTACAACTAATTCATGACTTTAAGTCTACCATCATATTGCAATATGACCAAAAACAAAAACTCCATAAGTAAGGTAATAAAACTATCTGCAAGATAGACAACAACAAGAACCAACTATAGGCACCATCAATGTTTCATCTTTATGGAAAAGCTCATTCACCATTTCTAGTTTATGAGGGTCCTTTAACCTCCTAATGTTCCACTATTTCGAGGAAGGCCCATATATTTGGGATTTGGATTTTTTTCCTTGCAGATTTCCTTTTTGTCGGTTTGGATTGCACGTGAAAAACTCCAGGGATGCTAGGAAAATGGGCTACTGCTAATAGAGTATCACAGTCCTCTGCTTGTTCTTGAGAGATGACCCATATCCCCTGATTCTCAGTTTGTCCAACAGTTGCTAATGAAGTCAGCCTATTGACCAAATCTATCTGACAATGCTTCAAATATTAGGAGGTGAAATCATTCGCTTCACTGCCCAAACTCTCCACATTATTTACACTTGAGTTGTCAAGAGTTGGCTGTTTTTGGGAGATATTTGTAATAACTTGTTCAGACCTCAAACCAACTAATTGATTACCATTGTCTACAACATGAACCATTTGTGCATTCAAAACACCATTAACTACATCCATAACATCATTAAGCACGCCTATCGCAACAACACTAGTATTTTCATTCGTTGCAAGAAGGTTATCTCTAACAACCTTAACATGGGTTATATTAGAAAACTACACTAGTAACAGCAACCATTGCATATTCAACAACATCGACCATATTATTAACAACTTCTACAACACTACTAATGTTATTATCTGCCATCCGCTAAGGGTGATTCACAGACAGCTCCCCTATCTTCATTTATTGCACCATTCTTATCATCAACTACACCAAAATCCAATAACTCATCATGCCATCCAGTTTGGAGCATCTTACTTATAAGCTTCCAAACTTTGCTATCATTAGTTGGTTTTCAAGGATAGTAGATAGGTATGACAGTCTTCTGCCGTTCACCCTTGACAGTCAACCGAAGAATGAGAAGTGAATTAGGTAAGGAAGCCTTTTTTGATTCTTCAATGCACATTTTAGCATAGCAAAGTCGTTCCATCATTGTAGCTTGGGAATCCATACAAATGGGTTTATCCAAAGAGCTAGCCATGTAGCTAAGCCCTTCAACGGTCCAGAACTCCATTGGGACGTTATAGAACTATACCTATAATGGCAAAGTGTCTATCTCACCTTTGTTCATTTCCAGTCCTGGCCTCCATTTCTAGATGAAGAGGGGTTGCCCTCTTATATGCCACGGGCCCTGTTCTATAATCTCGTCAAGGTTGGTGCTATCAACAAACTTGAATAGAATGGAGTCGTCTTCCCTAAGAATTGCTTTCTCAAGTCCCTTCTCTCCCCATTTTGATTTTGCCCAAGCATTAATTACCGAAAATACAGGACGCTTGGACCAGAAGAAGCCTAGCAGAGACGTGGACCAAGCTCTAACTCCCGCCATTAACAGTTCGACCGGTGGAGATAAGACTCCATCCTTGAGCATATTTTGATAATGCTTGAGTGTTCCTTATGGTGGACGATCTTCAATTTGTTCCTCCATGCTTTGACTATATTGGATGTGGCTGGATCTTTGTCTACAATTTCGCGGCGACTAGGGATTTTACCATTGCAGTCAGCTTCCAAATGAGATGCTACTATTTCTTTTTTGCACAAGAAAATCGGCTTCTAATATGGAGGATTCCCCTCTCATGATGCCAAAAAGGGAGGGCAGAAGGCTTGGGAGTGAGGTTGTAGCCTCAGAGGTGGGGGAGGTGGGTCAGAGATGGCAGATGTGGTAGGGTTCGAAAGGGGAAAAAGAAGGGGGAAAGTTTAGGCAAAAAGAGAGGGTAGAGGTTTTAGGGCAAGAGAGAGTTGAAGTTCTTTAGATCTACATTTAGATTCAGATTTGAAAAGGTGAGATTGATTGGGTCTTCTCTTTGCTATGGTGGCTAGGTAGTCTCTTCTCCTCCACGCAAAGTCCATAATCACCCACCAGTGTTTCCCATTCAACATTGAACCCTGTCACTCTCCCTCATCTCCCAGAATCTCCCAAAATTGCCCCTCCAGAATCTTCCAAAATCACCTCGCACACCTTGCATCCTCCAAAATCTTCGTCGCTCACCTTAATCTCTCTTTAATATTGCCAACAGTAAAATCACTTCTGTAAGTTGAAATCGCAAGCGTGAGGCATAACAACGAGTGAGAGTGACCCACCTTCAGATCTTATTTAATAGTTTCATTCAGTTTATTATCTTTTTTGTCCCGACCTCATTTAGTTGATCTCTTGACAATTTGTAAGTCTATTATTTCATAAATTATAAATTCAAAAATATGCAATTTTATTATGTTATTAGCTTATTCAAAATTTTCTTAGTATGTTATATTATAAGTCTATTATTTTGTAAGGATATGTCGTTTTGAAAGCTCATTAGTCTATCCTCCCTCAAGAAAGTGTTATTTTAGAAGCTCATTGGTATGTTCTATTACAAATGTGTTGTTTTCATTATGACATGTTGTTTTATTCATTAGTTTATTGTGTTATAACTACATTGTTTTGCTTGTCATTTAATAATTCTCTCTTGTCTCTTGTTTCACGTTTTATTAAGTTTGATGTGTTTTTGTTTAATATTAAACATGAGTTATTTCATTCATTTTTTATCTAAAAAAATTGTACACGGTTACCATCTTTTCAAAAGACTAGTAAAAGAAAGGCATGAGGTGTTGATCTTTCCATACCCTTGGGACCTCATACTCGTTTAATCACTTAAGTCCATATCTTCCAATTCTAAGAGAGACCCTTACTTTATATGTTTTGAGCTTCTTATAAGTGCATATGTAAGGTTATGCTTGTCTATAGTAAGGTATATATTATTCAATTTTGAGATAATTTTGCTTTCTCCAAATTTACGTATTTTATACGCTTATTTAAACCTCTTTAAAGTTATGCCTCGATCTAATTGAAGGGATCTACATAGTAGTTGATATCTTTTTAGTCCCTGCTCAAAAGTGATGGCTATTGTACATTTGCTAAGATAGAGTATTTGTGCTAGTTTAAAGTTCAATCATCTTGTAAAATGTCAAATGATTTCTTTTGACCCTTATATGACTTTTTATAAGGCTACATAGTCTTGTGGCTTACTTTGTTGCTTATAAAAGTATGTCTTTAAATGGTCTTTCAACTACATAGAACTTACAACTAATCATATAGAAAGAGTATAGTATTACTCTTCACTTGGGCTTGTCAAAGTGGACAAAAAAGCATAAAATTTAACTATAGCAATCCTTATTGCCAAATCCATTATTTATTTGAATCCTTATATGAACTTATAAATTAATACACTATATAGGCCATATCCATAACTTAAGACCACTAATCTCATTGTAACTTTATGAATTACTATATGGTCTAGGTCACACCTGAGTTTGAAACCGTGTCTCACTATTAAGTTGCCTAAAAAATTATGTAAATTACGCAAGACTATATAGGAGGCTTTGTTTATATCCAAGTCTTCTCTAACCTTAACTCAAATTGAGCTAGTAAATGCTCATCCTTCAATTTGGCTTTATCATATTGTGTAGCCACTTCTCTCACTATTTCATTAAGCACATCTTAAAGCCTCTTCTTCCTTGTTCACTTAATTTGTCCACTTGGCAAATTCAAAGGATCAAAGATAACTTTATTCCTATCTTTCCTTCCTTTTTCGAAAAGATTAATCCTCAAATTTCATCTACATTAAAAGGAATTGAATTAGAAACATTAAAATTAATGTTTATATTATACTTTTATGAAAGATCTAATTTATAAGCATTATCATTGATTTGTTAAACAATTTGAAATGGATCATCTCCTTTTGGTTGCAATTTAGATCTTCTTTGATATGTGAACCTCTTCTTTCTTATATGCATCCACACCTAATCACATTATTCAAATGTAATTTTCTTCCCCCTTTTGTTAGCTTTAGATGCATATTCTTCATTCCTCCATTCAATATGTTGCCAAATATTTTCATATAATTACTTTACCATTTTAACTTTGTTTTTATCTTCCAAGCTACTCTTCTCGTGTGTAGATAAACGAACTAAATCTAATGTAGTTAATTGTTTATATTAAAAAACATCCTCAAAAGGTGAATAATCAATAGTACTATGAATAACTCAATTCTATAAAAATTCAATGAACAAAAAACAATATTCCTAATTTTTAAATTCTTTTAAATGGCAATATGCAATAAAGAGTTATTATCTTAGTTTGACCATCCTTCTGAGGGTGACAAGTGGTTAAAAATAATAATTTGGTTTCCAACTTTCTCTATATGACATTTCTAAAAATAGCTAAGGAATTTAACATCTCTATCAAACATAGTATTCCTATAAACACCATATGGTCGTACAATTTTAAAGAATAATTTAGCTATATTGGATGCATCATCAATTTTACTACATGCAATAAAATATAACTTCTTAAAAAAAACTATCAACAAAAATAAAGATAAAACCTTTACTACCTTTGGACTTAGACAAAGCCAAAACAAAAGCTATAGAGATGTCAACTTAAGTGTACACAACTCATGTGGTATAATCCTAAAGGCCAAAAGGGCTAAATGAATTATAATATTTACAATAATGTACAAAATAGACCATAACGTTGCACAGTGTCCAAATTGAACCCTAATGTTTGTAAACTAATTAAAATGAACCCTAACATTTAGAAAACATTCAGATTGAACCATGATCACTAATGGTATTAGGGCACTGTCAGTTATCTGTTGACGTAGCCAAACATTTATTGAAGTGTTTTTATTGGAATTTTTGGTTGTGGGTCCCACCAGAAGCTAACGTGGACATTTTTAAATAGAACTGGGTCCCACTCTAGCTTTAACACTGCATTTAGGCAATATAATTATTTTTTAATGTTTATTTTGATGATAATTTTACATTACAAATAGGTGTTCTTTAATCAGTTTTCACGCAAAAGGAAGGAAATGGAGAGGATCTGTGAAGAGTTAGACGAGGCTAAACTTGATATAGAGAAGCTCAAGGTAGACCTAAAAGGCAAAGAAGATTTATCTAAAAATGTAAGGAAAGCTTGCAATCAAAGACTCATCAAATCAAAAGAAGCGACTTCGAAGATTGACAAGCAATCCCATGAACTAAATAAAAAGGCAGAGGGAATCTTTGTGTTGAAGCAAAAGTGTGAGGATGTCCAGTTTAGCTTAAATGAAAAAGAATCCATACTTAGGAGTCTAAGCACTGCAACTGATAAGCTTAGTTGACTGTGAAGAGAACTGCAGAAAATGGGAGGAGGAAAAAAGAGAATTGGTGCTGGCTTTGGATGATCTAGATGAGAAAAGCATTGATCAAGAGCAAAAGATCAATATGCTTATGGCAGAGAATGAAGGTTTAAAAGGACTTTTGTCGGGTTCTCAAAAGGAGTTTTCAGAAGCATAAAAGAAGATAAAAGCACCCAAAAAATTTAGAGAAAGAGATGATATGCTTCTTAAGTTAGAGGAGGAGAGTAATAAGGTTAAGGATCAGCTAGAATGGAAGAAAGAGCAATTTAAACATCTAGAAGAAGCAAATGAAAAGTTACGAGAACAATTCAGACAAAGCAAGAAAGAATGGGAGCATGAAAAGTCTACATTGATTGATGAGGTTTGTTCACTACAGACAAGCTTAGATTCTCATAGCAGAATTTCAGAAGACCTTGGTAACCGGTTGAAAATGTGCAACCAAGCCCTAGCTCAAGAAGAAACTCAGAGGAAATATTTGGAAGTTGAAAATTTTGAATTTAAATCATGTTTAGAGAATGTCTTAAACGAGCGTGAGCAACCCTGGTCAAAAATTGAATGTTTGACCGCTCAGAGAGACAAATAAATTGTTGCTCTAAGATATTCATTAGTCGCAAAGAAGACGTTTTATAGAGAAAATGAATACCGAGTTGGAAAGCTAGAGCAGGAGATTCAAAAACTACTTGCATGCGTTTGAGAACTCCAAAAAACTCGGATTCATGATGTGGGGAACTCTTCTATTGCAAAACTTTGAAACAAGCTTAAACGTGTGGAGTAGATGCATAAAGAATTTTTTGCAAATCTTAAAGCTAAAGACATTGAGTGGATCTCACAATTGGGAAAGTTAACTGTAGAACTAAATCAATATAGATCTAAACTAGAACTTAAAGAAGTAGAAGTGGAAGGGCTCAAAAAGGAATTGGAGAACTGTCTTCTTGAGATAGTGTAGTTGAAGTTACAAAATGAGGAGGGTTTTGTAATGTCATTGGTTTTGAAATCTAGAATAGCCGAGTTCCAAAATCTTAAAGAAGTTAAGACTAAGAAAAGTCTCTCAAACAAGGAAAAAGATGAAAGTATCTGTCTCCTGATGAAACAACTGGAAATGAAGAATATTGCTCTGGCTAAAGCACAAACATATGCCTATAAAGAACATCATAAAGTTGCATCTTTATTTAAGAGAATTAAGTCCTTGATTCTCATTGAAAAGCAGAAAATCCTACTTCAAAAGGAGTTTGAAAGGTACAAGGACATGATTAAGGAATCATCCAGCTATTAAGTTCGGTTCAAGGAACAAGCTTTGCAAACGGAAACTAACTTGAAAGAAAAACTTCAAGTAGCTTGCGATTCCCTAGACATGAATAATTTAGAGCTATCTGGGTAAACAATTATATCATAAAGCTTGAGGTGGGACCCACCTCTATTTAAAAATGTCTGCATTAGCTTCTAGTGGGTCCCACAACAAAAATTCAAAAAAATACGCGTCAATAAATTTTTGACCATATCAGTAGATAATTGACAGTGCCCTAACACCGTTAGTGATTAGGGTTCAATCTGAACGTCTTCCAAATGTTAGGGTTCATTTTGAACGTTTTACAGATGTTAAGGTTCAATTTGAGCACCGTGAGACACTAAAGTCCATTTTGTATATTAGTGCAAACGTTAGGGTTCATTTAGCCATTTTGGCCTAATCCTAAACTTAGCTTGTTTACATGTGATGCAATTAATACAAATTCTTTCAACATTGTGACACATGGAAGGCCAAAATAAATATTTGAGAAAAAATATCTAAAGTCCTTTTAATGACAAAATAACTCATCAACCTTCCCCATAGGCCTCAGGCACTAACAACTCTCTCAAAGAACTCCTGCACACACTTAATTTGTTTTTCTTAAACAAAACCTATCGTACTTAAATAATTTTACAAAAGTTGTTTTCTTATAAACCCTAAAGATACATATGAAATCATCATCATTCTCATATAATTCTTTATCATCCTTAAAGCCTTACAATTTTGCATACAATATAGAAATCATAGTGTACCATTGGGATAATTCATCAACCATGACATTTTACTTATTTTGCTTGTACTTAATCATATAAAGAAACATGTCAATAAACTCCATCCACTTGGCATGTTATTGATTTAACTTCTCTTACCTTTTCAAATACTTCAAGGACTCATGGTTGGTGTGAATAGTGAACTCTTTATACCATAGATAATGTTTATATGTTTATAAAGCTCACACTAATGCATGAAACTCCTTGTCATAAGTTAGATGAATTAAGATCAACGTTATTAAATTTCTCTCTAAAATAGGAAACTAGTTAATTTTTTATATGTAAAGATATCAATACTTATTCTCAATACAAACCACTTAATTTCAAAAGTTTTAGGAAAGTTAGAAAAAGCTAATAAAGGAGTAAAACAAATCCTTCTTTATTCAAATTAAAAGTACAATTTAGTTTACCACATTTAAAATCAATAGACTTTTTGACAACTTAAGTGAGGAGTACAACTAGGGTACTAAAATCCTTATTAAACCTCCTATAAAAATTAGCTAAGCAACAAAAACTCCTCAGATTAGTTATAAATCTAGGTGTAGGTCACTCTTAAATAGCCTTAGCCTTCTCCTCATCCAACTATACCCTTTTGCACTCGTAATAAATTCAAGAAAAATCACTTTACATATGTGTAAAATGAACACCTTTTTAGTTATTATATATTTTTTCTTATCTTCAAACATTCAAAATATTTTTACATGCTCAACATACTCATCTAAAGTTGTATTATAGATAAGAACATTATTGAAATAGATAACTTTAATTTTTTAATAAAAACACTTTAAAAATGGTTCGTTAATCTCATGAACATATTAGGTATAGTAAATAATCCAAAAGGCATCATTAACCACTCATATAATCCATATTTCATTTTAGTGTATATCTTCTATCTATATCATTCTTTCATCCTATTTTAAAGATATATACTTTTCAAATTAATTTTTGTGAACACATAAGAATTATGTAATTAATTAAGATTTTATTATTATCTTATTGACAATTTGATAGTTAACACACATCCTTTACAACTCATCCTTCTTAGAAAAAAATAATACGTGAATAACACATAGACTTGTGCTATGTAAAACATGTTTTTTGGCAAAATATCCTTAACTTGCCTTTATCGTTCCGTTGTCTCCTTTATATTACTTCTATAGGCTATTGGTTAATTAGGAATAATAGCATCGAGTATGAAATAAATAGGATGTTCTTTTACTTTATTGGTGGTAAATCACTAGGAATATTATCGGGGAATACATCTTGGAAATTATATAACAAAGAAACAAAAATCCTAGAGAAGAAATATCAAGATTGTTAGTATTAAAATAATCTTCTTTGTATAAGAGTACAATTATAGGCTAATTAGAATTAAAAAAAACTCTTTTAACCTCACTCTCTCTAGTATACAAGCTCATTTATTTCTTTGTTTTTCTCTAAAACATTCTTTTTTTCTTTTACCTAATTTTTTCTTTTCCATTTGTTGATCTCTTATCATTCTTTTCAACTCACTCACTTTTTTCTCACTCTCTCCTCTTAATATGAGTTGATTCTCATATACTTATTTAGATGTTAATGATATAAGTAAAAGTTTGGATCTTATATTTAACTTTCACTTTACTAGGCATTTTCCCTCCTTTTTTGCATGGTTCAATTTTGAATTTAGGGACAACCTTGTCATGTTTTTTCTAACTTAATTTCCACAATGATGAAAAAAATATATTTTAAGAGATTGTCCTTTCTTTTAAATTGCCTTTTGACCTTTATTATCATATAAGCCATATCTTTCAGCTCTCTATAATGTTGCAATTTTACCACACTAGCATTCCCACAATTTAAACCATTTAAAACCTAATCATAATAGCTTCTCAAGCGTCCTTCACAATTACTCAGATTTTTACAATCTGAACCTCCTTATGGTATTTTTCAACACTCTTTGATCATTGAAGGAGGCCTTACAATTTTTGAAATAAATCTTTATCATATTGATTAGGGGTAAATTGTCATCTTATAATATTAATAGACCTCTATAGTTCTTTTGCCTATTTATTAAAAGCTAATCCTGTTAAATAATAGTGTAGTCAATAAACACAATAACATTTAGTTTTATCTTCTTCTCTTTGGTATAATAGTGGTAAAAAATTAACTCTACCTTCTTCTTCCACTCTAAGTAGGCCTTAGGGTCTTGAAATGAAAGAATTTTTATTTTAATATTTTTGTAGTTGCCATCTCACCTAGGCTCCCCTTTAAAGTAGAAGTATTTTTTTCCTAACCATTTTTTCTTTTTTAGGAACATTCTTAATTTCCTTGTTTATAAACTCCAAAAGATATTGAACAAAAGGGAATACATAAAAATGTAGGAAGAAGCAAAGAATAAAATTAACATAGGCAAGAACAAGAAAGAAGAATGTAGAAAAAGATAAAAAAGGAAATCAAGAAAAATAAAAATAAAAATAAATAAATGATAGGTATATCCTAACTTTAGTACCAAAGTTTTGATATCAAACTGATGTGAACCCTAAGGATGAGAACTCGAAACCTAACACACTTGATTTGTAATCATGTCCCATTGAAGCTAAAACTAGGTATAGGTAAAACTTTGATCCAATGATTATATGGAATCGTGAATTAAAGTTATAAAATCTTCCTATCATTATGAAAAACTAGAACCAAAATTAAAAGATGAGTTGAATGCCATAAGTAATTTTATAAGTTTGAAAAGTTCTTTGAAAAATAAAAAAAGAAAACTCTCACACTTATGTTCATGATTTTAGATATGCTCACAACCGGAGACTGTAAATCGTCCTATAAATTTGTGAATTTAGTCCATGCTCTTAACTAGTGACTGTGGATCTCACTGTAGCTTTGTAGAATAGTACACAGTCTAGGTCACACTTGTGTTGATAACCATGTCTCATCGTTAAATTGTCTAACAAATTATATGGGCTAATACATGACCATGTAAAAGGTCGTGTTCATATCTAAGTCTTTTATAATCTTAGCTTGAATCAAGCAAACAAGTGCTTGTCTTAAATTTTGGCTTAATTCTATAGATGTAACCACTTTTCTCACTATCCCATTAAGTGCATCTTGAGGCCTTTTCTTTCTTATTTGCATGATTGGTCTGATTGATAAACTCAAATGATTAAACATAACTTGATTTCTATCACTAAAAGTGTTGGCAATAAAAACAAATCATTAATCATTTTAATTGTCCATTTCAAAATTAAACATAATTATATTATTCATGTTCTTAGTTAACAAATAATAATAATAATAATAATAATAATAATAATAATAATAATAATAATAATAATAATAATAATAATCCATGTGTATTATAACGTGGAATATGATTTGATTATGTGACACTTTACGTTAACAATATTCACGATAAAGTAAACTATATGTTATATTTGTAAAAAATTATAACTTTAAGCATTCGATTAATATAACTTATAATTATATATAGTTTCAAAATTGGGTAAAATTTTATATTTTAAATATAATTTACCCATAAATAAAAATTAAACATATGTTACATATAAGAACCATCTTGTAATTTAATGTCTCGTGTTTTCATTAAAAATATGGGTTTATTTACATATGAGCTATTTCTTCTCTTTTTAGATAGAGATTGATCACATTTTATTATGGTATAAAAGTCATTATTATTTTGATGATGAAATTTATCACAAATTTTTAGTCTTGAGAGCACCAGTACATGTCTAATTCTACAAATTTCATGCATTATATTTTTATTATTAAGCATGCATCATATGCTTATTATTAAGCATGAGAGAGATCTATAAATGTGTTAAATTCATAAATTGACTAGAAATAAGATCTGTTTGATATGATTGGGTCACCTTCTTCTGCTTACTCTAATATGGAATCCTTACATTTGCCTACTACTAACCAGGAGATCAAGGATGTTCTTTTCTATTTGAATATGAGTAAATCATGCACCTGGTCCCGATGGGTATAATGCTTATTTTTTTCAATGCATATGGAATAGAAATGGCAGTTTACTTGTTGACATGGTGCAGGAATTCCTACATTCAAGTAGGATGTTAAAGGAGATGAATGCCACAAACATTTGCTTGATTCCCAAAGTTCCACAGGCTGTCTCCTTAAATGACTTCAAAGTTGTGTCTTGTTGCAATACAATTTATAAGGTGATAGCTAAATTGCTAGAAAACATACTTAAAGTTCCTCTATGTCTATAATTCATCAATCTCAAGGTGCTTTCATTTATGGTAGAGCAATTTCTGATAATATCGAACTGGTTCAAGAGCTAATGAAGGATTATAACTCCAATAAATCAATCAAAGGTTGTGCTATCGAAAGAGATTTCTCTAAGGCCTTTGACAGCATCAATTGGATTTTTCTCTCCAATGATTTGGAATGATTTTGTATTCCTTCTAAATTCACTTCATGGATTAAGTAGTGCATCTCAACACCTTCTTATAATTTTCTTTTAAAAGGATCTCCCACTAAGCTCTTTAAAGGCTCTAATGGGATAAGGCAGGGTGATCTTTTATTACCATATTTGTTTGCAATCTCTATGGAAATTCTCAACAAAATTATTAGATATAACACTTTGGGAAATTTAGACTTCTCCTATCACCATAAATGTGAGGTATTGCAACTCACTCATCTTAGTTTTGCTAATGATTTAATGATGTTTTATGTTGTAGTTCAGAAGTTAATATCAATCTTGCACAAATCTGTCATGGAGTTTTGCAGAATCTCTGGCTTGAAAATTAACTTCTTGAAAAGCAAAATGTGCTTTTCTTAAGATGTCTCTAATACTAATAGTCTACAGGAGATATTTAGTTTGAATATCCAAAGTCTTCCTTTTAAATATCTAGAGGCATCTATGTCCTCCAAAAAGTTGAAGCCTATGTCCTCCAAAAAGTTGAAGTACTAAGATTGCTTGATGGGGTTGGAAAGATATAAAAGCAAGATCAATGTCTAGTAGAACTTATTTCTTTATCAAGTAGGGGGAATTCAACTAATTATTTTAGTTCTAAACAACATGCACTACCATTGGAGCTCACACTTGGTTTTTCTAAAGAAAGTAACTAAAGATATTGAAAGATGTATGAAGAATTTGAAAAGCAAAAGATTCCAATGGGAATATGGTGAAATGGGACCCCTTCACTAGAGGAAGCAAAAAGGAGGGTTGGGAATGGTTCCTTTTCAACTAAATGAAACCAAGATAATTGCTAAGAGAATTTCAAAGCTTCTCAATGATAAAGAGGTTTTATGGAGCAAATGAATAATGTCTACTACTTGAGCAATTCTAATTTTTGGAAGTTGGAAGAGAAGATGAAGCATTCTTAGCCTTTCAGCAACATTTTAAGGCATATATACAATATTTAACCCCTCATCAAAATGTAGCTTTCTACAATTGTTCCAATATTTCCATGATGTGGAAAAAAAGACTTGAAAACAACTAAGATTTGGTTTGTTTTGGATTGGAACTTACCATCAATGATGGTTGCTCCGGTTCTCTTGAATAGTCATCAAACATTTATGTTTCATAGATCAGGCTCAAACCTATTTTCTGTTTCTTAAAACAAAGTCAATTCATGGGATTGGTTCATTATAGTCCCCTTTAGACAATACGTGAATATCAGTAGGCTTAAGAGTCAATGTAGCTGTTTCTAGGGCATTGTGTGACAAGCTAATGAATAGAACAACCTTATGTATCTCTACTTGATGAACCTGAGATTTCCATAACCTGATCGATGGATAGGGTATTCCCCTCTCTCATCAACTCAGCTTTAAGACTTTTTTTTGGATATACATTAGGTATCCCAGTTTTTGCTGGACTAATTCTAAGTCCCTAAGACCCTACCCCAAAAGTCCTAGAGGAGTTAAATCTGGAACCCCAAGATCCCTCAGGTTCCTTCGTAGCTTGTACACTTCTATGCACAAGGAGTCGTCACACACTGATTGGTCAGCTGCTGATTGATCTCTGGCCCTGCTCAGCATCAAGTTCTAAGCAGCCTGGGATTCTCTAGTAGCTCTAACTTCCACACTACCGCTAAAAGCGAGACGTCCGTAATTGATCTGACTAAGGAGCATGCCTAGGGGGCTAGAGGATCATCAACAGGGAAAATTCCCCTCTCGTTGAACTCAAGACCTCTTACAAAGGAAAGCCTTAAGTGAGGAGTTGAAACCAATCCGTCCACTCCTATTTGTCAACTTTAAGACCTTTTGATTCGCACAATAGTTGTTAACATTTTCCTAATCTTTAACGTAAAATTATAAATATATTTAAAAATACATTATAATATTTAAAATTAAATACCAGATCATTCCACGTGCATTAACATTCATATAATTATTATAACTAAATTATATGGTAACTCAAATTAATTTATATTTATATGTCTTGCTATAATCAAAGATGTTTTTAAAAAGTAAATTGATAGATCTTTCTTGTTATATTGGTAATGTCATGTTAAATTTTGACATACTCTCATAAGAATAGTCATAAAAAATATATGTATAATAATTAATTATATAATAATTTTTATTTAATAATTTAAAATAATATTTTTTTAATGAGTAAAAGATATCCACATCCTATTCACAAACATAAGTTGCGGCTTCAATTTATAGAAAAAGTTATTTTTCTATAACTATGCATGTTTATCCGGTGTTCTAATTATAGTGGCAACAAGTATGTGAGATTAGACCATCTGTTTTGGTTATTCTCTGTTTACTAGCATAATAATAAGAACATGTGACGCGTTAATCAGGCACGTACAATTTCCAACTCCAGGTTTGTAGTAGCTCGTCCTTTGAGAACTGTGGGCAAAAGAAGATACAGTCTGGTTCAGCCAGATTTCGCTGATCCGGAACATCCTTGTTTTGATCCATATCTTTGAGTAGTTTTGGTTGCTGAATACCTGCAAAACGAACAAAGGCACACCGGGGGTTGTTTCCCGGGAGGCCCCTCCGACGCTCAAGTCAGTATTTTGAGAGTTTTAAGTTTTGGAGAACGAAGAGACAACTAGGGTTATGAGTCGTACCTGCGTCGTGAGGAGATGATCAACTTATATAGTAAATACCTGTAGGAATTAGGTCATCTTGGAGGAATGAGCC
>JAOQMR010000213.1:5795322-5813435 GCA_027563865.1 Erythroxylum pelleterianum
CTGTAGGAATTAGGTCATCTTGGAGGAATGGGCCGTGGATGCATAAATTGAATATCTTGGACCTGGGCCTAGAATATTCGACCCAACCACAGTCAGAGTTCTAAATTGATAAATGCAAATAACATAGGAGCTGAAAATCCTTGGGAGGGCATTTTTTTTGGCGAGGTAGATATTTTCCCTCACTGTTATACAAACTTGTCTACTGTGTATTGGGTTTGTCTGGAAAAGTTGAGCAGAAAGGTTAAGAGTAAAGGAAAACGGCAGGTCATCGGTGGGCTCCTGAATCTCAAGTAAGGAATCCTTCTACCAAATGTTATATATATATATTGGCTTTTAACGAGGTGTTTTAGGCTGATTTTAATTATAGGAACTAAGAAGGTACCTTTAAACCATCAATATCTAAATTAATCCCGTTTAAATCAGATAGGCTCTTTACAAAAAATAAAACTCTGTAATTAAATTTTAAATGGCTGCATACACGATAACATATCATATTGATAATGAACAGTTAATAAGTCTGGTTGGGATGGGACAAGGGTTGATTAGGTTATAATAAAATAAATATTTTGTCATATATTGCAATGTCAAAATATTTATTAAAATTTTGTTATTATTAGAAATAATATTTATTTTTAATATTAAAAATATTTGAAAATAATAAATGTTGGCATTGGGATCGGAATGATGAGATCAGGACCGTCTGATTAATCGACAGAAACGGAGCACGTGGATGGGACACCTGATTGTGCAGGTGATTTTTAACTACAAAAGAACCTCAAAAAGTGTCCAAACTATCCGACAAAAGAACACAAACCCAAATTCCGCGAGAAGAAGATCGCTGGGATTGGAAAAGCCACCTTCAGGACAAAAAACGGCGCCGTTTCCTTTCTTTTTCAAGCATATAAAGTTGCAACTTCGCTTCGTCTCATTGCTCTCTCTAGTAAATATCTATCTCCTGCACATCATATCATAAAAGGAAATAGAGAAATGTCTTCTCCCTCACTTTTTTGGTCAGACTTGAGACTCAGAGACTGATCGCTACTAGCTAGTAATATCTAAGCTGAACTTGGAACCGACTGTCTCTACTCTCTCCAAGTGAGCGATTCTCGAGTTTTCACGTTTTTGCTGATTTATCCGTCGGTGGCTGTAAACGAAGACGGGTTGTAACCTCTCACCTTCAGAAACGCAGATGGATCGGAATCCGGCGATCACTGCGGTGCCCGGCATGGATATGCCAATCATGCATGACAGTGACCGGTACGATTTCGTCAGAGATATCGGCTCCGGTAACTTCGGCGTGGCCAGGCTTATGAGAGATAAAGTAACCAAAGACCTTGTTGCTGTCAAGTACATCCAGAGAGGCGATAAGGTCTGCTTTTTCGTTACAGATTTTTTGCTTCATTTTTTCATGGAGAACTTTTTCTTACGTTGTTTAACGAATTTATTGTATGGATTGGAGTGAATATCTGCTCCGCTCATTAATGGATGTCGAAGTTGACTTGTAGACAGTTTAATTAGTTCGCTTAGAAATTGCTATTTAATTTCCGAGTAATTATGGTCGGGCAAATCTGTAATTATTGACTTCAAGTTTAGAAATGTTGTGTGAGCAGTTGTATGTTTTTCCTCTTTTGTAATTTTCTTTAAAGAATATAAAGTCGGGGTTTTGATGGTTGAGATGTATAATTCTTCTATTGGTAATTCGGTTGCGAGTTTTCTTGCGCTTTTATTCTAGTTGCGTTTGAATGCCTAAAACTCTGAAGTGTCGCGTTTGTTGTTGTTTTAGCTTATAAGTTCTCAGCTGGGGGTTAATGTTATTGTTGAATGCTGATAGATTGCTTATCTTGGGTTTTTGTTGCAGATTGATGAGAATGTTAAAAGAGAAATCATTAATCATAGATCGCTTAGGCATCCGAACATTGTAAGGTTTAAGGAGGTCAGTTTCTTTATGACGATTTAGGATCTTTTTTTAGGCACAAATGGTCTTGAATTTCCAGGGTACTATACTTTATATCTACTCAGGTCATTTTAACACCAACCCATTTGGCAATTGTAATGGAATATGCATCTGGAGGGGAGCTATTTGAGCGAATATGCAATGCTGGACGCTTCAGTGAGGATGAGGTTTGTGTTTCAATTTCACAAACACAAATTTCCCTTGTCTCTTTTCCACAATTTGTTTGAATCTGGAATTTGGTTCAGGCACGGTTCTTCTTTCAACAACTTATATCTGGAGTGAGCTATTGTCATGCCATGGTACCTTAGACTGCTCTGTTTTTCTTCCCTTATGTGCTGATGCCAGCTGGTTTGTTTGAATAGTTGATTTGTTTTTTATGTTTGCTTGTTGATGAAGCAAGTGTGTCACCGTGATTTGAAGTTGGAAAACACTTTGTTGGATGGAAGCCCAGCTCCTCGATTGAAGATATGCGATTTTGGGTACTCAAAGGTAGTACTTGTTTCTTGAAAGTTACAATTTCTGGTGATGCCACTGGACATATTTTATTTTTAATTTGAAATAGATTGAGAACAATTCATTTCCAATTACATAGGTCTTGACATGAAAAAATGGTTGGGTAGGGAAGTTCCGACTGAGTTGGTTCTGGAGTATGTATGATGATTCTTTGGTTACTTCCTGTGCGTGGATCCACTCTTCTATCAATATTTTTGCTTCTTAGCTTTCTAATGTTTTGTTCTTGATGAGGCTAACTAATTTCAAGCTTTAACTTATTTGTATCATGGTAGAATCTTGGTTTATTTGTTGATTTGACCCTTACTTCTTTCTCTTGCGTGACCCTTACTTCTTTCTCTTGTGTCTGCGGGGATAATTTGTTAGTCTTCAGTGCTTCATTCACAACCAAAATCAACAGTGGGAACACCTGCATACATTGCTCCGGAAGTGTTATTGAAGCAAGAGTATGATGGCAAGGTAACTTCTTTAAATCATGCTTATTCTGAATTTGAATTTGGCTGATGTAGTGTACCCCTTTGACTCTGAAAGAGATATGCATTTAACTGGTTAAGAATCTGGAATGAGAGTTCACATTCCCATACGCCCCAAGGAATCCTGCACTTGGCATGAAACAAACAGCTTGTTTCATCTTCATGTCCAAGGAATGTCTTTGTGCAATAATAATACTTTGTTAATGACTTGATCCCTATAGGCTAATATTGAATCAAAATTTTACTTAACATGGATTTTGTGGATTGTTAGATGAGTGAAGTGCTGATATCCTGTCATGATACCAGATTGCAGATGTGTGGTCATGTGGGGTAACCTTGTATGTGATGCTGGTTGGAGCATATCCTTTTGAGGATCCTGATGGACCAAAGGATTTCCGGAAAACAATACAGGTACATTATTGTTTTCTGTTTGCCATTAATACCTCGTCATATAGACATTGTATATACAAGAAAATGTTCTTGTCTATCCCATGCAGAGAATTCTTGGTGTCCAGTATTCTATTCCAGACATTGTTCAGATATCTCCTGAGTGTCGCCATCTGATTTCAAGAATTTTCGTTGCTGATCCTGCAGCTGTAAGTTAGCCTTCATATCAGGAGTTTTTAACTTATTCAAAAGATAAATCTGGAATTGTTTGGAGAACTAAATGGAAAATAAGATACTAAAGTGGAGCTTTCTACCCCAAAGTCTAACGCCAAACTTCTTGAATATCTTGTGCATATTTAATGACTCCACTAAGATTCTACTTTTGTTAATGGTGTGATTAAAGGCTCCTTATTTTGGATATTTGGTGATACAGAGAATCAGCATTCCAGAAATCAAGAACCATGAATGGTTTTTGAAGAATCTTCCAGCAGATCTGATGACATTGGGAAACCAGTTTGAAGAGCCTGATCAACCGATACAAAGCCTTGATGAGATAATGCAGATAATTTCTGAGGCTACAATACCGTCTGCTGGGGCATTTGGCATCAACCATTACATGATGGATACTCTGGACATGGATGATGACATGGAAGACTTGGATTCTGAATCTGAGCTTGATATTGATAGTAGCGGAGAGGTGGTTTATGCATTGTGACGAGAGCTTGACTATATGAGATGTGGTACTCTGGGCATATGGAGGAATCAAGGTTATGGTCAAAAGCATGTCTGACAGACTGGGGTATGTTAAATAGGCAGCACAATAGGAAATTTCCATATATGCTCTTCAAAGTTGTGTCACAGTATGAACCTTTTATATCTTGCTGTGTGAAGAGTTGGTAACTGTTGCAAATTATTGGAACCAGATATCCACCACGTTCGATATGATTCCAAATATTGGTTGTCATTTTTGTACTTGTACACCATGATTTATGTTGTATGTTTTGTTTTGGCAAGTATGTATCTCCCATACTGTGGTGCGCGCAACTTTTTCTGCACCTGGCTTCCTCTATTTGTTACTCTTGACATGCAGCTTATATTTTCTGTTGGACTTTTTTCACCCTTTTCCAATATTTTTCTTAACCATACTTCTTTAACGTCAGTATGAAACATAACTCTTTTGGCACAGTAATTCCCCCTTTGTTAATTCTTTTACTTCGTTTTCATGTTGATACTGCATGCTCGATCATCGCTGACAAGATAATTCAGTCAACAACTCAAGTTCTTCATCCAAATCATGGTTCCAAGCATTGGGTGGTGCAGGTTAGGTGAATGCTTCACTTTGTCCTGTCCTGATTCCTGATGCATTTGTTAATATCAAAGCTATACGAAGTCTGGCTGGTCATTGATGCGTGAACTTTCCTCCTTCCCGTTTCTTCTGACTCCCATGTATTTTTTCAACTCTCCTGTGACTATTACTACCCGTATTTGTCTTATTATCATGGAATCTCAATTTTGTTCAAGATAAAACAGTATTAGAATTGTTAAATTTTCACATTAACTAGGAGCTAAGTAATCATGCTACTCGAGACATCCCAATGGTCTTAAAAACTAAGACAATATCCAAGGAATTTGCAATTGGAGACCATCCTGTGAATCAAGAAATCAGCTTTCCAATGGAATTTGGTCTCGGCCGACAATTCCATATACCAAGCTTCACTTGTGGAATGAAGCTTGACCCTTGTTTAAAGCCAGTGCAAGTTGACGTCCTCCTCGACTATTTCTATTTTTAACCCATCGATTTTAGGGCTTAAGGCCCCCCATAAGCTAGCTGTCTCTTCATCACATATCACCTCCTCCAAATGCTTAAGATGCACCGATTGTGGCAGCTGAAAATTGTTTGAGCATCCCACCATGTACAATGTTCTCAATTTCAGTAGTTTACCTATTTGATCAGGTAGCGTTTTGATTGCCAAACATTCTGATATGTCAAGAACTCTCAACTCAAAGAGGTCTCCAATTGTGCTTGGCAACTCTGACAATGCAATGCAGGAACTTAGCCTTAGAACTTCTAAAGCAACCCAGTTACTGATTTCTTTTGGCAGTGTAGTCAACTTAGGACAGTTGGTGATGCTAAGTTTCTTTAACCTGGCAAGGAAACACAGCTCAACAGGCAACACTGTCAGGTTGTAGGAGTAGTCAATATCTATCTCCTCTAGGTTTGCCAACGAGTCTGGCAACCGGAAGGTAGAAGCAGTGAAAGCTTGACCTATTGTACACATGACCAAGGTCAACTTTCGTAGACTAGGCAGATTCATGGATGTAAAGCTGAAGGGAGGTAACATAACCTTCTCCATTCTGATTCTCTTGAGGAGGAAGAGATGACGAAGATTTTCAAAGTTGCTCAATTCAGCAGGGAAGAAACTGTAGTTTATCAGAACTATAACCTTTATTGTTGTTGATTTCAATATAAAATCTGGTATAGTATAGTTCTTCGTGCTAAAATTTAGGACCAAAGCTTCAAGTTTGGGTACTTCCATCATGCACCATTTGGACGGGAACTTATCATCTGCAGAGAATTCTTATGTTGTCAAGTTTGGAAAACAAAAAAGAGAAAAGCAGTAGAGGCAAGTAACTTTCTCTGTAAAGGAGATTGGGACAGAGAATTCACTACCAGAGAAGATGGACAGCAGGCGAGCCTTAAGGCTGAGCTGCCTGCCTTCAGTCAACCAGTCAGGCAAGTTGTTTCCGATGATATCTACAGTTACTCTCTCCCTGTTCTCGATTGGTTCCAGGTTGCTTAGATGAATAGCTAGCTCTCTAAGCAGATCATGTTGCATGACAAAATACTGACTGTAGCTGCCACCCAGGTCTTTCCTGTAAAAGATTAAAATGGTTGCTTAGGCAAGGCCTTTTCCATGAAACGTGAACCATATGATTCATTAACCCTTAGGCACTGCCAATCTGTGCTTGTTTCAATCGGAATGAGTACTAACACCTGCCTACCTTTTGATAATAAGATCCAACAGATTCCCGGAGGAGAGTTCCCAAAGGGTGGCAATGGCACGCACACCTTCATCGTCTTGTCCATACCATTCTGCCCATATATCAATTAGAGCAGTAACAGGAATTCTTTGATCTTCAGGGAAGGAACATAGGTCCATGAAACACTCCTTCACTTTAACCTTTTTATCCAAGGCATCCAAACTGCCTTTCAAACAATTAATCAAATCATCATATTCAAAAATAGAACCAGTTTCAGACAGTTGTATCCCTCTGAGTTGCCACACTTCTTTAGGCTCTCCGCGAAGAGACCGACCGACCACATTGAGAGCCAACGGAAATCCTTTACATCCTTTAACAATCTACAATTAAAGCCCACAAGTACATCAGCCACTTAAGTTGCATGATAATAGCGGTTTTCTTTTTGGTAATTCCTAACCGTATTCATCTTTCTGAATGATAAATGAGAAATTGTTTTAATCATATGCATCTGTCAAGATCATGCATGCAGACACGTCTTATGTTAAGAAGAAAATAACACGAGTACTCCCAATTCAGCTCATTTCAGATCATTCTAAGCATCAGATCTCCTTTTCTTTTTTCAATGGTTGTTAAGTGTACATTACACTATTTCACTTTTGAATTAATCAATTACTTGTTTACCTTACAAAAAAGGAAACTAACACGAGTACAGAACCTTCATCATTTGAGTGTAATTGCATACCTTGTCCACAACTTCATCTGCAATTTCAGAATTCTGATTTGGCAAAGATGCTGACCTCCGGAAAAGTATCATGGCATTTTCATCATTCAATGGTTTTAACTTGTAACTGCAATCAAATCTAGGAAAATGAGACCTTGACGTCACCAAAACCTTGTAACCTGGGATTTTGATGTTGAACTTATCGATAAGAGATACTGATTCTGGCCAAACATCATCTAGGACTAACAATATAGGATCTGGCCCTCTACTCCTCAAAAATTGTTCCAAGTGGTAGACAACATCTTCTTGGCTTTGAAACCCAGGGACCTGGTAGCCCTTTTGCTGGAACAATCTCTGTACAAGGCCCTCCATGGTGGGATTTCTCGAAACAATAACAAAGAAGATGTTATCTTGAAACTTATCTGCTCAAATTAGAGAAAAGAAAAACTATGTCAGAGGGCCAGTAAATATCTGCAGTCTATTTGCAAAGCAAACGCATATCCTGGAGGCAATCACGCGAACTTAGAACATGAACATAAAAGAGTTACTATCCTGAGGTACTGGAATTTGATTGAGAAAAAAAGGCAGTGAAGCATGAGGTTCCATCCCAATACATTTAAAATTGAGTGAGACACGGTTCAGCAGAAATGCTTACTAGCCAATGGATCTGGTGGAAGTGGAACCAATATATAGTTTAATCATTTCCATAAGAACTGCACTTTATATCTATTTTACCTTGAACTGCCTTGTCATGGCAAAATAATTTAGCCAACGTGGTCTTCCCACAGCCTGGTGGAGCAGATAATACGAGTGTCGAAACCTCGTCTTTGAACAGCATCATCTTCAACTCCCACAGGGGTACTTGCATTCCCACAAAATCCTCTGGAGGCCCTGGGATTGCGTATGAACAGCTAAAACTTTTGAACCCACCGATCTCTGTGTTCAAAGTCAATCGTTTCAGGTCAGCATGCATATCTTTTACCTCGACGAGAGTTTCTTTAACGTCCCTTGCTTGTTGAGCGTCAACAACAATAGCAAAGAAGGACTTGAGCGATTCCTCAAAGTCTCGAAGCTCGTCTGTGAATTTAGCCTTTTTCCAGGTGGTGTACCACCGCACTTTTGAGCATTCAAGAAGAAGCTTCTCTCCCTCCATGATACGTTCCATAAGCTTTTCCGTCTCGTCCTTTCTACGATTCAAAGCTTCGTTCCATTTACTTGTCTCTTCCACCACAGGAATTATGCCTGCAACAATGGATTCTATACGATCAAGTGTAGGCTTGAACATGGCAGCCTTTTCTTTAGCGCTTACAATTGCATTCAACACCTCTCCAAACACTGCTCCTATAGCAGCCCCTCCAAGTAAAGACGCTGCCATTACAATCTTCTTTGCAGATGTCCAAATTAACTCTTCCGACAAATGAGTTGCGTAGGGATGCAAAGTTAGACAAGGGCTGACAGTGGATAGAGGAACCACGCAACGTGGAATATTATATATACTTCACAAAAGCCAAGGAATCGTCTATCTCTTTTATGCCAGGGAAGCATAGGCAATTGATTGACTCTAAAAGAAGACTCGGTATGAACTAAAAGAATTGTGATCGTTATGGGAACCTTCCTTGTGAAGCAGTACAGGCCTCTGAGAAGTCTTGGCCACCAAGTTCACGTGTAGAAAGAACATTATTGTAGTACCAATTACAGAATGAAAAGAATCTTGTTGCTATGCAAATTTTCACAATACCATTAATTTTCATATACATTTCTACAAAATATGAATAGAAGTGACTTTGGGTCTCTGCTGAAGATGATATTTATCAAATTGATTCACAATTTTCGATTGAAAATTATAATACGATACCTGAATCATTGGTATGTGGAGCTTTGGTGACATTTTAAAATTTTTTACTTGTGAAATATATGATTTGATATAATTTAATTTCTTAAGAATATTTTTAATGTTTGTTAATTGAGTTAGAGATTGAATATTTTAAAAGTATAGAATTAATTAATTACTATATGATTTAAGACCTTAAAAAGGCGATGGTTGTGCATTTGCTAAACAAGACTGGTGAGAGTTTATTAGCCGACGCTAGAATAAGACATATACCAATCCATCGGTTAGGGTAAATTAGTTAGCATCCATCCATTGAGACTTTTTTTTTTCCCACCATGTATTTTAGGAGGGTTTCAATTATGTGAAAACACTTTTGAGTCATTCAATCCTAAGCTAATCTCCGCTCGAATTGGGTAGATCATTTGCGGGAGGCAAAATTCTAGCTCCAAAACTTTGGCTATTACTGGAGATGATGTTAGGCTTGATTAAGATGTTGGGCCTTATAGTGATGTGTGTAAAGAAGTAAATAATTACAGCATTTTGGAGGATTTATATATTGAAGATGCAAATAATCTTGGTAAAGAAAGAAGTGCTAAAAATAATGATAACAGTGAAGACAATTTATTTGGTAATGTTGATTCATATAATGAAGATTATAATGAAGTTGAAGAAGGAAAAACACATATAATGTGTTAATTGAAGATGTAAAACTAACTAATGGAGATTGATTTTATTGACTATAGAAGCTTCCTTGACAATGATGGATATCCTAATGGGGAGAAACTATGACAGTCATTAAGAAGATCTAATAGAATATTAAACATCAATCAAATGGTGGACCATCATAGTGGACTTTAGGTGTGGAATTTTCTAAAGTTAAAGATTTCAAATATGTTATTTTTGATTACTCAGTGGCAATATCATTTAATTTCTTATAAAAAATATGAGTTTAAGTGATTAGAGTATGATGCATTGAGGGACATAAATGGGACTTATATGGATCATCTGACACGAATGACATATGTTTCAAAATTAAGACATATAGACTCGATCATACATGTTTCGTAACTAATTTATTTCTGAAATGCTCAAAATAAATTAAAACACGTGAGTGTCAATCCATCTCCACAGATCATTCATGTGGGCCCAAATGCAATCACAGGGTGGGGAGATCATTGACACGTAAACCCTCTAAAGCATTTAATTTGATGTTACAATTCCGCCCACAACCAACGGGAATACGACACCCCAAATCCTTTGTCCAAGTTGGGGTGTACCAACTCTGTCCAATGGCATCTTAGCCGTCCACTGATGTGGGTCTCATATCAGTAGATGGCTAAGATGTCATTGGACAGAGTTGGTACACCCCAACTTAGACAGGGGATCACCTCTCGGAATACGAAACCCACAAGTCAAAAAGAAACAAAAGCATACCAAAACGCCGTGACAGCTCAAAAGTCACACACAGGGAGATGACACCGAACTCGCACTGGATGAGGCGAAGTGTGAGTCCGCCACGTGTCCCGGGCATACCCTGAACGTCCTTCATCCTTGTTCTGGGACCATTGTGGAGGCCGCCGTCGATCAAGGGCGTCGCTTCCACCGGGTGCACTGTATATTTAAAATGATTAGCCTTTAAATAATAAACTTATCTTTATAAAGAGTATTCTTTATCTATTTTAGCAAAGAAATATTATTTTAAACATAAAATATGTTTGTTAATTTAATTATTTATTTTAATATAAGTTTGCTAAATTTATTGTTAATATTTATTAGTAATTTTTAATTTGTTTATTACTATAGAGAAAAATATTGTAACACAAATTATTATTTTTATTAATATTGTTGAAAAGTAGTTAACCGTATGCAATTACTATTGGCTAGTATGCTTGCAAAAAGCAAAACATGTTGACTTAGTTTGAAATTAATACTCCATTAAGCAGTTGGTACGTAATTAATATGTTGATCACTTTATAAGGCCTTATGAGTCTGATTCAGATCCAAAGACGGGAAGCTTCGTTCAGGTCCAACCCAAAGCATGCTTAGCAACTTAACATAGATTGCTAGTTGTGGATCTTGAAATTAAGGGATGGAGGAAGAAAAAAAAAATTAGGAGGCTTACTAAAGTTAGATGGTGGAAACGTTACAGCTGATGCTATGGCTCGACTCAGACCTGAGGTGTCTTTGGGTGTGGTGGTTTTTCAACAGCCCCCGGTGGTTCTACTGCAAACTCTCAATGATGATCGCATGGGTGTTAGTCGCACTCGGCACATTAATCTTGTTTTTAGCTCTAGCTAGTTGTTAGCTCTTTTACTTACCAAAAAAAAAGTTAGATGGTGGAATCTGAAAGGGGACAGGATGGAACAATTTAAAGAAAGAGTAAGAAATGGGCTTGAATGAAAATTGGAAGGAGAAGCTAATCTTGGAAGTTTCTAGAGGTGGTAAGATAGAATCTTGGTGGTGGAATGAAGAAGTACGATAAAAGGTGAAGGCTTAAAATGGAGCATATAAAGCTATATTGGAGAGTAAAATAGAGGCAGCTAGAGAATCTAAGAGAGAAAGCTATAAACTAGCAAGAAAAGAGGCTAAGAAGGTAGTCTTAGTGGTTAAGGGTGAAGTTTACGAAAATCTGCATAGGAGATTGGATACTAAAAAGGGAGAAATTGATATTTTTAAGTTGATAAAAGTTAGGGAATGAAGAACATGAGGTGTAAACCAAGTTCGATGTATAAGAGATGAAGCAAGGTAGGCGCTCATGGAGGAAAAGGACATAAAGTGTATATGACAGAGGTACTTCTATAGCATATTTAATGAAGGCGTGGAGGCAGATATCTCTTTAGGTGACCTCAACAAGTTTGAGGGATTTTGTAACGTTTCTCGATGTAAGCATATCATAAGAGAGGAAATTAAAAAAGTTTTGAGGGAGATAAAGAGCGGAAGGGCAGTAGGACGGGATGAGATACTCATAGAGGTATAGAAGAGCCTAGACATTGAAGGCCTTAATTGGCTAGTCAAGCTTTTTAATGTGATCCCTGTGTCTGCCAAGACTTCGGATGAATGAAGACTGAGTTTGTTAATTCCTCTATATAAGTAAAAAGGAGACATCCAAAACTGTAACAACTATAGAGGCATTAAACTACTTAGTCACACTATGAAGTTGTGGGAGAAGGTAATTAAGAAGTGGGTTAGAAAGACAACTACTATATCGAAAAACTAATTTGACTTCATGCGAGGAAAGTCCACAATAGAAGCTTTACTTCTCCTTATAATAGTAATGGTATACTACAGGGAAAAATAGAGGGATTTGCACATGGTTATTATTGATCTAGAGAAGGCATATGACAGGGTTCCTAGGGAAATCTTGTGGAGGTGTTTGGAGGTGAAAGAAGTTCCTATGACATACATAAGGGCGATTAGAGATATGTATGAAGGGGCAATAACTAGAGTAAGGACGATAGGAGGAGATACTGAGAATTTTTCTATTGATATTGGGTTACACCAAGGCTTTGCATTAAGCCCTTTTTTGTTTACAGTAGTGATGAATGAGCTTACCAAGGATATTCAAGGAGATGTGTCTTGGTGTATGTTGTTTACTGACGATATTGTCTTATTAGATGAAACAATAGAGGGGGTCAATGTCCAGCTAGAATCTTGGAGAGAAACGTTAGAGTTGAAGGGATCTAAAGTGAGCAGGACTAAGACTGAATACTTAGAATGTAATTTTTCGGGCCATCAGGTGACTACTAGAGTAGAGGTAAAGATTGGATCAGAAGTTATACCACGAAAGGAGTGTTTTAAATACTTAAGGTCTATCATCCAAAACAATGGAGAGATCGATGAAGATATAGTCCATCATATTAAATTAGGATGGCTCAAATAGAGAAGTGCTTCAGGAGTTTTATGTGACAAGAAGATATCACTCAAGCTCAAAGGTAAATTATATCAATTAACGATTAGGCCAATCATGCTCCGGTAGATGTGTAACCTTACTAGAAGAGATAAGATCAAAAATCTAATGGTCAGAGACAAATTAAAAGCGGTTGGTATACATGAAAAATTGAGAGAGGCATATCTTAGATGGTTCAGAAATGTTAAGTAGAGATATCTCGATGTTCCAATGAAAAGATGTGAGAAAATAATACTTAGAGATTGTAAGAGGAGAAAAGTAAGCCCTAAAAAGAACTAGGGAGAACTGATCAAGAATGTTATGGATATGTTAGATCTTACCAAGGACTTAACTTGAAATAGAAAGCTTTGGCATACTAGGATACATGTTAAGGGTCTCTATTGAAAGAGGACATTCGCTTTTGTGTAGGTTACCAAAAACTTGTGTCATTTGCATTTATTGTGTTACTTCTAGGGTGTATAGCTTATATTGATTCCTATGTAGCGTAATTAAGCTGTTGACAAGCACGATCAAAGTTTTTCATGTACAGGTATTTCGTGATCGGTACGGGCCTCTTCTGGTATGTATTTTACTTAACGTTTATTGCAATTCCTAGATATGTTCTATAGTTACATTATTTGGTGTTATATTTATTACTCTTGTTCAGGGTTTCTCTTTAGTATTTGTTTTCATTGTGTTGTATTTTTTATTTAGTTGTTTTTCATACCTTTTATGTTTATTTTATTTATTTTACCTTACTTATCTTATATGTATACACATCCATGTTTATTGTAAGTTCTTCATAACACATTGCATGTGGGTCTACCGGAAACAACCTCTATACTACGTAGGGGTAAGGCTACATACTATCAGACCTTCTCAAATCTTGCACCTTAGTGAAACTTTAACTATTGTTGTTGTTGTTGATGATAATGATGATGATAGTTAAGTAGATACAATTGTGGATATCTGTGATTAATATAATAGAAGGGATATAATTATATATACATTATTTTTATTTAGTTAGTATTTACTACATGACTATGCATATTTTTAAGGAATCAAAGTGTGCAACAAAAGCATAAGAACCTAAATTGATTTTGAGCAAGAACTCATACATCTCAATTAAAGGATTTTTAAATGGAGAGATGATCATGGTCCCATAATTTTTCCATTGAATTATGTAGCTTAGCAAATTGTAAGTCTAAACTTGATGATGAGACTTGAAAAGTTAGATCTTACTATTGAATGATATTCCGCAACAAATTCAACTAAATTGACTCACATTTGAGATGTGATAACTTTTCTCTCGAGGCTCTCTTATTTAAATTTATAGCACATCTAAAGTTAGTTTTTATGAAAAAGCACCAATCAATCACTTGAGGTAAAAGTTTCAACAATTTGTTGAAAATGATTCATCCAAAGACAAAAGGAAACATAGACTTAAAACTGAAACAAAAATAACAACTTAAAAATAGTACATGTTGGATGAGACTGAAGCGGATTATATTAGTTTATGATAACTTGTTCTTTTGTCTTTTCTAACATATGGACATACATCAAATTTCTACATTAGCTAAAGAAATGTGGTAAAAGTATACCATGGCATAAGGCAATGCATATTCTGTTTTTGGTTCAACTTTTTAAGATGCAACACCTACTTATAGAAACTACATTGCATATGTTCTTTGTTTGACGTATTCTTTAGTTATTTGTTAAGATATTTTATGTGTTCAATTTAGATTTTAATTTGTTAAGATTTTTTTATCTATTCCCTGTTCTTTAGTTGTTAGTTGAGTCATGTAAGTTTACATAAAAACTACTTAATTTCATTTTAAAAAATGAGCTTTTTATATAGCGAAGTTCAACATTGTGGTATCAAAGCAGGTTGTGAGCGCATTTCCTTAAAAAGGTGACTAATCTCAAAGTTGTTAGTGGAATAAAAAAGCTTAACAATCAAAATTACAGTTCCTGCTCTACTAGTATAAGCTTATACATGCATGGCCAAGACTTATGGGAAGTTATAGATGTCAATGAAGTTATACAACCAAAAGAAGAAGATGTAAATGGTATGCTGTGAATATGAAAGACTAAAGTTGGCAAAACAATGTTCGCTCTAAAGACAAAAGTTAAAGAGGATGTGTTAGAGCACATCCGGGATGCCACAACTCCCAAAGAGGTTTGGGATATGTTTGCTAAGTTGTTTTCTAGAAGGAATGACTTAAGACTAACTTCTTGAAAGTGAGTTGTTGACAATAACACAACGAGATATGACAATAACTCAATATTTCCATAAGGTAAAGGTCATATATCGAGAGATTTCAGAGTTAGATCCACAAGCTCCAATTGGAGAAACCAAAAAGAAAAGAATAATCATTCATGAATTGATACCTGAATGTAAATGGTTTGTAGCTGCAATACAAGGGTGGTAAAATCAACCATCACTTGTTAAATTCGAGAATTTGCTTGCTAGTCAAGAAGCTCTAACTAAACAGATGGGAGGAGTTACATAAAAGAGTAAAGTGGAAGCTCTTTATATGAACAAAAGTGCTTCTATCCTACAACAAAGAAATGTTATACTTGACTAGTTGCATAGTAAAAGGGACAGGAAAGCTATCAAGTGTGTTTTTATAAGATATGATGGCTAAAGGAAGGGATGGAGATGTTGCTATCCTACAACTAAGAAATGTTACACTTCTTGAAATGTTGTGTTTGATGAAACTTCTTGGTGGTGGTCTTCCAACAAGGAAGTACTAGACTCAAATAGTTCCAATGATGTGTTACATTCTTCTCAAATTCAGTTAAGTATGGATGATGTTGCTGATACAAGTTTCAAAGACAATGTTCATGATGATGCAGCTCAAACCTCTTGGCAAACTAGTGTGTATTAGAGGTCTAGAGACAAAGGTGAGCCTACTAAAATAAAATTGCCAACTCCACCTAGAAATTCAACAAGAGTTAGAGCCTAATTCTAAATATGCTAATGCTCAACAAGAGTTAGAGCCTAATTCTAAATATGTCAATGCTGCTATAGTCTAAGCAATGCAAAAGAACCATAATCATTTAAGGAGGCATTTCAAGATCTAAAATGGGTTAAAGTTATGGAGGAGGAATTTGTAGCACTGACATAAAATAAGACATGGAAGCTTGTTCTAAAGCCAAATGATGTAAAGTCTATTTTTTCCAAATGGGTCTATATGATAAACATTACACAAATGGAGCAATAGAGAGGATTAAGGCTCATTTGGTAGCTCTTTAATTCTCTAAATATTTGAACTAGATTATGATGAAACATTTAGTTTAGCTGCAAAACTTATACTGTTAGAATCTTTTTTGCACTTGCAGCAAGCGAAGGGAGGAATTTATGTCATATGGACATAAGTAATGCTTTTCTAGGGGAGTTGGATCAGAAAATTTATATGGATCAACGAATTGATTTTCAAGATCAAGATCACCCTGAATATGTTTGTAAACTTTGAAAGGCTCTTTATGGGTTGAAACAAGTACCAAGGGCTTGATATGGTAAGATTGTTGAATTCCTAACTCATAATGATTATTCAGTGGCACCTACAAATTCTAGCTTGTTTGCTAAAAATAATTAAGGGAAGCTAGTGGTTGTACTTGTATATATATGGATGATTTGATCTTAATACATGCCTGTAAAGAAGAAATTCTTCAAACAAAGGAGAATTTAATTGTTCACTTTCATATGAAAGAGTTAGGACAACTTAAGCACTTTCTTGCTTTAGAGATTCATTATACTCAAAACGGAAAATTTCTCCATCAGAGGAAAGTACTCTACACCAAGAAGTTTGGAATGCTCGAATGTAAGCCAATTTTATCCCTACTAGAGCTCAATTTCAAGTTGTGTGCATATAAGAAAGGAATTCGAGGATGTAACGATGTACTGACAATTGGTTGGTAGCTTGATTTATCTAACCTTAACTAGGGTAGATGTTTCCTATGCAATTGGTGTTTGGAGTCGGTATGTGTAAAATCCCAAGAAGCCTCGTTTGGAAGCATTTCGACAAGTTTTGAGATATGTAAAGGCTACACTTGACTATAGTATTTTGTAAAAGAAAGGTAGCATATGCAAATTATTTTATTATTGTAACACTGATTTTGCAGGTGACTACGATGCCAATGCTCAACTACATGATATGTTTTTATGCTGAGATTAGAGACAGTTTTTTGATGTAGTAAAAGACAAAAAATTGTATCTTTATTTACGATTGAAACAAAATACTAAGTTGTAGTAATGACAGCTCAAGAAAGTACCTGGGTTATTCAGTTGTTACAAAATCTGTGTTAACCGATTGATTATGTTGTTTAATTGTTTTGTGACAACCAATCAGCAATATGTTTACCAAAGAATCCAGTTTACCATAAAAAGACAAAAATGTGAAAAAAAGAGCTTTTTTCAAAATTCAACACTATAACTTTTCTGATGAATGAAACAACCTTGAAGAATGCAAGAGCTTCATGGTATAACATGATTGCATGATTCAATAACTTGATTGAATGAACACAACCCAAGTACAGAAATGTATAAATTGACTGATAAGTCATGAGCAAAAATACTAACACAGATTTGAAACAGAAGGAGCTCAAGAAATGAAGAAGCAAACTTGGAATTAGAAACGACGGCGGCGATAAAGCCAATTCAAATTCGGAACTTCTTTTCGTACCGTAATCTTTATATTCTGGCAAACACTAGCAAAAGCTTCCCACAACATGGCAATTTCTTCTTCGCAGATCACCTCCATAAACTGGTGGAGTTCCAAAATAGATGTTGGCAACTCACAATTGCTCGTACACCCCATCATATGAAGCTTCACTAAACTCTTTAACCCATCAATCCGCTCTGGTAATTTAGACAAGTCAAAGCAGTCAGTTAAGTCAAAAATTTTCAATCTGTCAAGGTTTCCTATTGTGTTTGGCAACTCCTTCAAGTTGATGCAGGAATTGAGTCTCAACACCTCCAACTGTACCAACTTTCCTATTTCTTCAGGAAGTGCAGTCAACTTGAGGCAGTTGGTGACACTGAGCTTTTTCAGTTGGAGAAGATCACATAACCCAAAAGGTAATGCCTCCAGATCATTGCAGTAGTCAATCTCAACCTCGCTTAAATTTGAAAATGCGTCTGATATTTTGGTGGCAGAGTTGAAAAAAGCCTGATGAATATTACAGGTCACTAATGATATTTTCTCCAACTTCATCAGTTGTAAACCGTCTAGGAAAAAGGGTGGTACTGTAACCTTCTCCAATCTGATTCTTTTTAGACTGGGAAGGGAGCCAAGTAGATGCAAATTGGTCAACTCAGCATGATATGCGTTGTTATTTGTAGCTGCTAAAACCTTTAGCTCAGT
>JAOQMR010000213.1:5832307-5902623 GCA_027563865.1 Erythroxylum pelleterianum
AATAGGAGTCACTTGTGATATATCCGTAAGTGACGGAATGCGTCATTAAAAACAGCTTTCCGAAAAAGCTCTTATTTGAGCTTTTTTGAAAAGCTTCAAATCTTAGCTTTTAAAAAAGCTGTATTTTGGCTTTTTTAAAAGCTGTTTCTACTTGAGAAGTGCTTTTTAAGTTTTCAGCCAAACACCTATTTTTTCCTGAAAATAGCTTTTGCGGTGAAAAAAAGCACTTTTGAAGCCTCCAAAAGCTGAACCAAACAGACACTATAACAGTAACCCTTTCAACATTGTCATTCTCCCTCCAAAAAGATGAGATCTTTATACTTGAAATCCTCGCGTTTGTCATCTTTTTCTCATTCAAACAAGATCACTGCTTTTCATTATTCTTCTCAAACCCCATTCCAAGAATCTTCCACTCCGAAAAGCTTCTTCAAAACCAACAACCAAGACAGCCTTATAAATCGCTTGTGCGAGGACAGGAGATTCGAGGAAGCCATTGATATATTGTGCGAGCAAAAGAGAATAAGAGAAGCAATTCGGATACTCTATCAAGTCGATAGGCCCCCTGTTTCTATCTATTCATCTCTTATTCAGTCTTGTCTTAAGAACCGAGCTCTCGAAGAAGGTAAAAAAGTCCATGAACACATTAAGCTATCGGGGTTTGTGCCTGGATTATTTATTTCAAATCGGCTTCTTGAAATGTATGCCAAGTGTGATAGTATAGTGAATGCCCATAAGTTATTCGATGATATGACGGAGAGGGATTTGTGTTCGTGGAATATTTTGATCTCTGGGTATGCGAAAACGGGGTTGCTTGGAGAAGGAAGGAAACTGTTTGATAAAATGCCCCAAAGGGACAATTTTTCTTGGACTGCTATGATTTCGGGTTGTGTAAGACATGATAGGCCCGAGGAAGCTTTAGAGTTGTACAGAATGATGAACAGATGCGAGAGTTCAAAATCGAATAAGTTTACAGTTTCCAGTGCTCTTGCTGCTGCGGCTGCAGTTCCAAGTTTAATAATTGGGAAAGAGATTCATGGTTATATAACAAGGAACGGTTTGGATTCAGATGAAGTAGTTTGGAGTGCATTATCTGACATGTATGGTAAATGTGGGAGCATCGGGGAAGCAAGGCACATTTTTGACAAGATGATCGATAGAGATGTTGTTACTTGGACAGCAATGATTGATATGTACTTCGAAGATGGAAGAAGGAAAGAAGGTTTTGATTTGTTTGCAGACTTGTTGAGGTCAGGGATTAGGCCTAATGACTTCACTTTTGCTGGGGTTTTGAATGCCTGTGCTCATCAAACTGTGGAGGAGCTTGGCAAGCAGGTTCATGGGTACATGACTAGAGTTGGATTTGGTCCGTTCTCTTTTGCCGTAAGTGCTCTTGTTCATATGTACGCTAAATGTGGGAATATGGTGAATGCAGAAAGGGTTTTCAAATGGACGCCTCGGCCAGATTTGGTTGCATGGACTTCCTTGATTTGTGGGTACGCTCAGAATGGTAAATCTGATGTTGCTTTGCACTACTTTGAGTTACTACTTAAATCAGGGATGCAACCTGATCACATAACTTTTGTTGGTGTTCTTTCTGCTTGTGTTCATGCTGGGTTAGTAGATAAAGGGCTTGAATATTTTCACTCAATAATGGATAAATATGGTTTAAAACAAACTGGGGATCACTATGCATGTATCGTAGATTTACTATCACGATGTGGCCGATTTGAAGAAGCTGAGCGTATGATTGACAGCATGCCCATGAAGCCTGACAAATTTCTTTGGGCGTCCGTGCTTGGTGGTTGTAGAATTCATAAGAATCTTAAACTAGCGGAAAGGGCAGCAAAGGCACTATTCCAGATAGAACCTGAGAATCCAGCTACTTATGTTACAATGGGCAATATTTATGCTGCTGCTGGTATGTGGAGTGAAGTGGCAAAGATCAGAAAGGCCATGGATGACTGTGGAGTGGTGAAGAAGCCCGGTAAGAGTTGGGTAGAGATTAAGAGAAATATGCATGTGTTCACAGTGGGAGATGCTTCCCATCCCAAGTCTAAGGAGATAATTGAGTTATTAGGGGAGCTTTCAAAAAGGATGAAAGAAGAGGGGTTTGTCGCTGATACAAATAATGTTTTGCATGATGTAGAGGAGGAACAAAAAGAGCAAAACCTCTCCTACCACAGTGAGAAACTTGCAATTGCTTTTGGAATCATTGCTACTCCACAAGGAACCCCTCTCAAAATTTTTAAGAACTTAAGAACTTGTGTAGACTGCCACACTGCAATCAAATTTATCTCAAAGATTGTCAACAGAAGAATAACTGTGAGGGATTCAAGTAGGTTCCACTGTTTTGAAGACGGAAAGTGTTCCTGTAATGACTTTTGGTGATTGAGATCAACTTCACAGAACAAGCAAAAGATCACTCAACATGCATAATTACATTGCGGTTGCAGCCAAGTGCACTGTTACTCGATGGATGAAATCCAAATAGGAGTTGTGCCCATGTGAAACCTCAAAACAGGACGAAACTTTTGGATCAGATCGTGCACGAATAGAGCGTCACTTGTATCCAAGTCTATATCCCATCTTTCGTCCACTGAATGCAAATAATTTTAATTGTCAAGTTTTAACCGATCAATGGTGGCAGATCAGGATGTTCCGGGTAAAGAGAAGTGATGGCGGCTGTCTGTATTAATTGTTGGATTGTCTGGAAGTAACACAAGATTCTTATGCTCGTAGATATTCAAGATAAGCGTCATAGTGAAATGGGGAACCCGGTAGCAGGCCACGCCGCCAAAGGCCTTTGAATAGTGTTTGACAGGAACAGGGTGGCATAAAACTTGGCTTATCGTGATCACAGGAGTGTTAATTCTCCAATTCCCTCTGCCAACCAATATTCGCTCTTTTCTTCTGAAAATGTTAAAACTCAGCTGGTGTTCAAGGTAAAAGCGTTGAGTTTGGTGTACACAGTATACTAAAATCAAGCAGAAGACCGATGTGAGGATTCTATTCCTGTGTTAGAAAATTTAGTTGCTCGATGAGCATCATCTCTGAATTATATTAATCAATGCATAATCTTGAAAGAGTATGATCAACATTGGTTGAATTTGTAGTACGAATCTTAAGTTACATCCATTTGCTTTGGGAGCATATGAAAACCTCAAACTAACCTTGTACTAGATCCTTAAATATACAAGGAGACTACTCGATCTTCTTCTCCTCCTCAACCTCTTTAACGCCAGCCACCCTTTTCTTTATTTTTTGAAACACCTCATCCAACACTTCATAGCATCTTTTTTAACTGCTGCTTTATCCGCACCAGGAACCTGTGTATCCTGTCCTTGTTTCTCAAGTAAATCGCAGGAACAGTCATGCCGAGGATCATACCTACGAATTTGCATAAAAACTCGGATTATCTCCGAGAGATGGAAAGATGCAAAGGAAAAGAGCACCTTACTTGAACATACGTGGGTAAAGAAGTGTTAAAAGGTCAACAAAGCTTCCCACGTCAGAGAGAAACAACAAAACAGCAACCGCTCTGGCGAAGACGAACCACTCCCTCTCTTCACTAACACGAAACATCCACCGGATCCCTTATTCTATTGATTCTCGAGCTGAATTTGCAGTCTCGATGGCCACCTGCTCTGTGATCTCTAGACCCGACAAGTTTGGCTCTTCTCTGAAGTACCATCAAAATTTGATCACTTTAAGGTCAAAGCAAAGTTTAAACAGAAGGTTACTAGCAACACTGGAGTAGACAAACGCTAAAATGACGCATTATGCAGGTGAATGATACTAGAGATAATAGAAAAGTCGAACCAAATTGCCATATAGGAACAACAAAGTGACGATAGATATAGCTATCCAAGAAGCGACAGTGATGAAGTCCAACTGATAAACATCAAGCAATGCCCATGTTGCGGTTGACAAAGCAAACACACGCTACTTCTAAGTCGAATAAAACCATAGGGGCTTGCGAAGATTAAAACTGCAAAGTAAGAAGAGTCTGTTATATAATAGGACCTGATAAATGACAAGAGCCTGCTAAAGAATAAACTTAGTTAAGACAATTTAAAATAGAAGGTGTTTGTTAAAATAAAATGAACCTTTATCAAGTTGAAACACAAGGAGCCTACTGTAATAATGAAGGAGACTTTTGCTGAATTGAACAGGCACACATTATAACGCGAAAATATAAAAGTTAAGAGAAGAGAGAAAAAGACGCAATCAATTTATACTGATTCAGCTTATAACTCAAGCCTATGTCCAGTTTCCAAGTATTCAACTTGAGTATTTCACTATAAAAATTCAAATAGTAATTTGACTAGCCTTTTCAAGCTCACGAATACATATTTTTCAAGGTTCTCTAACCTTTCATATTAGTAGTATTTATCGAATCTCTACAAGCTTGCGAGTACATATTTTTTAAGATTTTCTAACCTTTCACACTAGTATTTTGCTAGCCTCTACAAACTTTTAACAAATGAAGTAATTTGTTCCATATGCGCTTCACTGATCTCTCACAAAAAAATTGTCACTTTTTAAAGTACAAGAGATTTTGATCAAAACATGACTTTTAAAAATATTGATATTTCTGAAGTATTTCAAAGATTCTAGCTTTTGTCCCCCATTTGCAAAATGCAGTGGTTCTTCTTTAAATAAACATTTTCTTCAATTAACTGTTGCTTCATTTCTATTTTGAGTTAACTTTGAATCTTCAATATTATTTCTGCTAAAATCCTACAATAATAAACTATTAATAGAAATCGGGAAGTGATTGACAAAATATATAATTAACAAGATCCTTCCAAATTTTGTAAAATAAATAAGATAAGTTTATAAAGAAAATTTATATAAGAAAAGAAACATTTATCTTATAATTTTATTTCCTCATAAAAATTATATCTTTACCCTAAAAAAGAAATAGATCAAATTTAAAATTTGAAATATTATACGTTCATCAAAACCATTAATAAGCGTAACAGTGTTGCAACTAAAAGAACCAATGCACTCAGCTTCTTTCTCCTCCACAAGAAAACGGCTTCGGGAGTATCTGTACAAATCACTTGTGATCGTTAACATGTAAGATAGCATGTAAATACAAATCCCAGATCACATATAACAATATTTCAAACATTAAGCACGAGTAAGAATCTCTAGTTCTTGTACGAACAGATATTACAGTAAATTCTGCATGCATATTATGGAGTTTGAAGCAAATTAACCACAATCATCATCTGAAGTCCTAGCTAGGGAGAAATTTCAACAACACGAGCTTATTACACATCATTACCTGATGAAAATGACGAAGATTTTGATGTATCAGACATGTCTATAATGTGAATTAATCCAACTTAAGCTATGATGTTCTACTCAGTCATGTTTGGTTTCTTTGAAATTATTTACGAGTCCGGATAATGACTGAGGACACAGAGAAGAGACAGTGGGGTGTGGTCTACGCGTGGAAGGAAACGTGGAGGCTAGGTAGAGTTGGTGGCAATAGAAGGAGACTGCATGTTATTTCTTGCCTTAGCCATGCATAAACCTGTAAGTTACCTAGCACCTAATACTTTCTTGATGCTAATCAAAACTTTGAAAAATTATACTTTACGAATGTACTTTCGGACTGATGCTAAATAATTTTTGATTTATTTTTGTTTATAAATAATTTATTATACTCAAAATGGTCTATTCAATGGTATTAAATTGTTTCATTTTTCTGTTTGACGCACAAAAAATATGTTATTTCTATCCTTCTTTAGCAAAAATCAATGTCTTAAATTTTAGTTAAGATATTTTTTTGATGTTTGTTGTAAAATAATGTGAAGTTTTTGTTTATATATTCTATTTAGTCTTAAACAAATTATGTCAATTCTATGAAATCAAAATATACGTATAACTTTTTGTTAATTTATTTTTCAAACGAGTCACAAATTAAGTATAAGTACTTGAAAATCTGATTTATAGTGAAGATAGCAAATGAAGTTATGATTCACGAAAGAGTATAGGAAACTTATAATAATGTATCCAGAATTCATGTGATTATGTCTAACTCAAATGTTTTAAACTTGTTACCCTCGAGTAGACAATAGGAAAAGTTCATATAATTTCCAAAAGGAGTTGCTATTTTCCTAGAATTAAAATATAAATTTGGGTCCAATTCAATTAATTTTAATTTATAAATTTTATCATAAAATTATAAACACAGCCTTTTAAAAAAATTCTAATACATAGTCCAAAAGGAAAAATATTATTACAAAATAAGTTAATAATGTCTAACACAATAGTGCCAAAATTATAAAATAAAAAAATAAATCTTTTCAGATGAATGGTTACAAGAATCAGCAACTTATTATTATATTCCTTCGGTGCTTTAAAATCTTAATATGCGAAAAAAAAGAAATAAAACAATATAAAGATAATAAAGTTCAATTTTCTTTGTATAGCACATCAACAATCTCTAGTTTGGATGATGATACTTTCACTCCCGCTATTGACTTCGGAAGAATTTCTAGAATACTCACAGCAACAACACTGTAAATTAACCGCATTATTTTTCACAACCGAAAGCTTACTTTTTGCGACGCTTCCGAGAATTGTCGCTAAAGGCATATGTTTGGCCACGATTGATAAGAGTCGTCACACCACATTTTGCTTTAAAATTATCAAGATATGTTGAAATAGTTACAATATTTATTTAATATATTTAAATTTTTTAAATTTATAAATTTATATACAAATGATGCTTTAATGATGCCTACCGTATATAATACACCTTTATTCATACAAATTTTTTGTGAAAATATAATGAAATATCTAAAAAATTTAAAATGTTTTTAAAATTTTAATCATATTATTGAATAATACATAGTAATTTTAATTTTGAAAAGTAAATATTTTTTTGATAGTAAAAGATAAACATACTTGAAATAATTTTAATGTTCATCATGTTAAAATATCATAAATTTAAGTTGATTACTATTCTTAATCGTTAATATTTATTAACAATAAAATAATAATACATATAAATTTTGAAACATAATAACCAATATAATATAATGATATATGGTAAGTAATATAAGATTTTAATTAGAAGTTTAATGATTCTTACAGATAAAATAATAAATAAAGTTTCACGCTTATTTTATCGAAGAGGAAAAGAAATAGTTATTTTTTAATGCCAAGTGACATGAGACTCGATACAAAAGGTAAAGGAGTTCTCTATGTTTGGATTCCCAATAAGGGTCCTTGTAAGTTTGAAAACATAAATTGAAATAGTCAAAGATCTTCCCTCAGGTGTTGGTTTATTGATACCCTCTTCCGTCAACTTCTTCGATTTAACTAAACTATCAGAAATACAGTTAACAAATCCCCAGATGTAGTATGAATCACTTGTATAATGTGTTTCACCTAAGAAACAAATAGTATAGAACTTAAATAGGTAATTAAGTCAAAGGATATAAGGAACCCAAATTCAAATACATGCATACCTGATTGAACAAACATAGTTTTTTGAATCAACGACTGTTTCAAAAGAACCAATTTCCCTAATCGTGTATGGACTATCAGGACATTGCTACCGCCTCCATTTTCATCTATTTTCTCTTGAAGATTCGAGGAAGCTTTATACATCGCATAGTATATATAATTAAACATTCATCTGATAGCTTCGTAATGGAAAATGAGATACAAATAATAAAAAAAAGATAGGTAATTCGAATGATACTATAAACCTTAAAGAAGAAGATTAGTCATAGAAAGCAAGGTGTGATTAATGTTGATGAGGAGATATGTTGTGCATTGATTTGTTCTTCATTAGGAAGAATTTTGTCACATTCCTCTTAGCGAAGCTCATTTATGCCATCAGAAACTAGTCATCACATCGACATTCCGCTAGTCCATTATATGGTTTCATCAAATATATTATGAATAAATTGAAATGTGTGTATGCTAAAAGATCTAGTCTTTTAATAATAAGAGCAAAAATATGTGAAAAGGTTAAATTAACTAGCATTATGCACTTTTAAAAATTTTAAGATTTTAGCTTTATGCAAAGTTAAAGTGATTTGAAATAAATTTTAAGATTTTTAGTCATAAAAGGTTGAAACATTCAAATAAATATGTATTTCCTTTGAAGTGTATTGTCTTATATTAGAATATTTATCTAGAAATTGCTTGGAACATTTCAAGACCTAATCAATACGTGCATATATAAGAATAAAAAAGGTTATAAGAATTAAAAAAAAACTTTCATTATTTTACAACCTTTAACTTAAAAAACCACCCCACTCGTATATCCCTAGTTAGTTCTTTTAAGCCACAACCATTTTCATTTATTTTATAACTATATTACAAGCCAAATATCTATTTAAACATCCTTATCAATTATATTATGGTTCAAAATATTTTGTTTATTCATATATCTATTAATAAAAAAGAATCAAAAAAAGAAAAAGTAAGAAAGGTAGCAGCTAGCTAGAAAACTCAATGTAAGTCCATTTTTCTTCATATAAAACAATTAACCATTCCTAAGTGAGTTGAATATCGTGGTTCCAACTTATACATTTGTTTCCTATATATGTTTATTAGCCTTGCTAATATTTCTTATTCTAATCAATTTACTTATAATTCTTATGTCTAATCACAACCTCATATCACGTTAAAATAAATTCCTTTTGACTTGTATATTTGTATACTATAAGTGGTAAAGATTTGGTGTAAAAGCAATCATATGATAAATGTGTACATAAATATCTCTTATTGAACTGGCCTTGATTCTGTAACAAACCTTTCATCAAACAGTTAACAGGATTTCCTCAAACAAGCATGGAAGGTGGAAAAAAATCAACCCATACACATCCAACCAAAAAACACAATTCACCATCTTCTAAACACAAATACAAACAAAAACCCATACATGATAAGCAAAACACACAACCCACACAAACTCAAAAATATAGAAGAAAAATAGAGCACAACACAATGAGGGTTCTTGAAAGAAAAAAGAAGAACAATACTAACATAGGACACGATGCTTCTTCGATGGCGACGACCACAATACAGGAGATGACCACAACAGAGGAGATGATGCTTCTTCGACAGTGAACCAAGAGGAAATACGATTGCTAACATGAAAATAAAGAGAGCTTCGTCTTGGTGTTAATAACCTAGTAGAAAAAGATGTAGTTTGTTGAAAAAAAATCATTTAGGATTAATTCAGAAGATATATACCATTTGGTGATGATTCAGAAAACTAGTGCCAAATGGTGGCCCATTACCATATGGAATGACCCTTGGCGATGAAGTTACATATAACAGTACCGAATTTATATACAATAAATAGATTATTATGATTAAATAGACTAATATATTACATAAGTAAGATATAAAAAATTTATCTATTATAAATAGGTCATTATGATTAAATAGACTAATATATTACATAAGTAAGATATAAAAAATTATCTATTATCTATACATTCATAAATCATTATACTAGTTACAATTATTATCTATAAATTCATATAACATTATATTAATTACCATATATAATAATATTTATTACAATATATTTAAAAAATAATTGCAATATAGTAAAAAATGGAAATGATCAATATTACATATTAATATCATATTCTTAAAAATCAAATTTAATATTATTGACAATGATTGTAAGTCTAAAAATAAATTTAGTTAACAACAATGTCATTTCTTCCAATTTATAAATCTAAAAACACAAAATTAATTTATATTACATTAATTTATGCTTTTTATTAATCTCTTTTAAAATATATGATTTGACAATTTTATGTGGTGTCACAAAAATCTATGTATCATATATAAATTATATACTATTTTATATAAGTGATATATTTCAAAATATTTACTGATAAAAAATCATAATATGATAAGTATTATAAAATCTTCGCCAAATATATCCCTTTCGCAACGATTCCAGGAGATTGTTGCTAAAGAGCGTCTACATTGGCGATGATGCATCCTTTGTTTATGAGTGGAATATATGAGATATGTTTTAATATCATAAGCTTAAAAATTTTATGTGGAGAGCTTTGCGTGGCATTCTACCCACATGTTATAGGCTGGTACAACGACATCTGCACATCTCAGTTGACTGTGTCCATTGCGGGGAAGCGGAGGATGTTGACCATGCTCTTGTTTTTTGTACGGCGGCTCGGTCTGTGTGGGCTCGTTGGGGAGGTGGCAGTATTGTGCGAGAGGGGGTGGGTTTTAACCAGTGGTTTGCGGAAATGTGTGAGAGGGAACCGATGGTACGGGTGATTCAATGGTACTTTTTAGCTTCACAACTATAGCAGGCACGTAATGATCGGATTTGGGCGGCCAAAAGGTACTCCTCTTTTACTCTGTATCGCATGGCTTTAGGCTCTATTAATGATTGGCAACAAGCTAATGTAAACAGATCCATGTCATCTCGTCCAGTGGAAGGGCGTGGGATGGTGGATGGGCTGCGAGATGAGGCATAACTTGATTGGTTGTGCTTTGTTGATGGTGCAACTTTTACGGACCGATGTCTATATGGATATGGGACTGTATGTCAAGATGGGGAAGGAAACTTCGTGCGAGCAGTTTCTGGTCATTTTGTAGGGTGCTGTCGTTCTGATGTGGTTGAAACTATAGCGCTGCGGGAAGCGTTAACTTGGGTTTTACCTCTTTGTCATGGTCGAGGGGCTTTTTACTTTGATGCCCAAAAACTAGTTTATGCTATAAATAGCTCTCATGATAACTGAACTGAATTTGGTAGAGTCATTTTGGAATATAAACAATTATTGAGTGTTAGACCTCTAATCAAGGTCTGTTGGGTTCGTCGGCAAGCCAATGTTGAGGCTCATAACTTAGCACGGGTCTCCTATTTATATATGGGATTTTCCCCTACCTCTTTGATTAATGCTATTGATATTGCCTTTGTTTCAAAAAATATATATCATAGTTCAACAAATGATTATGGCCAAAAATGCTTATAAAACATAGTTAGGCATGTCTTACCATGTTGTAGTTGAATTACTAATAGCTAAATAATTTAGAAACCTAAAAAGATGGTGGGATTACCACCTAAACTGAATTATAAAGATATGATATACTAAAAGTCATTACAGTAGATGAGGAAGGAGAAACTATATTAGATAATAACAATAAACCATCCATATAAGATGCAGTTCAAACCCTGATAATATCAATCTCTCTTAATTTCATAGGTAACACATCTCAGATAAAAAAAACTAAAAAATAATGAATTATTCTCAAATCGTAGGTCCAAGAAACTTTTAGGTTTTAACCAATGTAAAGATACATTTTTTAACTAGGATAATACTTAGAGCAGACTCTAATGGAAAGAAAAGTTCTTAGCATGACTTCTTCTTTTATTAAGAGAAAAAGTTATTAATAAATTAGGGAAACCTATAATGACCAAATCCCATATAATAAACTAACGTATGAAGAATCGATTAGTTATACCCAAAGAAAAGACTTAAAACTTTGTTAAGATATGAAATTGCAAAAATAGTTAAAATATGAAATATTTAAAATCAAGAAAGAATTAGGTCCTTTTTTCAACAATTTGATGTTATTTTATTATAATAATAATAACTATAAAGCATGTAAAGACTACAATAGAACCATCCCATCTAATAGAAATAAAAAATAAATTCCCTTATAAGAAGCATAAAAAATTTACAATTACCTAAACAATGTAAAAGATATCATAGTATAACCTAAGCCTTTTTATTAACTTCCAAACTTAGGAACATAACGTGTTATAGGTGTAGTAAAAAAGGTCATACGACCAATTATTGTAGGGTCAATAAAAAATTTCAAAACCTATAATTAGAAAAAGTAAATAAAATCCAAGCCCTAAAGGTGATGAACAATTAGAAGAAGAAACTCAAATTAAATTATTAGTAAAAGATCAAAAATTTCTATTTGAAGTGATAAATCACATCTAAGATCACCAATTGAAAAAAAATATTATCTTATAAAACTCAAGCAATCTTAAAACCCTAGTCAAAACCTACCATTTGCCTCCTCATGCTCCTATAATTTAACCCAACATATTATTCAAAGCTAAAGGAACAAAAAAACTCATGACTAACATTATCTAGTTTATATCGGGAAATCATAATGATAAAATAAGAACCTCAAATTATTAAAACAAGAAAAAAGAGAGAGTAAAATAATACAAAATTTTACTACAACAAATTAACAAAGAATATGAATCAAATGAAGAAACAAATGAAAACCTCGAATTGAATAATAATGAAAAGTTACTTTGAGATTTTCTTTTATATTAAATCAAATGACATTTTAACAATATTTAATAAAAACAACTCTTGAGATAAATGCATATTTCAATATTGATGCCATTGCTTTATTTGATATAGGTGTGGACTTAAACTATACAAAAGGGATAATTCATATAAAATTATTTTTATAAAGGTCAAAAAAGACTGAAACTTTGCTAAGAACTCTAAATTAAATATAAATTATAAACTTTATGCCCACGTATGTGAATGAATTTATTGTAAAAACTTCCTTTTTGTAGTAGTCATAAGGTCCTCCTAGGAACCCTTTTTATAAACTTGAATACCTTATACAATAAACTACGATAGCATTTCAACAAAATAAACAACAAAAGGAGGTGCTTCCCTTTTATAGAAAAATAAAAAACTAGAAACATAAATCTAATAAAAGCATGTTCTATTTATGAAAGTAATCTCAATAACATAATACATGTAAAACAAAAATAATTAACCTATTTTTAAAAAAGATGCCATCTTAGAAAAATAGAAATGTAATTGTTAAATGAACCTATTAAATGAAAAATAAAGACCTAACACAAAAACATTGAAAAGGAAGTTTGGGTTTACTTATGATGAGTTGCAAAATAGAATAAAACGTACTCGGACCTCGACCGCAAGTGCACAGGTTATTGTAGTACGGTTATTGTTCTCACGAGGATTTATATTAAGCACCAATCAATTCTTTCCAAATTGTTTAAGTTAATAATAAGAAGATTTTGAAATTAAAAAGGGGTAAAAATAAAACAATTACGTTTAAACTTTCAGGACAAAACGAAATCTTTTAAGAAGAGGAATTGCTTTCACGAAATCACAAGATTTAAGTTCCAAAAATTGTTATCAACTCCAGCTAAAGTAAATCTGAATCCTATTAATCTGCTACCCCATGTTTCTCTAGCAATAATTCTTCTCTCTCAAGTTTGAATTACCTACTCTATTTTATTATAATGTAAATTTCTCAATTCAAATATAAATAAAACAGAGATGAACTGCATAACCTTTGAAGAATAAAATTTAGATACTAATCTCTTAGCATGCAAGTTGTATTTGTATGATTTTAAAGAAGAACTCAACTCTCATTAAGATCTAATAAGAACTATTCATAAGAACAGCAAACCATACATAGCAGAAGTTTAGAAAACCAGATTCACCCTAGAGGGTGACACAATCTTTGAAATAAGAAAACTAGAAAACACACATCACAAGCAACTGAAAATAAACTAAAAAAATGAAAACAATTGTTGCCTTAGATTACAAGCTTCACAGAGCTCTTATTTCCTCTCCCTCGTTCTTCCTCCTTCTCCTTTTTCTTCGTGCCTTTCTTCCTCGTTTTATACATCTCTTCAATGACTCTCCACTTCCAATGGATTGTAACAGCTCCTCCCCATGTTCTTACACGTTGTAGTCTTCTTCTAACTGTCCACCATTCATTTAAAAACTTTGATGAAATGACGGAAGTATCCTTGAAGTTACAAAGTGCGGTCGCACCATGTCCCTCGCGATTGCACTAGTGTGCAAATAGTCTAGCTTCTGGCCAAAAATCCCGAGTGTGATCGCACCAAACATTCTCGCAATCACACCTTATTCTTCCTTAAATCCTCAACTTTGGCCACGATAGCACCTTATTCCTCACGATCGAACCAGACACCACTTTCCTTGTTTCGTTCACCAACTTTTCTCATCTTGCTCCCATGTCCCTTCACACTTAACAAAATACCAAAGTTGCCTAAAAACTAAACTAAACTACCAATCCAAGAACTAAAAGTACCAAAAACATATCTAAATTTCAAAGAATAATGAATGAAATATTTTCACCATATTTCTAAATTTTGTCTAGTGCATATAAATGATGTATTAATATTTTCAAATAGTATAGAATAACATTTCAACATGCCAAAACATTTACTCATATTATTAGGAAAAGTGGCTTAGTAGTATCAAAAACAAAAATAAGTCTTTTTCAAACAAAAAATTAGATTTTTAGGATATTATATACAATGAAAAAATAACACCAATAGCGAGAACATTAATATTTACAAATAAAATTTTGATCAAATATAAATAAAATAGTTATAAAAATTTTTAGGAAGCTAGAACTTCAAAGTGGATTTTATCCAAATCTTAGTAGACTGTTTTTATCCAAATATTAGTAGACTGTGTAAACTATTACATAATAGATTAAAGGAAAACCCCCTATACCTTGAATTGAACAATATACTCATATAATTAAGCAAATTAAGTCCCAAGTAAAGACAATTCCAATTTTACATTTAGTTAACCCTAACGTATATAAAAATATGGAAATTGATGCTTCTGACCAGGAATATGAAGAAATACTAAAATAAATTGATAATAATAAAGGATAAATAGTACAATTTACTTTAGGACACTAGAATCATGCTGAAAGTAATTATTTCACTATTAAAAAATTCTTTTCATTGTTTTATGCATTCCTAAATTTCAAAGTGATTTATTAAATTAGAAATTTCTTTTAGGAATTGATTGTAAATCTACAAAAGAGTTTTTATTAAAAGCTATCCAAAAGGCAAAAGGGCTAAATTAGATTGTGATCACCTAAATTCAATTTAAACTCAAATGTTCCAAAATTTAAAAAAAAGCATATTATTTTACAATACTCATTTAAAACCCCAACTTAACATCTTCATTAATTCTCGTTTAAAAGATCCTATTAAACAATTTTTTGTAGACCAATTGCTAATTATTCATCCTACATAACAAGGTCAAAAAATTTTAAAAATTAATTGAGAGATGATAACATTTTGGGATTTACCCAAATGTTGTCATCTAGCTCAATCAAAAATCTTAGACTCCAAAAAGGAGGGGGCTACTCTAGTGAGAGATCAAGTAGGGAATTCTAGCTGATGGAGCCATATAGGTGGCTTGGTTGGAGTCAAATGGAGAATTTGGGTACGAGGGAAAGAAATTTGCTATTATCTAGGGGTTTGAATTCTTGTGGCAATGGTGATGAGTTGATGATGGGATCTAGTTTTATGGGATTTAATTCATTTTAGCAATCAATGATGGTTATTTACTATAAGGTTGAGCTTGGATTTAATCAGTACTAGGTAAAGTTATGGTGTCATTTCAGTAAATAAGTTTTATTTCACTTATGATCTAACTATATTTGATAGTGACAGTGTGTCTTCTATGAGTAATTTATGGGTTCATGAATTTGGTAATGATGGTGGCATTTTGAAGGCAAAAAGGTGGGACTTATGCCATTATTGTTTCAGGAGCTGATCCTCTGGCCCAGGTACTCTGTACCTAGCCTGTGCTAGAGGATCTAAGCCATCCATTTAAATGGACTCTACTTAAATGGATGGCTTAGATCCTCTGGCACAGGCTAGGTACAGAGTACCTAGGCCAGAGGATTTGAGGGATATTGTTTCTATGGGGTTTTTGCAAGAAACTAATAACATATTATAATGCTTGTAGGATCTAAGATCACTTTTTTTAATATTATTTCTTAATTTTAATGAGTATTTCTTTTGGACAATTTCTTCTTCGAGAACTTCTTGAATTTTCTAGTGAGTAAATCAATGTCTTCTTATTCACTTTCACGAGATGATATCTCTTCCTATTTGCTTGATTCTTCTCTTAAGGCTTTAAACACTAAATTATGTTTCTTTGAAAGTGTCGTTTCTTTTTGCATTTCTTGAAGTCTCATTTCATATGTAATAAGAAGAGATCTAATACCCCTTTAATGGTAGTGTTGTTAGATCCTTGGCTCCTTATATAGCTGTCACTTTAAATTTTCACGTCTTCGAAAGTGACTTAAGAAAATTTCTTACAATTTAAACATTAGTATAGGTCTTTCTAAGACTTTGCATTAATAATATCAATAAATCTAGTATACATAATAGGTCATTATGCTTCATTTGAAGCAATTCATATTGATATGTTAGCATGCTTACTTTATTCTCCTCAATTTACTTGATTTGTGCCCTCATGAGTGATTTCTAAAGTATGTCAAATTTCATAAGTCATTTCACATATAAAGACCTTATTAAATTCATTTCTTTCTAATGCAAAAAAAAGTATATGTATGACCCTACTATTTAAGGAAACTAATCTCTTATCTTGAGATTCCTATTATTTATTTAATTTAGGCACATTTACTTATTTACAAATTTTGTAAAATAAATGAATCATTTGAAACTATTTCTAATAGATCTACATTTTTGGCGATTAAGAAGAATCCCATCCTAGTTTCTAATAAAGGTAATCATTGTCATCAAATAAACATATAATGCCAATACTTTGTGCCTCTTAGATGAATAATGATGATGATGCTCTTAAATATGTTATTATGATCTTTGTATAGGATTTCGTTAGAAATGCTAGTCTAATAGACTTACTTTGATACTATTTGTTAGTCCCTAATAAGACCTAACAGGGGGTGAATTGGGTGTTTATAAAATTCAAGATTTTTTCTAACCAATGTACTTGATTAACAATAATCAATATAAATATGAACGAAGAAATTACTTAATATAAAATTAATCAAACAATTGAATAATAATTTCAAGAGGATATAGAAGAGAGATACATATTGATTTATAGTGGTTCTATAAACAATCATTGCTTACGTTCAATCATAAGACTCTTCTTAGAATTTCATTATAATTCTTCTTTCAAGATGAAGAATAACCTTTGTACAATTTTTCTAGGTAACAATAACCCTTCTTACAACCTTCTTTCAAGGTGAAGAGGAGCCTTAATCCCACTTACAATAGTGCCAAGTATAATATCCGGCACTTTAACATAGTTTTATAACTAAAAAGTATCTCACTTATTCATTTGATAGCTTCAAAGAGACTTACTCGTAATATGAAACAATGCTGCTCACATAATTGAAAAATACTAAAAATATGTGTGAAATACACCTAAAAGCTAAACTTCTTAACGCTAAACCAATGAGAAAACACATATACATAGTGTTTTGAGACCTTTCTTAGTCATTGGAGCCAAACAATAACAGTTACAACAACTAGATACAAAGCATTGGTCAACTAATATGGCATAATGGTCGAGCAGTATGCATTAACGGCATCAGATTCATTAATCGTTAAAACACTAGTCAATTAGTAGACATATAACCAATGTTGTAGCAAAATTTTGGTATATCAAAATTTAAGAATTTTTGATCAACCGCTAATCCATATAGGTAGAACAATCACCTTAAAGACATGATTTGAAATGCTCAAACTCAATTTATTTAATGCAATTATAATTTAAACACTTCTCAAAATGTTCCTTAAAGTTTGTTTGAAATATCAAGAGACTTTTATATTAAAACCAAAAATTTCAATGTCTTTTGATGAATAATAAGACTCATGTAATAAAGTAAAATGAAATTTTTATGTATAATGAGCTTTTTAAAACTCAACGTGATCAAATGAGATTACAATTAATATTGCAAACTAAAAGAATGAGCTTGATAAGCCTTGATCTTCATTTCTATGGTTAAAAACTTCAACTTCTCTGTATCAACTTCTTCAACTATCTTCTTTATTTTATGACTTCATCTTGTCTCATATTGCTTTTAGTCAAAATAATAAACTTCCTAGTAATAATTATATTGTGTATTATAATTAAAACATCAATTAAAACGTCCATAAGTTCAATAAGTCTTAACTCGCAGTAAAATTAACTTTAGCATTAAACATCATACCGAAAGCCATATAAAGGTTTCAACTACTTCAACCCTGCGTGCTTTTTCCAATAGAACTCCAGGTTTTTTCAATATGATACTGTCAAATCACTGAAGATTAAAGCTCAGATCTATGTTTGTGCAAACAGATTAAGGTTGAAAATGAGTCTATTTTAAAAACAATCAAGTTCGATTGAAATTAAATTTTATTTGATTTATTAATATTAGATTGACATACTTCATATTCAAACTAATTTATTATAAATAATTCTATAAAAAATTTTATTAATTTAAATACATTCAAATTCAAACTTAACTATGATTAAATTAAATTTATCTAATTACTTTTGGACTATACCAGACTAATTTAACAAGGACATTACCATATTGCATGCAGGAGGTAACCTTACTAGGTAAGTTGTGACAGTCTTTTCAAGTAACAAGGATGTACCAAATACTACCAGAGATTAATTGATTCGGAGGTTTCAAAACCAGGTGAGAAAAGAGTGAGAGAGATACATAAGAAGTAATGTTGTTCGACTATATGAATTTATCCCTCTGTAGTTGTACTTAGTAAATTTTTTTTGTGTTAACGTAGCTCTAATACCATGTGTTATAAATGGTTCTAATTCAGGAGAAGTAGCAAGGCTATCGTTCAATCAGATGTTCTAAACCTTGACGTGAGCATGGTAGTGGACGCAGTAATGTGTAGTACTCCCCTTGGAATGTGAAACAATTGAACAAGATGTTCTTCAGAATTCTTCGAGCAAATGTGACCCCAATCACCGGCACCTTCACAGGAATACGATGTGCGTGTTTTCGCTTTCATGGCAACCGCTAATCTGTGAAAAAGCTTTGGATCCGAATTCAATAATGACAGTTTTCTTTTCGCTGTCACGCCCAATGTCAATTACGTGTGGCGCCCACTAACACCGAGTGCTAGGTATATTTTCACCGACTGGTCACATGGGGGCTCATCATTGAAGAACCTTCTCTCTCAATTTCTATTACGATTTACGAGTCTTCTCTCATTCTATTGTACGTACCTTCCTAGGATAGAATGTGCATGTTATTGTTTATTTGTTAATGGGGAATTTTTAAGTTGCTGGCAAATATTCTTTATGTTACTCTAATGTTCGTCTTGGGTAACAGGAGCTGAGGAAGTCTCCTCCGTCAGTTATAACTACAGACACACAGACACGTAGCTTATTGAATAATGGCCGGTAATTAAGTTGACTTGGGCAATTGTTTTTAGTGTTTTAACAGGTTCGAGGGAAGCAAGAAGCCAAGTTTGTAACTGGAGTACTGTTGGCTTGATTCAGCATTTTGATTTCTATTTGATCATAAAAACATACTCAACTCAACACCAATTTTCTGAGGTCGGTTAGGCCCCAATTATAATAAGGCATTACTTACAATTTCAACTGGAGTTAGCTGTACCTTAAATGCAAAATAAAAGGGTGCCTTATGAAGTTTTTCCATATTGCTGATAAAATTAGAGTGCCGCAAGTATGTTTAGTTTTTAAAAGTTAACATGAACTTCCTGCTTTGACATCTTGTTATAATGGACAAAGAAAATAATGCAAGCAAAACTTTTGTCATGAACGTGGAATCTCCCACGATTTATGGAATTTGAGTACAAAATGCTTCCAAGATGGAACTAGAACGGCATAACCTGGCACTACTTACTTGGCATATTCAATAGGGTGATGTTCTTCTCTAGGAATTGTTGCAAGTTCAAACTCTCTTAACAAAAGCATTACTCCAAATAGTTCCATCTTTGGCATGAGTGGTGATAGGATGACGCAATCAATGGGCTTGACATCTAACTCCAAAACACTGGCCAATCCCGTAACATACTAAAGCTGGATGAGACATAAGAAGAGATGAAAAACACATAATCTAAAAAAAATGATAAAGATAAAATCAAGAACTGAGAAAAGCATTAAAAATAAAGAAGAAAGTTGACAAGTAAAAGAAGATTGGAATTTTGGAAGAAATGATTTTCAAGGCAAGCGCAATTAGAGGGTCAAAGGTTTTCTCCAAATTATAGCTGGCAGCAGCAAGGCTCCACCTTTCTCTTAAAAGAAATGAAACAACTTTGGCCGGAAACAATTATCATAACGCGTTAACGCGTGAAGTGCGCTATGTTTTCCTTATAAAGTGGAAACAGAGTTCATTTTGTACAAAATACAAGCATGCACGTTTTACACTAACCCAGTTAAGTTAGTTTTCACGCCTTCTCCTTATTTAAGCATCACCGGTCCCTGACCTACTCTTAAGAGATTACGAAGGTGTCACAAAGACTACCAGATCGGGTAATCTGTCATTCCTTTTTTTCCTACAAGGAGTCTGAGTGAATCTTTCAGAGTGATCTCTGGCTTTGTTTTGTTGTTGCATTTAGTAACTTGGTCAAGTGCCATTTTCGAAGATCTAAATGGGCAAAGCAGCAATCTTTTTGTACTTGTTCTATGGAGTTTTGGCTGCTTTGAGTGTGAACGTGGCCAATGCAGATGACCCGTATAGGTTCTATACGTGGACCGTGACTTACGGGAATATTTCTCCTCTTGGTGTGCGCCAACAGGTAATTTGTCATTTTGGTGTGGGATATGTTCTTGAATCGTGTGCCTAGGAGGGTGTCTAGTTCTTGGAAGCTAAGGTTGTGGCTTTTGTTTTGTGAAGGTGATTCTAATCAATGGCCAGTTTCCTGGTCCTAGACTTGATGTGGTGACTAACAACAACATTATCCTCAATCTCATCAACAAGCTCGACAAGCCTTTCCTTTTAACATGGTAAAGTTCGTTTTTTTAACGTTGCTCACTTTGCTCTGCGTAGAAACGGGCCTGTGGAAGTTCATTGCTCCTTATTCATGATAACTTTAGATTCCATTTACCTTTCAATAATGTAGACAGCTCCTATAGAACCTATTCGGAAAATGTGGAGAACCTTTTCTTTTCCTTTCGGTTTTGGTTATGAGAATAAAACGTAAATGAGTTCATACAGTGCCTAGTAAACTGCTGCTTTAGAGTTGCTTCCTACCAGCTTGCTGAAACGAACCCAGAAAGATTCTTGCTTTATATCATTCCCCTGCATTCTGCACTTATAAATTTCTAATGAAGTTCCTGAATTTGATTCTTTCTTGTGTTTTTATCGATGATATTTGCTAAGTAGGAAATTCCAATGCCTACTGATCAATTGGATTTCAAATTCTAAGTGAGACATTCTTTTGACCATATTGTGACAACCAGGAATGGCATTAAACAAAGGAAAAACTCATGGCAAGATGGAGTGCTGGGAACCAATTGCCCCATTCCCCCGAACTCTAATTACACCTACAAATTCCAAGTCAAGGATCAGATTGGAACCTTCACTTACTTCCCTTCCACACAATTTCACAAAGCTGCTGGAGGATATGGAGCAATCAATATCTACGCAAGGCCTCGGATCCCTGTTCCATATCCATTGCCTAATGGAGATTTTACTCTGCTCATAGGAGATTGGTACAAGAAAAGTCACACGGTAAGGAAGAGATGAACAACTTCTTGTTCATAAAATTTTTCAATTTGTTTCTTGGATACACAACGCTACTTTGTGTTTTGGCTAGATGTTCGATTGGTTCGCTACATCTTTTATAGCAGATTAGATATGATTTCTATGTTTAACTTTTGAACTTTAGGCCTCACTGGAACTTTATAGTTATGCGAAACATGGAAGCAGCTCCAGCAACTGAAAAAAATGCTAAAGGGTGTCTAAACTGTGTGTATTACGTTTCAAAAAAAAAACTGTGTATTATGAGCAGACCTAATTTTTGTTAAAACAGAGATAACTTGGAGATGAAAATTGCTGCTTTATTTTCTTGAGCCTGCTTGTACCTCCACTCTCTCCATCATCCTTCCAAGTTTTGAGCCACAATTGAATGCCTTTATCTTTGAAAAAAAAATTTGCATTTGGCAATCAGTGTTGGACTTGATCCTGGAATTGGAATTTATAATTTCCACTCTGAGATGTCAATCTAAATTTTCCAATATTTTGAGTCCAAATTATCAGATAAAGTTTCAGTAGAAGCTCATTAAGCTATTTGATTCTTTTGGCTGGATAAAGTCATTGGTTCTACGTATCACTTTTCCACTCTGTTATATCCCTGAAGTTCACCATATGCTGTCTTGATATTTGCAGATACTGCAGACATTTTTGGACTCGGGGAAATCTCTCCCATTCCCAGATGGACTCATAATTAACGGCCAGACTCATACTACCTTCACTGGTGATCAAGGTCAGTGCTAGATATTTTATCATATTAATAATCCCAATATCCAACGTATGGAGAACTTTATGTTAGTTATCTTTTTACCAATATCTTCTTTGTCCTTCAGGTAAAACCTACATGTTCAGGATCTCAAATGTAGGATTATCTACCTCACTGAACTTCAGGATCCAGGGCCACACAATGAAGCTAGTGGAGGTTGAAGGATCTCACACTATTCAGACCATTTATGACTCTCTTGATGTGCATGTTGGCCAATCTGTAGCTGTCTTAGTTACCCTAAATCAGGCTCCAAAAGATTACTACATTGTTGCTTCAACACGTTTCACCAAGCAAGTTCTCACAGCATCTGCAGTGTTGCATTACTCCAACTCTAAGGCCCCAGCCTCTGGACCCCTGCCTGTTGGTCCTACTTACCAAGTGCACTGGTCGATGAAGCAAGCTAGAACTTTCAGGTATTGATTACAATTGAAATTGATGCTTTTGAAGAGACCTGTGATCTTAGAGATTGCGAAGCGTATGCCAAAAGCTTACGTGTGACAGATATTTTTAAATGGTTGTTGATTTGTGTTCATAATTTCATCTTTTTTTTCCTTGAAGGTGGAATTTGACAGCAAATGCAGCTAGGCCAAATCCTCAGGGTTCGTACCATTATGGAAAGATAGCAATCACTAAAACGTTTGTGTTGGGCAATTCAGCACCTTTAATAAATGGGAAGCAGCGGTATGCAGTTAACAGGGTCTCCTATATTAATCCAGATACCCCACTAAAACTTGCTGATCACTTCAACATCCAAGGAGTCTTCACCATGAACTCCATCCAAGGTCTTCCTTCAGATGGTCCTGCATACATATCCACCTCCGTTATCCCGACCAACCTCCATGATTTTATCGAAGTTGTTTTCCAGAACAATGAGAACACCATTCAATCCTGGCATCTTGATGGTTATGACTTCTGGGTTGTTGGGTAAGTAGACATGTTCTGTTGCATCCACTTCTTGCGAGTCTAATGAGCTCTTAACATTTAACTTTGAACATCCACAGTTTTGGTTTTGGACAATGGACACAAGCCAAGAGAAGGACTTACAACCTAGTTGATGCCCTTACCAGACATACTGTTCAGGTAAATGAGATACTTTTGTAACATAATATTCCCATCAGCGAAGGATCCGGCATAAACGATTCCTTCCATACGCCAACAACATTTTATAGCTTGTGATTCATGCATTATTTCCTTGCAGGTATATCCAAACTCATGGTCCACCATATTGGTCTCGTTGGACAACCAGGGTATGTGGAACATGCGGTCTGCAATATGGGAAAGGCAGTATCTAGGGCAACAATTATACCTAAGGGTCTGGACACAAACTAAAAGCTTTGCTAATGAATACGACATTCCTTCTAATGCTCTACTTTGTGGTAAAGCCATTGGGCGTCATCAGTAGAATGGCCGGCTATTCAAATGTAACCTGTCTTCTGAGTCATAAGGGTATGACTATGGAGGAAAACAGAACAATAGGAGAGGAAAACAGAAGGCGGGTTTAATTGATCATTTACATGTTTATTGTACATCATTGAAATTTTAAATCGCAATTCTATAGGTATTCTTGGTTTAAATATAAATGTTTATGCAAGGTTTTGCTTGGAGAATGCTAAAAGGCCATATGGTATCTATATAGCTTGTGGTTTGAACATCTTCATGATAACTTCATGTTGTATTCATCTAGTTCATCATCAAGAACTCAAATGAAATGCAAACCTCTGTATAAATTTTCTTCAATTAAAGAGGACTTGCCTGAAAAATATAGCTTCCAGGCATGGGAACTAAGTGCCACGCATTTGGTTGAAACGCGATACTCTAGGAAATCAAAGTGTTGTTATCAGAGAAATTTATTTTATAAAATTGGAGGTAAGAAGCTATACGGAGGATGATATTAAACTCCCATGGCAAAGCTATTTAAATAGAGCTAGATTTTCACAAAAAACTTAAATATATTCTAAATAGAGCTAGATTTTCACAAAAACTTAAATATATTCTAAATAGAGCTAGATTTTCACAAAACCTTAAATATATTTTAAATAGAGCTAGATTTTCACAAAAACTTAAATATATCCCTTATTTTTAGGTATGGATAACAATTCTCTAATATATAAAGTCTATCCTAAACATAAAAACAGAAAAATAATCCAAAAGATAAAGTCATACCTGGCCAATCTATACATATTTAGGTAGTTTTCAACACTCCTTGTCTTAATAGTTCCAACTCCTAGTTTGCTTCTTAATTCTTCAAATCTGGCTTTCGAAAATGCATTTGTTAGGACATTTGCACTTTGATCTCGGTCCTACAATAAAGTAGATAAATTTCACCTTGCACTTACCTTTAAAAAAATAACTTAACCTTAAAATGGTTATCATGCCATAAAAAACAAGATTATTAGGATTGTTTAAAATTGAAATGGTATCTTGATTATCAACAAATATCTGAGTTGGCTCATTTTGCTCCATATGTAAATCTGCAAGGATATTTTTTAGCCAAATTGTTTGATTTACAATAGCAGTGGCTGCCACATATTCTGCCTCAGGTGTGTTTTGAGCTGTAACATCTTGTTTCTTTGAACATCGTGAAAACACCTCAAAGCCAAAGATGACATAGTGACCTGTTGTACTCCTTATATCATCAACCGAACCTCCCAAATCACTATCAGAATATCCATGAAGTTTGAAATTTTGATAATGAGTGTACATAATTCCATAATCTACAGTACCTTTTTACATATCTCACATTGCTTTTGGAAGCTTGAAAATGCATTATACTGGCACAATGGATAAATCTTGAAAGCATACTTACTACAAATATAATATCAGGTCTAGTTGCAGTAAGATATATTAAGCAACCAATTAGGCTTCCATAATGATGTTAATCCACCTTATCAGCTCCATCATCTTGGTTGAACTTTTCCTTCTAGTTCATTGGAGTATTGGTGCTTTTGCAATCCTTCATATGAAAATTTTTAAGTATTTCCCTTGCATTCTTCCTTTGGCATATGAAGTCCCCATCTTTATCTTGCTTTACCTCCATTCCCACAAAAAAGTCATTAAGCCAAGATCAGTCATCTCAAATACTTTGAGCGTTTTAGCTTTAAACTCCTTTATTAGCTTCTCATCATTTCCTGTTATAAACAAATCATCAACATAAATAGAAACTATGATTAATTAAGCTTTTGTTTGCTTTGTATATAATGTAGCTTCACTTAAAATTTTAATGAATCGAAGGTTTTGAAGATGACCATCAATTTTGTTGTACAGGCTTTAGGAGCTTGTTTAAAAATGTATAAGGCCTTTTTTAACTTGTAGACCTTCTCCTCATGTCCCTTGACTTGAAATCCTTCTAGTTGCTCCACAAATATCTCCTCCTGTAAATAACCATTCAAGAAAGCAAATTTTACATCTAAATAGTGAACTTTCCATTCTTTATGCATAGTCAAGGCTAACAACGTTCTAATCGTATCAAGTCATACACCTATAGAAAATGTTTACGAAAAATCTACCCCAAATACTTGAGCATATCCCTTCACCACTAATCTAGCCTTGTATTTATTTATAGAACCATTTTCATTAAGTTTGGTTCTATAGACTCACCAATATTTTCTTTAAGGGTGAATTGTCTATTTTTAGCGTGGAAAGGTGGAAAAGCTTCATCCTCTTACTTGTTGGAGCCTTCAAGTCTTTTTTTGTTTATCCTCCGTATAACTTCTTGTCTTTAATTTCATAAAATAAATTTTTTCTTTTATAGCAACAAATTGATATCAGAGCCTTCATCTTGAGGGATTTATGAGTTTAGAGAAACCATAATGGAGGTTGACATAACATCCATAACTGTTGCACTGCCAGTTTTTGATGGTGACAACTATAAAGCATGGGCTATCAGGATAACTATTCACTTTGAAGCTCTGGATCTTTGAGAGGTTGTAGAAGAAGACTATAAAGCATTTCAATTATTCGAAAATCCTACAATAACAGAGCTGAAGAATCACAAAGAGAGGAAGACAAAGAAGTCCAAGCAAAAGTTTGACTTTTTTAGTTATGTCAAGTGTGATTTTTACAAGAATTATGAATCTATAATTTGCTAAAGATATTTGGGATTATCTCAAATCTGAATATCAAGGCAATGAAAGAACCAAAGGTATGCAAGTCCTTAACTTGATCAGAGAATTTGAGATGCAGAGCATAAAAGAGACATAAACTATTAAAGGCTATGATGAAAGGTTGCTAAGCATTATTAATAAAGTACAAATTCTTGGCAAGGATTTTCATGATAAAAGAATTATGCAAAAAAATTCGTGTCACTATACTTGAAATAAGAATCTAAAGATTTGTCAAGCATCTCTTTGGGAAAATTAGTAAATGCTTTGCAGGCACTAGAGTAGAGAAGAATAATGAGACAAGATGAGGCAGTACAAGGTTCTTTTCATATAAAATCATAAAACCCAGGAGGAGGCAAAGACAAGTAGAATAACAAGAGGGAAAACAACAAAAAACTTGAAGGCTCCAACAAGCAGCAAGATGAGGCTTTTCCAACTTATCCACACCACAAAAAGACAAATCACCCTCTAAGAAAATGTTGGTGGAGGCTTGATGTCAAGTGTAGAAAGTGTGGTAATATGGGGCATATAGAATGGATTTGCAAGTGTTAACCTAATGAAACAAAGGTGTTCATAGAGCAAAACCAAGAGGACTAACTCTTTATTGCCACATACTTTGCTACAAGCAACAATTGCAATGAGTCTTGGCTAATAGGTAGCAGTTACACAAACCATGTGACCAATGACTAAAACCTTTTTAAAGAGATTGATAAAACCATTGTTTCCAAGGTGAAAATTGGAAATGGTGATTTTATCTCAATCAAGGGAAAAGGAACTGTAGCTATTAAGAGTATGACAAGTTTGAAGCATATCACAAATGTTTTATATGTGCTTGACAACCAAAATCTGCTTAGTGTTGCATAACTAGTTGAAAAGGCTTCAAAATCATATTTGAAGACAAATGGTGCTTGATCACATATGTGAAAGGCAGAGATGCATTTAAGGTGAAAATGAGAGCTGCAAGTTATGCCATAAATCTGATGGAGGAGGAGCAAATAGCTTTTTCAAACATTGTGAGCAATGTTGACTTATGACATAAAAGGCTTGGACATTTCCATCATGCTGGACTTCTCTACATGCAGAAACATGCCTTAGTGAGAGGTGTACCATTACTCGAAGACAAGTTAATTGACTGTGTGGCTTGTCAATATGGAAAGCAAGTCAAAAAATCACTCCCTCAAATAGCACGGAGAGTAACATACAAGTTACAGTTAGTGCACACAGATGTTGGAGGACCTCAGAAATCATTATCTTTAAATGGTGATAAATACTATATTATATTTAATTATGATTTTACCATATTTTGTTGGATTTATTTGTTTAAATCCAAATCTAAGATTTCTAATATATTCTGGAAATACAAAGCCTCTTTGGAAAATCAAAGTAGTTATAGGTTCCATACAACAAGATTTGAAAATGGGAAAGAATATACAAATAAAGTTTTTGATAGATTTTGTAAAGAAGCTAGTATTGAACACCAACTTATTGCACACCCCACAATAGAATGATGTAATTGAGAGAAAAAAATTGAAGTGTTATAGAAATAACAAGGTGTATGTTGTACGAAAAGGAATTACCAAAGGAACTATTGGCAAAGGCTACAAACACAGTTGTATTTTTGTTGTTATTAGAACATAAATTTATTTTATGAAATTGGAGACAAGAATTTATATGTATAATAATATTAAACTTCTATTATAGAGCTCTTTAAATAGAGCTAGAGTCTAGTGTTAGAGTTTAACAAAAACTCAAATATATTCCTTATTCTTAGGCAGTTATTCAGATAAAACCATCATAAAGATAAAAATAGAAAATAATCCAATAGATAAATTCATCCTAATCCAATCTACAATGCAGAATAAGGTACACCTAAAAATCCCTACATTGATTATATCTGCATGTACAACAAATTCTCTACAACTTCTACATATTTGACCAACTAGTGATAAGGCCGTTTGCATAGACCCTTGAAAAGTATTAAACAAATTTATAAAATATCTTGACATGAAACTTCAATCTCCATGGTTATGGGAAAGAAAACTGTTGATGTTGTTTCCATTTCGCTATATAGGGCTCAAACTAAAGCCTGTCTTGAATGAACTCAAAAACAGAACTGCTCCAATGATGTTGAGATTATGAATAGGATGACATAGGAAAGAGTCTCCAAAAAGGAAAAAAAGAAACCTGCAGATGGTTAAATAGCATTACAATTTACGCAGGTTATGTTTTGACATCTGAAACAAACAATCACGGTAGACGAAAAATGGAAGACAAATTCACGTGTTGGGAAAAATTAAGGAGCAAGTTCTGAAGGGAATATGGATTTCGCGCGCTACTAACTTAATGTTATAAGAGTCTAAAAACTGTATGAAATTTTTAAAGCATACAATTTAAAGAACAATATATTACCATCATTCAAAAGTGATGATCAACTTTTGTTAAGACATATGTTGATATCTTATTATTGAATTTTGACATTATATGACAATTGGAATTTTAAGATAATATTGATTAGTTTCAAATTCTAGTCGAGATAAGATAACATATTCCTTGGAGATTTGGTTAGTTAATTATACCTGGACTGTGGCTTAGGAATTGTCAATTTTTTGTGAATTAATAACAATTTTTGTATGCCTTGGAGGTTGATATCTTAAAGCCATCTTTGATAATATTTGGTAGTGGATTGTATACAGATAGAACTCTATTTGGTGAAAACTTCTTGGGGAATCACGTGACCCAAGCTAAAATTTTATTCTGTCGTGTGTCTTCTTTGGGCTATTGTTGCTGATGGGGTTTGTGGGCAGTTGTGTTCTGATTTTGGTCTTTGCATGATTCAACTGTGTTTTCTTTTATTCTTAAACATCAATTAAGGATGGCTTTTGGGTTTTTCTGCAGCTATATACTACTATGTTGTTGAATAATCATTGAGTGCTGCAGAGTTGGTCTTTATGTGTGACTTTTGCTAGGTATTCTCTATCTCTCTTCAACGATAACAATGGGTTGTGTAATCATTGATGATGTTGATTTTGGTACTTGTATTTTTCTCTAGTTTTGAACGACTTGTGAAGGCTATATTTGTTATTGATTGGGAGACTCAGTAGCTGTGTTTCTCCTTGATGTGTGTGTGATTCTTCTGGGTCTGCCCATTATTGAATGAATGTTTCTTGTTTGGCTGTCGGTTTTGATTTGTGAGTGGAGTGCATAAAATTGCAGCTCCGTTGTTTACAACGTTTTGGTGAAGAAATGTTTATTTTGTTGGTGATTTTTCTAGATTAGGGAGCTGTGTTTTGTATTTTGGGAGGAAATTTTTGGGCTATCAATGATAATGGCTTTTGTGTGAAAAAATTCCATCAGTCTTAGTGTTTTTGTAGCTTCATAGTTTGTAACATTTTCAGTCGAAAGATGTTTGTTTCGTTGGTGACTTTTCAACTAATATGTGTGGGATGTTTCAGTAACAATATGTGTCAACAGCAACATATAGAGTTTGACTTATAAGTTGGGTTGGAATTTGTTTCGGAAGGTGCTAGATTGAAATTTGAAATGTCAAAAATATTACTATTTGTTTAAATTATGTTGTATATTTTATTCAACCATCGTAGTACTTGCTTAGCTAAAAATGGATCCTAAACCCATGTATGGTACCAGATTTTTTTGTCTGACATGTATGTTCCTAAATACATTTATACTCAGCCAAAATTCTAGCTAGTGAGAAGTCCTTTAAAATTGGAACACTGCCATTTAGCCGTTGAATGGTTCGAAGTGATTTTCCTATAAAAGGAGAGACGTGAACATGAAACAAGAAATAAAGCATACACATGCTACTAGGAAAATTAAAATACAACTAAGTGGCAATGGCGAAAAAAGGTTACCATGATAGTATTGCCTTTTACATTATGCAACATTTTCAAACATAATAAACAGAAAGGCTAATATTTTCTCTATAAACAGTTGTACCAACACTTACATGTAAACAACCATTTCAAGAACATGGCTGCATATGGACTAGTTATTACTGTGTAAAATTTTTGTAATACCTGGTAACCATAATGTCCACAAATATGTCCACTAAATTAGCTATTGTGAAGTATGGAGTCGATTAGACACTAGAATACTTTGTAAGTCAAGAAACAATGCAGACATTTAGCAAAATACTTGAGTTTCCTGTAAAAGAGTTAAGGATTATTTGAGAGATATTTGCTTTGAAGCAGTTTAGCTGTAGCAGTCTGAGGCCTCAGAATATTGTCCACAGGTAAGTGACTTGAAGTTAGCTAAAGGTAGGCATCATCCTGATTTGTCCATGCCCACATTGGAAATTTGTGCGACAACTTGATTAGGTTTATTCATTGGAGACAAGTCAAACTTTTCCAGATTCCTTGTGCCTCAACAGCTTGACATTGCCAATGCCTCTCTCTTTCCACTGATTTCTTTCCTTATCAAATCGATACAGTTTCGTCTTCCTTTAAATTTTTAAAGAAGAGAAACGTTAAGAACTTGAAAACATATTAAAAAGGAACAATCAAATAGACATTAACTGAAAACTAAACGAAAACCTGTTGTATGCGACACAAAACGTGAATAAAAAACCTAGAAAATAGAGACTAGAGAACAAATATGCAGATACTACTCAGATCAAGAATCGAATGTTTTCTTCTTCTCCTGTGGTTACGATGACCTCTTCTAGCTTGACGATCGGAGCGACTTAAACATCAACGTCCTCGTCATCGGTGGTCGGCAGGTTCTCTTCCTTTTCTCGCTCTTTTCTCTATTGCTCTAGCTCGTTAGCTGTAGTTGTAGTTGTAGTGCTTGCCATTTTTGCAATTATTGGTTCTTCTTCACCGCAAAGATCAAACAATCGAGAAACATAGAGAAAATTGAGATAAAGAATCTCGGTGTCTCTTTTCCCAATTGTAACATTCTTTGGTTTTTGTGTGTGAATTATGGCCTACTTTGAAAATTGTGATTGATGATGGGAAGAGCATTTGATATTAAATATTGCTAATTTCCAAGACCTGTGTTAGAGTATCTCATATTGACTAAACATGAAAATGTTAAAGGGTTTATAAGTGGTAAGGGTCAACTATCTAAATAACTAGTTGTAGTTACTTGGCAATGGTTGACCCAAGCCTAATTCTTGTTAATGGGCTCTACACTCTGCCCATGTTAAAACTTCAATATGGTATCATAGCAAGTTTGGTCCGGATTATTAATTTCTTGATTGTCTGTCTGGAAGTCCAGTCCCAGCGGCCCGGTCCGATTACCACTACGTTTATTTCAAGTGACAACTGGATGTCCAGTTCCAGTTGCACTTGAGGGGGAGTGTTAGAACATCCCATATTGACTAAACATGAAAATGTTAAAGAATTTATAAGTGGTAAAGGACAGCTATCTAAATAACTAGTTCTAGTTATTTTAGCAATGGTTGACCCAGGCTCAATACTTTTCAATGGGCTCTACACTCTGCCGGTATTAAAATTTTAATATGGTATCAAAGCAGGTTTGGTCCAAATTATTAATTTCCCGATTGTCCGTCTGGATGTCCAGTCCCAGTGACCCGGTCCAGTTACCACTTCGTGTATTTCAAGTGACAACCGGATGTCTAGTCCCAGTTACACTTGATGGGGAGTGTTAGAGTATCCCATATTGACTAAACATGAAAATGTTAAAGGGTTTATAAGTGGTAAGGGTCAACTATCTAAATAACTAGTTCTAGTTATTTGGCAATGGTTGACTCAAGCTCAATTCTTGTTAATAGGCTCTACACTCTGCCCATATTAGGACTAAACGATACTTAAATAATTAAACGACTACACCAACCAATGCCGAACTACATTGCCACATTAATCACCTAAAATCACCAACCACAAACGCTAAAAATTAATACTACCAAAAGAAACAAAACACAAAGAACCAAAATATATATGATTAAACCTTGATGTTAGGAAGAAACAGAGGTTCCCAATGAAAAAAACAGAGGCTACGAAAAGATAGACGATTAAATCTTGAAGTTAGTAAGAAACAGAGGTTAATGGCGACAAAATCATAGAGGATTCATTCTGAGAAACGGTTATCTTGCAATCCAACTCAAATGATGATCCATTATTTCAAACAGCCCATAGAATCATTGAACCAAAAAAATCCGAACTTGCACATAGAAAACTCATAAACTCGAAAAGGTAAACCCAAGGTCAAAGAATCCACTAGAAGCAGGAGAATAAAAAAATAAAACCACTTTTAGTAAGTATAATAACAACCAGATATGCAATTTAGAAACGAGTAAGAACCATATAGACATCTCACACATGTTCCTTGACCATTGCGTTATATACAAACTGACCTCACTAATCGCCAGTTTTATGCAATTATTCACAATTGCATCCTTTTCAGAACTCCAAAAGTGATAATAGCTAATAGTTACTCATCGCACAACTAGCTATAAGGAAAGAAATAAGAGCTATAACCTTTTCCAAGGAAACCAATTATTTCTCCTCAAGCTCTTCTCTTGGAACTGTCTTCCCTACAAACTCCTGTCGCACTGGAAAAAGTGAGCTAATGAGTCGATAAAAAGTCATCACATTGAAGCCACCCTATTTACTATCAGTCGTCATAAATCCACATAGAAAAGAAAGTTTAAAGAGGACATAAATTATTTTTACTTCTCGGGTCTCCCAAAATAAATAATCACACGTAGAAAAGATCTTCATTTCTCTCAACAAACCCTAAACACCAAACCCAATACATTACATAACATTACTAATAAAATAAAATAAATAAAATAATGTTGAAATTATGAAAACCGATAAACCACCTGTAGCATTCAAGCAAACTCCTCATCAGACTTCAAAAATCCTCGCTACATGATTCTTGCTCCTCGCTACATTCTCCCTCGTCATTGATTAGAAAGCAACTTAATTCGGTCAGCGAAATCAGATCCATCCGAAACTGGTTTATCATCATCTTCTCGAAGAATCTACACAAGCCCATAAGATCGTCAATAAAGCACAACCGAAGGAAAAAAAAAGAAAAATAGAGAAAGGAAAAAGAGACCTTTTATTGGAAAGGAGGAAGTGAGGTGAGTGAAAAAAGCTAAAACTTGAATGCTTCGAAGCTATTGTCGGAGTCGTAATCGACGTAAAAAGTGGAGTTACTATGACAAACCATAGTTTCTCTCTCTTGGACTTGTTTGTTGGTCGTCTGCTTTTGCTTTCCCTTCAAAGCCTTCTCTATTAACCACTGACCACCACCTTCTTTCTTATCATATTGGAACCAGTAAAAGTACCAAATTGCGAAATGTATGTAGAAGGCATAATGTTAAACTTCAGTGATTCCTTCTGCGAGTCATTTCTCTCGTCTTCTGCTGCTTCTATAACTTTTTCTGTTTATACTCCTTTTCGAATATCAATTCGTTTGGCTCAGCAATTGAGAACATTTTTATGTTTGATGTTGATCCTTTTTTCAAAAACGGTTCTGATCTAACAGTAAGAGGAGTTTTGGTAGAGAAGAGAAAGGAAAAAGCTTTGAAGAGGAAGATGTAATAGTTACTCAAGATATTCTAGAGAGATCGAGAGACTATAGAGAAACCCATATCAATAAAGTAACTTTATTTATTGACAAATAAGAGAAGCAGAGAAGTAGGAAGAGAACGTCAGAAAAAAAAATAATGACAGTCACAGCTGTGACTATGTAAGTCACAGGTGTGACCGAGGAACAATCTCTGTCGTTCATGAAATGGAAGTTAGGATAGAATTTTATGATCGTTTATCTCATTCGTCCTTAGTATATATATGTTTAATTAAGGATTACAATTTCATACGAATATTTGTGATAAAAGTTTCAATTTATTAATCTTTTCTGCATCCATCTTTTTTCATTTTTTCTTCTAAATTTATTTGAATATTACTGGTTATTTTTCTTCTCCTTGAATTTTTTTAAAGTTAAACTTTTACATATATCGTTGAACACGACTGCATTCCAAAATTTTGATTTCTATTTGACATATATACATGTTTATGTAAATATAGTAAAATGATAAAATCCTTCAATATGTAAACTAATATTAAATTAATTATATAAATTTTAATATCTTTACACGTATGTATTAATTTAAATTTTAAATTAATAAATAAATTGAAAAAGTAAAAGTTCATATTTGGACAATTATTAATGATGGCATACTGGACTTTTGGAACCTCAGAATATTATCACTTTTTCTTTGAAATGCAATTGGACATAAGAGATATTATCATCAATCTTAGTACCTTACTTTCTCTAGTACGTAAATGACTCTTGGTGTGGACCTACGCCTACCATCAAATACTCAAACTTAGATCCTTGATTCCGAGAATTAAATCTGAATTATGAGATTTAATTGTTAAAATTATTCTAAATAATGCATATACAAATCAAATCTCATTAAACTAAATAAATTATTTGCTGGATCAAAAACGAATTTTACGAAGCTAAAAGTCAACTCATCATTCTAAATTCTTTGAACTGAAACGCTGCACATATCATTTTGGGTGTGGCAAGTGTGCTAAATAACAACATAGATGATGGTAACGAAGCCGATGCAGTTAAAGGAATCGCAATAAACATTTGCAGAAACCCTAAAAGACGGAAGTGATCCACTCGACAGTCGACACCCTCGCTTGTCTTTGGTCTTAATTGTTCAATCATATAATTCGCTTCTTTATCATGTGACTAACATGATTAAAAATTAGGACAAGTTTTCTATACTATTATCTGGGTGTCACACTTCTCATGCATTAAGCAACATCACATGCATCAGTTACGTATACGCGGTTTCTTGAACCCATACACTGATCTGTTGACATTTAAACAAGTTGATTGAGTTGCAATGGATTAATGTTATCATCCGCTCTCACCGCAGTGGCTTTCGCTTCCTTGCATCTTTCTTCTAATAATTCCATTCCCACCACCACGAAACCATATTCTTCCATGCATGTCTTAGATTAGTTTTTCATATTTTATTAGTCTTTTTGCATTCCCAAAAATTAAAAAATAAGTAAACTTAAGAGGGTTGACATTGTTTGCCATGTTACTTTCAGGAAATTAGTTAAGCACGTGATATTATGAGCTCAGAGTGAGTTGTGGAGGAGTAAATATGAGTCAAGATGCGTAGGTTCCAGGATCTTGACACACTTCTTTTATATAGAGGTTTGCTTTTCTGTTCACTTGTACTTGTAAGCTTCTTCATCCTCTCATTCAAGGAACTTTGCGTTTTTTAGGGAGTCAGTTTGCAGTTCTTACCTTGGTACATGTCTTTTACTTATCTAATTCTCCTTACTTAAATTGTGAGTTGAGTTTGAAGATCATATTCCTCTTAAGTTGTGATGATTTTACATACGTCTACATGAACAGGACTCCAGGAATCGGGGGAACATATTACATTCAGATGAGGCAGGGCAGTATCCTGTGTTTTTGTATTGGACTATTGTCTCTGCTGAATGGCATTGTTGTGCAAGCTGAAGACCCCTACAGATATTACACATGGACAGTGACGTATGGAGACATTGCTCCACTCGGTAGTCGTCAAAGGGTAGGTTAATATGAGCCCTTAACTCGTTTATACATTTCACGCAAGTTTGTTCTGATCTTCCATACTAAACTACAACTTTTGGCGGTTTGTTACACTTACTATTCCCCATGTTTAGCCTCATCCGGATTGTACCTGTACAATTATTTCTTGCAGGGAATCCTTATCAATGGACAATTTCCTGGCCCGACAATTGATTGCGTGACTAACGACAACATAATTGTAAATGTCTTCAATAATTTGGATGAACCTTTCCTCATAACATGGTTAGTGCACAATTCAATGTTATATAACCAAGACTTCGTATAGTTTGTGCGTAGAAGATCGTAAAAAGGACTCACAGGCAAGACCTTTCTGGTGCTTATTAATCAGGAATGGAATTAAACAAAGAAAGACTTCATGGCAAGATGGAGTGATGGGGACCAATTGTCCTATCCCCCCTAACTCCAACTGGACCTACAAGTTCCAGACAAAAGACCAGATTGGAACATACACCTATTTCCCTTCTACTGCACTGCATAGAGCTGCCGGTGGCTTTGGAGGTTTCAATGTCCAACCAAGATCTGTGATTGCAAGTCCATACCCTATTCCTGACGCTGAGTTCACCTTGCTTATCGGTGACTGGTACAAGACCGACCACAAGGTTTGACATCGAATTATCTCTCTCATTTCTTTACTGAAACTAATGTTGCTTTCTATAGTGCTAACTTGTCCCAAAAAAAAAAACACTTCCGGTCCATATATACAGATATTGCAGCAAAACCTGGACAATGGCATTTCTCTTGCTCCTCCTGACGGTCTTCTTATAAATGGGCTCTCCCAAGGTGCAACTTTCACTGGTGAATCAGGTAATTTTAGGCAAGTTACACTTAGAACTACTCTTCAGATGCGACAATTAGGACGGCAGAAACTAACTGTGAGAGTTCTGAATGTACCAACCATTTTTTTAGGAAAAACTTACAAGTTCAGAGTCTCAAATGTTGGAATTGCGACCTCAATAAATTTCAGAATCCAGGGTCATGTAATGACCCTTGTAGAAGTAGAAGGGGCTCATACCTTGCAAGAAAAGTACAGTACTATTGACATTCATGCCGGTCAATCCGTGGCTGTTTTGGTCACATTAAGTGAGAATCCAAAGGACTACTACATTGTTGCCTCTACCCGTTTCACTAAACCTTTCATCAACACCACTGCAATTCTTGCCTATGCTGGTTCAAACACTCCACCGTCTTTACCATTCCCTATTGGTCCAACGTACCATGTTCACTGGTCTATGAAGCAGGCAAGGACCATCAGGTAGCTAGAAAGATTTTCACTAAATAGTTATCAGTTTTATTCATTGTGTTTCAGGTATGGATAATTGTTGGTTGTTTTGTCAGGCTGAACTTGACAGCAAATGCAGCGAGGCCTAATCCTCAGGGCTCATTCCATTATAGGCAAATAAATATTGTCAGGACAATCATTTTAGCCAACACACAAGCTCTGATCAACAACAAATTGCGTTATGCTGTTAACAGCAACTCCTATGTGGATCCAACCACGCCATTGAAGCTCGCCGACTGGTACAACATTTCTGGTGTCTTCGCGCTGAATTCTGTTCCTGATAAACCAACTAACAGCAATCCCGTGCTGGGAACATATGTCATTGGCACTACCCTTCATGACTTCGTAGAGATTGTTTTCCAAAACACAGAGAAGAGGATCGTCCACTCTTGGCATTTTGATGGATACAGTGCCTACGTTGTCGGGTAAAACTTCATTGTCTTGATTTGTTAACTTCATTCCTTGCCGAAATTAATTAATTAGCATATTTCTAGGAAATGAGCATGTGGGTTGATCACTTTGATTAATGTTCAAATATGAATATTGAATAGAGTTATGTAGCTTTTACTATTAGTAAATATAAGTAATTATATATAATATGTAAGGTCATGCACAAGATTTTGTGAATAAATTCTTACCTGTGGCTCCAAAATTCTGTAGATACGGGTCTGGTGTTTGGAATGAAACCATGAAAGAACGCTACAACATGGACGATGGTATTACTAGACACACCGTTCAGGTACTTAAATTTCGATTCTAAAATGAAATAAACTATAAGCCCCTATAGCTGTAAAAAGTAAACAAATAATTTGCAAGTTACAAGACATTATTAGGATTAGGAAGGTGGAGGAGATACTAATTTTGTTTTATAAAAATAATAAAATTGAATTATATTATGAGTAAGGTCTTATATTGAAATTCACAATAAATCATAATATCTTAGTGGTGACTTATATTAGTATTGTGATTTGTCTATTATTTATTATCTGCAGTTATCATAATTATTTTTAATTATATTATAGCTTGCAATTCACAATTTAAAACTTCAATTATGATTAAAGGGGAAAAAAAAAAGTAAACATAGAATTGAGAGCCGCCAAATGCACCTCTTCAACTCTAACAGTTGAAAAGCAATTATATGATGAAAAATCACGAAAAGAAGTTTAAGGCAATGAAGATTAAATTAAAGCTTGCAATAGTGATTGTGTGGATTAACTGAGGCACATTGAAATTGGCACTTGGCAGGTATACCCTCTATCCTGGACAGCAGTATTGGTGTCTCTGGACAACAAAGGAATGTGGAACCTGAGGTCAGCGATGTGGGCTCAGCGATATCTAGGGCAGCAACTGTACGTGCGAGTTTGGAATGACGAGAAGAGCTTGCTCACTGAGAACGACATCCCTGCGAATGCATTGTTCTGTGGCCTGGCTAAACATCCTTAGAACTTTCGATTCCTTTTAGTTATTTTATTTTTATTTTTTAAGAGTGTGTTCTTGAATCAGTTACGAGGGTGTTACTGTTTCAAGACAATTGGAGATAGCTAGGTTCAGTGGAAATTGAGAGGGCTAGATATGAACGAAGTTTCCATAGTTTATTGTGCAAGATTACTTCCTCTTCATATTTTTGCAATAAATCCATCAACTTCATCTCGTGGGTTCTTTTCTTATTACATCACTAAATTCGATCGATACATTTCTTTTACTATGGACTTGAGCAAGATATACAAGGAGTGCATGGGACCTACTAACTCTTATACTATAAATTAAATCAATGCATGGGACTTTTTATGCATATTTATGATTTTACTTCCAAAATTACCCTTTAATTTCTCTCTCATCTTAATTACACAGATTATATTTTAAGGCACTTTAACATATAATTAATAGGGGTATATCAGACATTTTATTAACTTTTTTAATAAGTATGCATTCCTCTAAAACGACACTTATTTTGAATAAGAAGGAGTATTTTCAGTGATTTTTGATATTAAAAGATTAGACATAAATGTCATCTGAATTCTTCAAGACTAATTAATTACTAACTACAACAATATTTCAATACTGAGATCAATTAATTACTAATTATTCTGACATAATACTTTTACAAGTTAAACTATAAAGAAGTTAATCAAATCAAACAACTGAATAAATGGTATATATCTCTTGTTAAATTTAAATGGAAGCTGGTAAAATCCCAACAATTTATAGTGAATTACTGATACTATAGAACTATTACAAATTAGTTGCAGCATCAGTCTAATACGTAGCCTCGTTCAACATCTGAGTGCCCACTTTTCACTACACTAGGAACCATCGATATCTTGTTAACTAAGTATACTAATTCTAACTAACGAGGTGACTTAGTATTTCATCTATATCGTGAAAATCCGTTAGCGGCTAAAGCAGCTTTTGTTTACTTTCTGGTCATTATGGTTGTTGGCAAGAAATAAAATATCAACATGAACTGAGATGTCAAATGATACTACATTAAAAACTTCTATAAATTAATAATATTATAACTAATATAAGATTTATTAATTAAAAGAAGTATTATTATTCTATGAGCTCATAAAATTATAAAAATTTATTACTCCCTCCGTGTCTTTTTTAAAAAATGCACCCTTATTAAGAAAGTTAATGAAATTATAAATATACCCTTATTAATACTCCCATGAAATTACATTGAAATTGTTAGCATTGAGAGAAATTGCATATTAAATTGTCTTGAAATTGTGATATGTGTAATTAAAATGAAAGAGAAATTAAAAGTTAATTTTGAAAGTAAAATTATAAACATGCATGCAAAGTCAAAAATGACACTTATTTTGAATAATTAAAATGTATCTAAAATGACACTTATTATGAATGAGTATATGATAGAAGTTATTACTTTATCAACTACTCCCTCTTGTTCAAAATAATGTGTCGTTTTAGAAGAATACACATTTATTAAGAAAGTTAATGAAATGTCTGATATACCCTTATTAATTACATGTTAAAGTGCCTTAAAAATATAATCTGTGTAATATGTGTAAATAAGATGTGAGTGAAATTAAAAGTTAATTTTGGAAGTAAAATCATAAATATGCATAAAAAGTTACGACACTTATTTTAAACAATTAAAATACCTCTAAAACGACACTTATTTTGTACAGGATGGAGTATTAATTAATTTATGAAAGTTTTACTTTATTCTTCACCCTAATTATTCAATCAACATTGTAATTGATGCCTACTTCAAAGTTAAGCTACATTATTAAGATAACAAGTTTGACTTTCAAACGAAAAGGAAGGGATCCCAAAAATGGCCATCAAGTAAGAATGCAACTTCTCCTTACCTTGCAATATTGGCTCCGATTTAAATTACCCTTTTTTGGAATATCGGGAAGTGCAAAAGTTTATTTCTTTTCAATACTAATGCAGGAAGAAACTTTTCGTTTGATTCCGATCTTATAATAATATATTACAGATCCATAATAAAGAGATAACTAAACTGGAGCTATATGATATGACTGACGCCAAATTATACAGTCGGGTGAGCAATACTGATAGGGACATAGCTGCTGCTGATGACTAAACTACAGTAGTTGTGAAACGGGAAAAATCTTGGAGCGTCTGTTTCCAAGAGAATGGAAACAACAGAGCCAGAAACAGAAAGAAAGAGAGAGGCAATGGCTTTAATTAGATAAGGCTGCAGAGCATCAAATTGCTGTTTCTGGTAAACTGTTCCCAAATGCTGCTTTTTAAGACACACCCATTTATCTTCAATACAAATTCATGAAAGATTCTTCATGTTTATGTCACCCAGTAGCATTCCACTACCCATCTCCTCATATAATATATGAAAAAATAATTGAATCAGCACTAAAGTTGGAGTCAACCTAGAGGAATACATTCAGTAAAATCATTTGAAGGTTTTTATTCTTTTCTGATATTTTAGTCTCATGTCATACACAGCGTTACTATACACTTACGATCTTTATTCCTACTAGCAACGAAATTGTTTTGATGTCTTTATGCTAAGAACCTAGCAGAACTCTAAGTTATGTCCTCATAAATCTTTCATCTTTCTTTCTTCAAAGAATATCAACCCACAAAAAGTTCACTTCCGGTGGTTTTGGGACTCTTTCCGACGATAAAGAAGGGGAACAATTGCTGATATATATGCAAAAATGGATTCGCTCTTCAGGATTAAGAGTAGTCAGTACTAAAGAAGCACTAATATAAACTACCTTTACCACTTCTGGGTCTTTGGTTTGGTAGTTGGTACAGCCTCAAAAGTTAAAAACACACCTTAAGAAACACCCCATACATAATTAAGACATCAAAAGGAAACTTGTGATCCTACGACCATATCCATATACCACACCCCAATGTAACATCCTAGAGAAATTAAGGAAAGATTTAAACCGAAACATAACATAAAGCAAAATAAAATTAAAGGGTAGATATGCACCATTAGTTGGGAAGATCAGACCATGAAAATGCCGGATTCCAGTAACCCAGTTCACTTCCAGCCACCTGGGCAGACTCCAATATCGTTGAAGATGCTGACGTTGATGAAGAAGCTACATTTCCTAGAACAACCTGAGGGTTCTCGGTATAACAATTAGTCGATGACTTGAGCCTTTGATACAGTTCTTGTAGCCCTGAGTTTTGAGCTTCATCAACTATGAAACCATTTTGATGGTGCTGTTGTACTTGGTTTTGACAATTTTTCCAAAAAGGGCTACAAAGACCAAGAGAAGGAACTTGGCCGAGAGGATCCAAGCATAGGGTTCGAGCATTTAGCCCAACTGTTGTAACTGTTGGTTCAGTTAACATGTGAGTTCCGATTATACCACCTTCCTCTTTCACAGAAATAGAACTAGATAGTGCACTAGGGTTAGGGTTAGGGTTTTGGTTGCCTCTAAATAGGGAAAAAAGATGAGAACTTTGAGGTGAAGACCACATAATTGGGCTAGACGAAAGCTCATGAGCAAATCCATTTCCGAAACCTGATCTTCCAATCTCAGACGCCAAAGTTTTCATCTTGCTAGTGCTAGGTTTCCCAACTGATGCAACAGATACGCTCGTGTTCTTGTTCTTTCTGCAACCACCTCCAATTGGAACATTCCTCAGAGCACCGCCTTTAGTCCAATACCGTCGACAAGTTTTGCAGAAATGACGAGGCTGAGTCAGATTGTAGTTGTTGTAGTAACAGAACTTGGTGTTTGTAGAATCACATCGCGGACATCTCAAGTTCTCTGAAGCTGAAGAAGTAGCAGCAGTAGTAGGTGTAGTGGTGCTTGCTGAAGAGCAAGAAGAAGATGGAGAAGGTGAAGGAGATTGAGAAACAGAAGCAGAAGCAGAAGTTGTGCCCTCTAAAATGGTTGGAATTTTCCTCTCTCCTCCAATTAAACCAGCGCCTCCCAAGAGCTCTTGAATCATCTTTACTACTTTGTGGATCTACAACAATCCAAAAACAAGAAAAGCAAAGAAGTTGAGTCTTTTCTTTTTTGTTAGTGGGTAAAGCTAAAGAAAGAAAGTAGATTTTGTTCCATGTAGTAGAGAAAGAGAAGATGTAGGTGGAAACATGACTTGCCTTTGTAAGTTCAGTTGAATGTGGCTTTGTTGGCAGCCAGTGTGTTTGTGGGTGTAAAGGAATAGATGATAGAGGGATGGGAACTCTATTATAGACATTACATTCTTAAAGCAGCCACCTTTAATCTAATCACATAAAAACAAGTGCTTTTGGATTTGGAAGTTTGTGGTAGGTGGTTTTTAGAGGCTAGCGAATGGAGTTATCTTCGTTGCCTAGTGTACCCTTTGTGTTCATCCGAAATTCATATTCAAGTATTCAACAAGAGAAACCATTATTATGCTAATGATTCCATAATAGTCAGAAAAACGATCAGTGGCTATCGATGATCGAGTATAAAGTTTTCTTTAGAATTTAAATATAAGCAATTAAACAATAATTTCATATTCGCATGATAAACATTTTGTTTTCTTCTTTATCATTTTCATGTAAAATCTCTCTATTTGATCTCTATTTAATTTTTTTCTCTTTTGGGTAGCTAAAACCCAAATCAATTAGAGAAAGAGGCACTTAAGCCGTATGCTAAGTTAGAAATCACCATCTTTCAAACTCTTTATATTGAGATAATTTTTCATTGTAATTGATAAGGAAATAAGGGAAAGCAGTGCAGGATTGATCTTTACCAATAAGATGATGGGTTTTTTCGTAATTAGGATCGTCCATATGATATGTTGCATCATACCTGCATACGATTTTCTTGACATAAACAAACTGAGACCCGAGTAAGTGGAGTAGGGAGAATTTATAATGATTATAGTAATCAAGTTTTCTAAAAGAATAATCTTTGTTGGGGCTTTGTGTTTCCTTCCTGAAGATGCTGTTCAAAAACCATCATTACAAGTTCAAGGAGAGGGCAAATCGCATGGAAAAACGTGTAAAGCCAATTGTCCCTACCCTCAACTATAAGGCCACTGCCCCGAGAGTTATGGCTTGAATTTAGCTTTCCCTACAGACAACAGCAGGAACCAGGATATGACAACCATTGTGAGGGGGTGTGCGTGAGTGTGCTACTACTTAATTATACACATTTATGAGTGATTCTAAATCCACAGATAATGATTTACACGTGTTTAATTATTGATTTTAAATATGTGCATTAAAGTTGATTGGCATGAATCATCTTGCTTGGATGCTGGACATCATGCTTGTGGCAGTTGAGAAATGATCGTTTCTGAGAAATTTCAATACATTTATCTAGTTCATTGCTTCAAAACCATTTTATGCTGTCATCAGCATTCCTGGAAAAAAAAATTAGTGAAGAATCTTGCAATTTCCAGGAAAGCTTGGGGTAGAACTATCCATGGACAATTTTCTCCTCTTAAATGTACGAAGGAGATGAGCTAGCTGCTGGGAAAAAAGATGAAGTCGGACTACAAGATCAACCCAAAAAGCGGATCATATGTGAATTGAAGTGAAGGTGACAACGTGGGATCTTTTCAACAACCATAAGTTGTTGGGATAGGATTGAGTCATGTTGTAGTTAATATTAATTTGTGCAAATTGTAAATTTCAGTTAACTCAATGAGGAGAAAGTTGAGTTTGAACACATGTTCTAATTTCTTTATAGGAAAAAGCTCTTCTATGGTAGTTGGTGTCTTAAGCTATTATGTTCAGTTCCCCATCGTACCTACCACTATCCTCAAACAAAATCGAAAAAACAAAGTAGTTTATATAAAATGATTGCAGACCCAGTGTTGTTTATATATGGTTTATTAAGAATTATTACAATTTAGAATTACTTTAACTGGGTCAATTACTATATATGTACTGTAACATACCATAATTTGTACTTTTATTCAGGATCTGATTCTTAGTTCTTGACTCAACTCTTTACTGTACTAAGTCAAAACATATTATTTATATGAAAGATGTTCTACAGCAAGCTAAAGAGGAATTTCATAAAATGACAGACTAAAGAGAACCACCAAAAAAACATTCAAAAGAAGCTAGACTTGGACTTGAAGATCGACTAGATGTAATTGGGTTTATATCTACACTGTTTTACCTAACATTGGGCACATAAGACAAAATGAAAAATCACCTGTGATGTAACCCTTATCTTCTTCTTTGATGGTAAAGTTTCTGTTAGAAGTGTTCAATTGAACAGTCAATGTAAAAACTAATAAATGTGAACTTAGCACCTTATTCCATTTACGTGAAGTGAGGGTGTTAATAAGCATCAATCGTGTGAATGGTAACTAAAGTAGATGTGTGAAAAGAGAAACTAGATGGATTGAGCCATGGGGTAAATAAAGGGGCCTACATGTCTCGAATATGTGGAACCATTTTTCAATCACCATCGATCAACATGGAGATCATTAGTCGTGTGGACTAAATCTTATCACTTGGATTGCAAGATAATATGTTATTTGACCAATCCCTAATTGCCCAGTTTCATCGAATACTATGTTTGATCTGTTGGGATTAATTAATGGTTTTCTTAAGCTTTTGTTCGCTAAATACTTTCATGTTCACACTAATTAATCAATATTCTTTGTTGTTTATGACTAGTAAAAAAAAAAAAGGCAACTGTCCATTTCGAACAATCAAATTCTATGAAATCTCCATGAACGTAACGATAAGGATATGAGTGGGATTCTTCCAGTTTTCCTTATCATGAACAGAGACATATGCTAATTATTGAATGAGTATCTTACAATCAAAGACAAGACATAACAGTAACGTATACATTATGTTTTCTTATGTATACAAATCCTTCTCTTTTCCAACAAATTAATATTAAAAATTTCAATAACCCTAGAAATACGAAATCAAGTACAAAGTTAATTTGAGATTAATTTATAGTTATATTTAAATAATTCTTGTAAAGAACGAATTAAATGTGAAATTGTTGAAGTGATAACAAAGCTAAGCGAATCGGGTACTTGCTTTAAAAAGTAAATCAAGAAAACATAAGTTGAATGAACCCCTAAACAAGGTTTCTATTGGAAACAACGCTAGAAGTAGACCAACATAGCCACTAATGTTGAATAATTCTGCAGCCTGCTGTTCAAGTTTGCAGGAAAAAAGGAGATGCATATCACAACGATAGTGCCTTGGTAGTACTAACAAAACGTTGACTGCTCGTCATACACATTGTAGATTGAACATAACAGGGAGCCCCCACCCCCCATACGGCAGAGGCGAAAACGAAGTGTGAGTGCAGAAAGCTAAAAGCAACGTGTGAAAGAAATTGCATGTCTTTGCAAAAGTAAATATATACCTGTCTTCTTAGTTCTGACCACAATTCTGCAGCTTTTCCCTTTGGCTTATCTTATTCAATAACGTAATCTTAATTTTGGATCAATGGAAAGTTCACAATTCTCAAGTGGTAAAACATTTGGATCCCTTTTAAATTTGAATTGATCCCAAAACTATTACTTAATTCAATTCTATCACTGTTTTTTAATTATTCATATATTAAATAGTTTCTTCAAACTAGCTTTAGGTTCAAGCTTAGACTAGTAGGGTCTTTTGTGTTATTAGATTAGTTAGAATCAATCAAACACTTTACCTTATAACCATAAATGGCAATCTAGCTTTAGAGTAACATTGTAAATTTTGTACTCAAAAGAGATAGCATTGAGAATTATTCTAATCTATGGGTCTAAAAGTAATATGCTACTTTTTTGGGGGGTGGTACGTTATAAGTACAAAGACACATACATACCTGACCGCGCGTGCCGTCCGGAGACAGACACAGAACGTGTTGCCCGACTTTCTCTGATTCAGACGGGGCAGCAGAAAACGACAAGACAGGAGCTGATTATCCTCCACCCTTCTGGCAGTTTGGGCAGCCCAATCTAGTCGCCGTCAATTCTCAGTAAGACCTGTCCAACGTTGGGCAGTCACTATCAACAGCTTTCCTTTTTCCTAACACGATTGATTGATTTCCCGCCTAATTATCACCAGAGCCTAACTGTTTTATTATTACTTTTTAGGTGTATTCGAAAATTTTTATTTTCGTATTTATAAAGTTGGAGACTAATAAATTTGACTGGTCAACAGGCTTCACACGTAATATGCGAAGAATTAAAAGCTCAACACAAATCAAGGCAAGCTTACTTTACTCCTTTTCGGTTCATGATATATTGGCTAAATTAAGAAAATTAAAATATATTATCGACATGTTCTAAGAAGTTTTAAAAAAAAAACTGATAAGAGATAATGACCAAGTTAAAATCATAACTACCATATTACGATGGTGACGTCAAATCTCGTTGATTTTGCTCAATCGAGTCGGCCAAGATTTTATGTTATAGGTATTGTAAACCGTTCAATTGTTTTCGTGTAAATTCATAAATACAATAAGAATATACATAAAGAAGATGATCATGGCCTTAAAATTGAATAAAAAGAGGTTCATCTGAAACATTAATTGTTTAAAAAAAGATAGCTCAAAATTATGTATTTTTTTGATAGATAAAGCGGGCGAAGTCCGAAAAGAAGTCTCTAACTAACGAACATAAGTAACACCAATAACATCACAAAAAAGCCACGAGTTCACCGCATCTGGTGAGCTAATTTAGGGATAAAAACCCAGACTAAAGTCATAAGCATGATGGGATAAAGCATCGGCGATGAAATTTCCCTCCCGATATATATGTGTAACCGAAATCCTCTTGAAAAACTCCATTCGCTTGCGTATTCGGGAAATCAAAGCGGCAATTAAAGCATTAACCTCATACTCTCCATTAATCATGTTAACGGCTAACAAATTATCACATTCAACTTGAATATGCCTCAAATTTAAACTCGCATCATATTCAAGGCCATGGAGGACAGACCACACTTCCGCATTCAAAATCGGACATCGACCAATATTAACCACAAAGCTGCCTACCCAATTACCATGGCTGTCGCGCACGACTCCTCCGCCATATGCTGCCATGTCATCAGCCGCTAGCGAGGCGTCGGTATTCAGCTTGAAAACTCCTACTGGCGGTGTCAACCAATACACCAACCGCTCCTCTCGTCTTGTCCCCGGTAGCCCTTGCTCGACACGCACAGCAGCTGCAATTTGCACTGCTTGTTGTGTGCCATAAATTTAATTTAAATAATATTTATAAAATTTTAATATATTAATTATTTTTAAAATTAAAATAAATTGCAATCTTTCTGGTTATAATTCTAATATTTTTAATTTAAAACTCTAAAAGAGCTTAAATTCACCCTTTAAATCACCATAAATTGGCTCCTAGCCAATGTGTACCATTACCACCCACGAGAATGATACGACATGGCAACCATATATAGTACATTGCATGACATTGATACACTCCCACATTCTACATGGACCCCTCTCCGTGTTTCCCCTTACGCGGCAAATACTGCTTTTCTAGGACTTCTCAACTCTCATACTTTTTTTCTTTAATCTTCTTTTTCTGTGGCTAGTGGAGAGTGCAATAGGTACCTTCCTTTATCCAATAATGCATTTGGTACGGCTATCTTACTTTGACCACTGCCACTGCCACTGCCACAGCCCTTGGCTCTATCTCATCCTATGCACCAAATGAAAGAACCAAAACATGGATTTTGATTTTTGGTTCCATCCAAAGACTAATTTAGCCTGTCGTCATGCTAGTACGAGGAACTAAGATTTAATGGCTTGTAGGTATTGGTCTCGTTCTTGTCTTAAGTAGCAACTAGAACCCTTAAACAAACCTACACATGCAAGCTAGTTTTTGCATTGGACTTCAAATGATTTAGATCAATTCTACAGCTTGGCTCTCACTGATCTGGTAATGGTTAAAAACTATTGAAATAAGATAAATCAGTCAGTCTCCAAATAATTCTAAGTCGATTTGCACTTTCATATTTAGAAATAGTATCTCTACTAATTAGGGGTAAGACTGTATATTATTAAAACTCTCCAAATTCTATACTTTAACAAGATTTTTACTGAAGTTGTTGTTATTGAATTATTCCGTCGTAGCTGGACTAATCCATTTTCCTAGTAGTAGTTAGCTAATATTTTATTAGGTAAAATTTTAAGGAGTTTGATTTAATAATTAGACAAATTTGCTATTTAAATCATTATTTTTATTTGATACATTGACACAGAGTATACCCTCTCGTGGTGATTTGCCTTGGATTTTATAATTATAGGTAAAGACGGTGAATCGATATATGCAAATTTTCAAAAAGTACAAATTCAATAGAAAGACAATAAATTGAAAAAGTGAAAAATGGACATGTTTCCCAATGCCCACAACCTAGTTAGCTACTATGGAACCGAATAGGTCACCACCACCAGAGGTTGGAATTCCGATGAAGAGATTCAACCTGACAAAAGCTACCATGGACAAGATCCATCCTGCAGGGCCAGCGCAGATCATGTCTCTGTACGAAGCTAAGCATGTGGGTTGTTTATTATTGGAGAGCTTGGAATGTTAAACCTAAGCAACAGAGTTGAGTGATTGATTAACTTCTATTGGCATGCACAGAGAATTTCCCTGACATGTGAATGACAGCGCTCGGCCATGCTCGAACGCCTATGGTGATTGAATCCAAAGAGAGTCTCTTGTATCAAGACTAGATTTTGTTCTGTATAGGAGTTTGCAAATTTTATGCAGGCCTTAGCAATATAATAAGCCAATTCATGTGCTAGTGTTTCTTCAATAAATTAAAGGTCGTGAGTTCATTTCAATGTGATCAAAGCATACCAGTGATACAGTGATCTTCATTGAAGATCCCAACAATCATAGGAAATTGCAATACAAAATCTTTTCGTGCTATTCCATAATCATGTTGAAAAGATTTACGTGGTTCTTAACATTGACACTGCACTAATATTCAGATAATGTTAATGAGAAATCACGTCGAATGGTGTTATGCTTTTACAAACTCCTTTCTTATGGATCCCACCTTAAAATTATTGGAAAAGAAGATCGCATCCCATCACACACTAATTGAATGGCATGGCACTTACAATCAAATAAATTAAACATAAAGTTAGGTTTGCATGATGATTTAGCTTTTTCTTACACCAAAGTCTCCACCCAATGCTAGCATAGACTTGACCGGCTTCTAAGTTCAAGAATATACCAACTTTCAGTCCCAAAGATTCCTCGATCTGTAACACTGCAACCATTATCACGAGACGAAACAAAGGATAGCGCAGAGTTACATCGAAAATCGATAAGATGTGTTAAGGTATACGTCCAACAGTTTTTGATCAGATTAAAAAGACTCATTGCCTCAATGTTAGATTCGAGACTTTCACATGTGTAGAGTGCCTATTGATATGGACTCAATTTGTGGTAGGTTTAATGAATTGATCTAAACTCAACAAATTTGTTAAAATGAATATTGATTAGAATTGAAAGGTATTAAGCAATGTTTTAAAAACATGAGTGGATATTAAACCGGTTAAAGAAAATGTTTAAATTTAAAGGTTCAATTAATATTAAACCGCTATGAAATTAGTACATAATAAACAACAAGTAAAAATTATAAAAATAAAATATTTTATTGAAATAAAAAATAATACACCAATATTTATTATTGTTTAATAAACTAATAATAAATCAAATCTAATAATTCAAACTAAATATAAATCTAATGTAAAATTTAAAATAACCATAAAAATCAATTTCCTCACAAAAAAAAACCATAAAAATCAAAGTTATATTTTTGAAGGAGGTTGTGTCTCATCATTATCAAAAGGTCTAAATTATTTAATGTTATGTAAAGACTTGTAAACTACACTTTCATTCAAAGTATTTACATAAACTTTTTTTTACTGTATTCAAATAAATTATAAATTAGTAATGTGTGAAATTATTCTCAATTGTAAATTTGTAATACATTATACTTTTTGGTTAAATATGATCAAAATAAGGCATGATTGACTATTAGTAGATGTTTTTAATTCAATTATTGTAGTATATGCATTTTCTTCATAAATAGCCTTTTAAGTTTGTTGTAATTAAGATCAGGCGATGGTTCTTCTTCTTCAATACAAAAATCATTATGATCAATACAATCAATATCAACTAGATCATACTTTCTTTTCTTATTAAACGCCCTGAATACATAATAGAGAAATTATAAAGTGAAAAATTAAAATTAAAATAATGATAAATAAAAACAAATTAATAAAATACACGTTATTCATTCTCAGATTATAATGTAAACAAGGTCATTGAGTCTTTGATGTTTCAAATGATTTCATTTCTTTGTATGAATATGTTAAAAAATGCTCCAATTATGTTCATAACCTGATGTAAAAGTTGTTTAATTGAGTAATCTAATAGCGAGTTTTCTCAATGTTGTTGTACTTTTACCGAATAATCCCCATCACTCATCTATATTTTAAACTAATAGTTATGAGAAATAAAATATATATTATTAATAATTAAAGGATGAACTAAAAGTATAGAAACTTACCAAGTTGATTTTTTTAATTATAAGTTCTCTCTTTGCAGATGAACTAGCGAAACTCTCTAAACCTTCATAATACAATTTAATTTCATTGGTCGCCCGTGATTGCTCTTTAATGAGAAAATATCTTTACATTCAATCACATCAAAGAGATTACCCATAATATCATTTGTGCATGTGTCGCAACTATATAAGCAATAAGGATTAAGAAAATAAGCTACTAAGTGGATTCTTTGACTAAGATGCTTATCCCATCATCAGTTAAGAATATCTATATAAGACTTGTATAATTTCTCCTTTTCTTTAGAAAGACTCATATTTGTTTTGCAAGCTCTATATATACAACCATATATATACCCCAAAGATGGCTTCTTATCTAAGTCAAAAATCCTTAACAACCTTATAAGGAGAGCCATAATCTTCACAATGATCAAGTAAACATTCCAAATTTTATTATCTAGAATAAGAGTATAATCTTCTTTTCTTTTTACACTCTTTAGTAACTTATGACTTGATAAATGTTTACTTGTCACAAAATTTTGAAGTAGTTGTTTACGTTCATAAACATTTTCAAAGTAATAAATTTAGTTGCAAATTTAGTAGTATCAGGATGCACGATCTCAACCAATCTTCTTGCTTTCTTAAACAAAACAAAAATGTAATATGATTATATACAAAAATTGTGATCTTAGATGTACGTAAGCGTAATTAGAAATATAGTCCATACCACCAATATCTTTTTAAATAATATTTATATAATGAGTGATGCATATAAATATGCCCACAATTTGATTGAAAGAAATACCCAACTGACACATAATTAGTTGTATTATATGTAACAAAATGCACAATATTATTTGTTCTAACCTACTCAACAATTTCATAAAATAATTTAGATAAAGCATTCGTATTTTTTACTATCTCAGAAGCATCAACTGACTTGATAAAAGTTGTTCCAATACAACCAAGAAATTAATCAGGGTTTTTTTTTGTCTTTGATCAGTTCCCTCATCTTTCATAATAGTGCTTCATGTTGGTTCCTAGCTAGGATTATATGTATCTGAAACCAACTGGCATTCTTTTTTAAAATCTTGAAGCCAAGGCATACGAATCTTATAATAAGAAGGTACCTTAAATCCTGAACCTGTCATTATTGTAGCATCTATTACTTCTTAAAAATATGGTGAATTTAAAACATTTAAAGAAATATATGAATGATAGAACAATCTAGCTCATGCTTGTTTACATCACAAAATAATATCCTTATCAACCAAAATACTATTTAAACTAGGTTGAGAACCAAAATAGTTCTCGGAGGAAAATAAGAATCTATGTCAATAGTAGCTTTTTTTTCCTTTATCTAATACTTGCAATGCTTCATCATTTTCAAAAGATATATCATAAGCTAGTTTATTTTCATTTTTCATTTTTACTTGTTTTGCTGTAAATAATTTCTAATCATCCCGTGTACATCAAATGATACTCTTTTTTACAAGAAGCAATATTACCCTTAACAACAATAAGATGTTCTTTCATTCTATAAATTCATCCCCTTTTAATTATTCAACCACAAAACATACAATTATATTAGATATTCCCATTAAATGCTTAAGAAGAAGAAAAATAATTCCATATTGGATCAGACTTACGATGAGTAGATGATGCTAAGTTTATCGAATCTTTTTATGATGATTCCATATTCTCCATTATAATTTTAACCTGAAAATATGAGGAAAATATTTTTATTAGTTTTGTACAAAAATAAGTCACAATAATAACTAGAAAAAATAAGTCATAAAATAATGAACCAAAGAATAAAGATGAAACGAAAAGATAAAAGTTTAAAAGTGAAAATACCCTTTAACTTTATCTTCTTAATTCTTGCAACTTCTATATCTATTTGACAATATGAGATTTAGATTTCAATCAGCCTAACAAAAAAAAGAAATAATAATAAAAAGGAGAGTTAACTTAACTTATGATCTTGACATAAGGAATCAAAGAATATATAGATGAAACATAAAAAGGTTAAAAAAGAATTGAAAACATCAAAGAAAATTAATTCAAATATGAAATTGAAATTGAAATCTTTTCCCAAAATTGAAAAAATCTAAAAAGTCTCTAAAAAACTTAAGTATGTTTGAAGAAGGACATTGAAAATTTAGTATCCTTCTTTTGACCTACTTCTTTAAAGTTTAAACATTACTCTTTAACACACTCTTAAATTATTCTAAATAAAATTATTTATCTATACTAAATTACTAATTAATAACTTTTTCAATGTTCTTCTTTAAACATACCTTTTTAAAGTTCAAACATTGCTTTTTAACATACTCTTATCCTAACCAAAATTACATATCTATACTAAATTACTAATTAATAACTTCTTCAGTTTCCTTCTCTAAACATACTTCTTTAAAGCTTAAACATTACTATTTAACACGCTCTTAAATTATCCTTAAAAAATTACCTATTTATAATAAATTAATAATTATGTACTTTTTTAATGTCCTTCCTTCAAATGTACTTTTTTAAAGTTTAGATATTACTCTTTAACATACTCTTAAATTATCTATAATAAAAATAGTTATCTATACTCAATTACTAATTAATAACTTTTTTAGTTTCATTCTTTAAATATTTCTTTAAAATTTAAACATCACTCTTTAACATATTCTTAAATTATCTTAAACAAAATTACTAATTTAATATTTATACTAAATTACTAATTAATAAATTTTTAGTGTCCTTCTTTAAATTTATTTCTTTAAAGTTTAAATAAACTTTTGTTTTGTTTTGATCAATAAATACTAATATTCTTAATGTCTTAAAATAATTGAAAATTATATCTTCTTATTTTTTAAGTTTTCACTACAAGAAAAATGTCATTTAGTGACGGAAAATGTTTGGATTTCGTCGGTAATAAAAATTAACGACGGAATATTCCGACGGACAGAGGCGTCGGAAAAATGACTGTCGGTGAATTTACCGACGGAAATTTTTCTTTCCATCGGTAAAATTACCGACGGAAATCCAATTTTCATAGGTAACTTTACCGACAGTTATTCTTTGTTCCTTTGATAATTATCTTACATTTTACCAACAGTTTTGGTATTCCATCGGTAAATATAATGGATTTTACCGACGTAATTGTATTTTCTGTCGGTAAATAATTTTAAAATTGTATTTTCTGTCTAAACTGTTTAGCTTCTTTAAGCATCCATAGAAAGAAAAAGAATTTTATGCTAATCTTCTAGCACTATTGAGGATCAACAGACGTACAATTTTGTTTGTAAAACTAGAGTAGGTTTAAATACTCACCTGAGCTTGATAAGGACAAAGTTGCCTTTATGTTATTTGGTTCATAATACTTGAAGAAATAGAAATAGAAATAACCCCATACAATTATATAAGAAGGACATATAATAAGTGGGATCACAAAACAAACAAGCTTTTCAGAACAACCAATCTTAAATCGAAAGGAATTGACGATTTGATGATACCATAAGCATGTGTGCAATAACCAAATCTAATATGATATTTGAGAGAGATACATGCTAGTGATGTTGTCATTTGATATTTCAACACTAAAAACTCTGCAATACTACTCCATATGTCATTGCTTTTTTTTACATAGTACTAATAGTAAGACCATTCTCATTTCTTATTTTGGTATTTAGTATGCCCTTCCTAAAATCCTACTTCTTACTTTTTGCTATCAATCAAATTTAACTCGATTCTTACCAACCCCAGTAGTATTGTGATTTTATATACTATATTTATTTTGGTATAATTTCAAATAAAAATATTCTAATACCCTAGAGGTTAGACTACTATTTATACTTTACCTAGAGATATAAGACCAAAAACTCCACAAGATTATACCTTCCAGTATCATAGTATATGAACAAGAACCACTATCATAGATCCTCAACTGGGAAAATTGCTACTATGATATCAATCCCATAGTAGGATCAATTGTATATAACTTCACATGTATTATATCTTTTTAATATCTTCAATTCATATATATGCTTAAATGCAAATTGTATAAATTGCTCTCCACAAACTCAATTATAGTTGTAACAATGTTTTTTTTCTTTTCTTTCTATGGCGTTATTGCAAAGTGTACTTAAATGTCATAAAAACCAATTTGTAAAACCACTTCATTTTGACTCTTGAGATGTATGAAACTTAGCATTTAAGCTCTTAACTAAGTTATATCATATTTCATGTAAAAGAACCGAAATTATAAAATTCATGCTCAAAAAGTACTTAAAACAAAGAACTGAAATCATAAAAAAAAGACATTTCATCCAACACCTTATATGCATCAGAAATTCATCTCAACATCACAACTAAAATCACGTCTTGTCTCTTTTATCACTAACATTTATACCTTAAAGTTGTTTTCCAATCACAAATTGCACAAATAAACGAAAGTAATCAAATACCCAAATTCACTTTCATCCAATATACAAAAAAACACATGACAGTGGTTAGAAAATACCTCCACTTAAGGACATGATGACAATGGTCGGAGAAGACAACGCCGACGAGCAGAAGAGGAGTCCACGACAGAGAAACCGGAGAGAAGAAAATCGAAGAGAAGATGCAGCAACAAGCGGGTGTGGGGGGGGGGAGGGGGAGTCATCAGGTCAGTTTAAAGTTAAAGAAAACGACGTCGTTTGGTTTAAAATTACCGACGGAAAGATTTTCAAAATTTTTATTCCGCCAATAATTCTCGTCTTCTTTATCAACGGACATCTTATATTGTCGCTAAATTTAACTTATTTACCGATGAAAATCTTATACCGTCGCTAAAACCCCCTTATTTACCGATATTTAGCGACAAGTATTAGTAGCGCCACTAAATGAAAATTTTCCTATCAACTTTACCGACAGAAATGAATTTTCCATCGGTAAGTTTCCCTCGCTAATTCCTCATTTTCTTATAGTGTTTACTGTTTATTTCAAATACGATATAAAATGCAACATAATAAGATCACAAAAAGAAAATTTTAATTGTGAGGAGAGGCCACAAAAATAAAATTAACTAGCTTTTGTCTTGACAGGTGGTCATATGCTCATCACTAAATATCATTGGCAAAAAGTTCCCCACATCTCTCGTTTCTTCTAGATTTCTCTTCTTCCCTTTGATGTGTGATTTGTTCTATATGCAGAAGCCGATGGTATTGGAAATTTTGAGATGGTGTAGGTTTATATAGGGGGTGTGGGTGGAGTCATCAGGTCAGTTTAAAGTTAAACAAAACGACGTCGTTTGGTTTAAAATTACCGACGGAAAGATTTTCAAAATTTTTATTCCTCTAATAATTCTCTCATTCTTTACCGACAGACATCTTATATCGTCGCTAAATTTACCTTATTTACCGACAAAAATCTTATACCGTTGCTTAGACCCCCTTATTTACTGATATTTAGCAACGGGTATTAGTACCGCCACTAAATGAAAAATTTCCCCTCAAGTTTACCGACGGAAATGGATTTTTCGTCGGTAATTTCCAACGGTTTATTTTTCGTCGGTAAGTTTCGTCGCTAATTCCTCATTTTCTTGTAATGTTTACTATTTATTCAAATATGATTTAAAATGCAACATAATAAGATCACAAAAAGAAAATTTTAATTGTGAGGAGAGGCCACAAAAATAAAATTAACAAAAGCAACGTGCATAGCTTTTTTCTTGACAAGTGGTGATATGCTCATCACTAAATATCATTGGCAAAAAGTCCCCCACATCTCTCGTTTCTTCTAGATTTCTCTTCTTCCCTTTGGTGTGTGATTTGTTCTCTACGCAGGAGCCGATGGTATTGGAAATTTTGAGAAGGTGTAGGTTTCTATTTTTTTTAACCTTAACCAATAAATGATTCTTTATGTTGTTCTCTATGCCTTCCCTGTTCTTTATACTCTCCAAGTTTTAATTCATTATGTCACTTTCACGATTTCTCTTTGCATGATGTGAGGTTCCTCCTTGTTATATCCTTGATCTCTATCCACATGTTAGGGAAGATTCCAACTTGCTCTGATGATTGAACTGTTATCGGCTATGTAATTTTTCTATGGTTATAACTTCTTAGATATTACCCAGGATATCTTTTGGCTCTTTGGAGACGAACGTGGACTGCTTCCTCTGGAGCTGGCACTGTCCACTCTCAAGTAACGTCGCAACAAACACAGTCTCCTTTTCTTTTCTTTGGAAAGTATTGCTTTTCTCTCATTTACGTACTCACTAAGGACTATGACTTGGAGTTTTAAGCACATATACTTGTAGCTTTCTTATGATCGATCAGCTCATCAATGACCAGATCTCTGAGTTCAAGGAGGCCTTCGGCCTCTTCGACGCGGACGGAGATGGTCTTTTTTCTTAGATCTCTGCTCTCTTCTCAGATCTTATGTTCTTCTGCTCTTACCTTTTGTTACTATTTTTGCTTTCTGTGCGGTTTGCTTCATTTTTTTTTGTTTTGATTTTCCTTTGGTCAAATTTTTTGGATTAGATTGGTGTTTGCATGTTGATTGCGTGGATAAGGATGGGTATTTCAGTGGATGTTCAAAATTTGTTTTGCTTTCTGGTTTGAGAGTCTTAAGACTGATTTTATCGGTCTTTCGGTTTGTTCTGCGTTGGGGTAGAGATGGGAGCTTATAGTATTATATTAGGGATGAGATTAGATAATGGCTTGTTTTACAGATTGCTACTGGACGTCTTCACCACGTTTTAATTATGTTTTGCTTCATTTGACCTTGATACTTTCCACGCTACTTTCGCTTTCCTTTGGACGATTGCGTTGAATACGATTAGAGTTAGAGAAATTTAGGTCCATCAATTAAGAATTCTGTTTGTATACCAGAGTAAAGGCTGACGTTGAGCTGTTGATCTCTTATAAATTCCCCCTAAACCCTCTTCTTTCTCCGCCTCTTTCACTGGAGCTATCCCCTAAAACCCTAGCTAATATTTCGGAACCCATTTTGTTCTCTCTGTTTCCTATTAGCAATGGAGTTTGGGGTAGGATTTTTCTCCTTCCTCCTTCTTCTCCTTCTTCCTCCTCATCGTTTTATTATTTTCATTTTGTTATGGGTCTATTTTTATTTTGTTAAGGTTCTTGCTCTTGTTCTTCTTTGTCTTATTGGTATTTGTTGTTTCTCTGTGTTCTTTCAAGTTCTTTTCTTGTTTTGTATATTTTGTAAAAATTTAATGTGTGTTGATGTTTGTGAACAAAGGAGTGTTACGGTTCTTAAATTCTTTTTTTAGATGTTCATTATCGTTAAAATTTCCTACATTTTGATGGTGTCGGACGTCGTAATGTTTAATTGAACTGAAAAAAGAATGACAAAAAGTTTTGTCTTTTTTATGATTGCCCTCCCCTGTGTGCACTACGTGCTTGCAAGAGCTTTTAGTTTCCTTGCTAAGCTGTGTGTATATGGCTTGCATCATATGAAGTCTTGTCAAGATGCTTGTAAAGTTTAGCGACTTTTTTGGCCCCTTTATATAGTGATGAACATTTATGGTGGATTCAGGCAAGTGGAAACTTTTAAGCAAGACTTGGAATCACTATTATTTGAATGCTTGGAATTGACTTTTCTTGATTCTTGTTCTTATGGACATAGGTCTTCAATTTTTTTTTGATTGTGTGATCTAGAAGAGTCTAGATTGGGAGTTGTGGTTATTCTGGATCTGTTGTTTGTGATTCATGTTATCTTTGTCGTGGTCATTGTTATCGTTACATATGATGTTATCGCCAAGAATGTTGGGTTGAGGAGGTTGGGATCCTATGAAGCTTTACCTACCAATGCAGCTGCTGATTCTACTCACATTCAAACAAAGGCTTTGACTGACACACAGGCTTGATCTTTCTTTCTCTCCTTTTCCGTGTTCTTTTTCACATTTTCTTCCTTGATATTATTATTATTATTATTATTATTATTATTATTATTATTATTATTATTATTATTATTATTATTATTTTCCTTTTATTGAGTTTCTTATTAGTTTCAGTTGTATCATCATCATCATTATTATTATTCTTTTATTAATATTTTGTATTTTATTTTTTATTGTTTGTATTAAGTATTTTTCGTATTATTATTGTTATTTGTGATTTATTATTCTTACTTTCTTTTATTTCTTTTATTCTAATAACTTGCATCACTATTTTTTGTCACATCTGCTTGTGGGTCTACCGAAAGCAGCCTCTCTACTATGTAAGGGTAAGGCTGCATACTATCAGACCTCCCCAGATCCCGCTTCAATACGAGACTTCAGACTGGGTGTGATGATGATGATGAGATACTACCCAGGATATGTTATTCCAGTGCTTTGTTTCCTTGTTTAGTTTCATGATTGTATAAAAATCTCACTAATTCTCTACCCAACTTATGAAGCAGATCTCAAAGCGTCTTGTTAGAGGAATTTTACTCAAGCTTTAAAAGGAAGACCACCCGTTGTTGTGCTTATTAATGACCTAGTTCTCGCTGAAGAAGAAGAATGTACAATTTATTATTCTTCACGGTTCAGCAAAAACCAGTTAGGTTATTATTTAACCAATTGATTTTCATTCATAATAGTCAAAACAAAAATCAAGCCAATTTTTGCTTAATACTATCAAATCAAATAGTTCGTTCTAATTTTAAAATCATTGGTATTAAGTATGCAGACAAATTTTAAAGTATGCTAAACAAAAGTGGTTATGAGAATTTATTTTAAAATATCTCTTTTTACGGAAATCATTTTTGAAGTATAATTGATTATAACTACCTTTAGTAGAGTTAAATCAAACTTCTACTAAATAGTTTTATTCAAATTTTAGGTAGGTTAGTACCCTTTTTCCATTTAAAAATAACTTATTAATCAGCTACCAATGTGCACCATAGTTCTATATGCGACATATACAACATAATTTAAGAATATTCCCTAAAAAGTTGATAATGAATCTTAATAGGTTTGCTGAAGACGTAAAACAAATAACTAAAACCAATCCAACAAAGAAGGCTTGTATTAGAAAGTTGTCTACCACATTCAATAACTCTTATATACTTTTACTTTGACATGAATAGTTATGATTGATTGTCAACTATCTTGCATGCCTTTTCAATCTTCTTGGTAGGTTTATAAAAGTATGTAGTTGACTTGATATATTAACAATTATGTCCAAGATAGGAGGCTAGCTAGAAGTCTGGTGTAAATTATCCACATATGTCTCAACTACTCTTATCTTTCCTTTGATAGATCTACATGAGAGACTAAGGTTCTAATACAAATCACTTTTGAAGGCCTCAACTTCTCTATTTTTGTTTTGATATGCTTAATATAGGTAGGTTGAGGTTTTGAAAGGAAGCTTCACTAGGAAGATTTGATATAGTGTACAACTATCACATAGATGTTCTTACTACTCATACAGAGGCAAAGTATCACGCATTCTTAGCCATTAACCTTGGACAGTCTTGATCATCCATCTTCCTATATAAGGGATTCAATATGCATGATGATTCACTTTTATAATCTTTAGAGATTTGTTAGGTAGAGAAAACATGAGTGTCATTGACAACTAGCCTATCTTTTTAAGAGAGTTGCAACATTGAAGTGATGAATAAGACTTGCCTTTTCCCATATCCTTTCATTATTAGTCTTACACGATGTTTGCTCTACTTGATCGTCACCATTTTGCTCAATCTTAAAAACGTATTTATTTCCAATTGGCTTTCTTCTTTCTTACAATGGTACAAGTTTCTAACTTTTGTTTTATAAGAAGCTTCAATTGCTTTAAGTATTGTTGTCATCCATTTAGAGCCATCTAAATTATTAAGTAATTCTTGAAAGGTTAATTGTTTTGTATCCTCTATTAAAAGGAAATTTCCATATTGCCCTCTATTATATAATTCAAGTGCCAATTTTGTAGTCTTTTATGCTATCTAATCGACAAAGTTTTAAAGTTTCAAAATCAACTTGTTCTTGAAAATCTTGCTTTGATGCATCAAAAGAAGTCTCTTGTTCAAAATCCTTTTCACTTATATTATAGTCTTTAAACTTTTTATGTGAAGTAATGTTGTTTTCTTCTTTCCTTTGTAAATTTTCTTCTATAAAGGTGATGTCCCTATTAACATTAACCTTATGGGTAGTGAGATCCCATATGTGATACCTATTCACTCTGTCAATAGATCCCATAAGTGATGTCCTAACTTGGTGATTTCTTTAGTGTTATACATCATGTACACAAGACTTCTAAATACATAAATGTTAGACTAATCCATTGGCTTCTTAATCTAAATTTTCATTTGGATCTTTAACTTAATTGTAGTTAATAGAAATCTATCCACATATATTAAACATTATTGAATGTTTCTATCTAAAAACCCTTATCTAGGCCTGTAACTCTCAACATTGTTCTTGTTCTTTCTAATAGAGTTTATTTATTCACTTTGCGTCTCTTATTATTGAGGAATATACGTAATAGTTTTCTTATTTTGATGTATTGTTTCTTACAAGATGAATCAAATTCATTTCTACTATATTGTCCTCTATTTTCATCCTTAAATACTTTATATTTTTACCATAATCAAGTTTAATACATTCTTTAAAAACTTTGAAAATTGGGAACACATATGTTTTCTTTTTCATTAAATTTACCTAACACCCTCCTTAAATAATTATTACTGAGAAAGGTGAAGTACATTGCTCCTCTCAAGGAAGGAATTGCTGCTTTGCTTACATTAAAGTAAACCAATTCAAGAACATCCTTGCTTCTTGAATTTGATATTTTAAAATTTACACAATGTTGCTTACTTGTAACTCAATGTTTATAAAAACTGTAGTGATACCTTTGTGATTACAAGAATAACTTTCACTTCACAAGTATTTTCATTCCCTATTTAGATATATGCCCAAGTTTTTGATGCCACAACGTTGAAGATCTCATGTGCTTCTGCTTCTATTAATGTCTCTCCTTTTAACTTGTACAAGTTTTCACCTATTGTTTCTCCCTTTGTAAGTACAATTGTATCTCAAATTATCTTTAAAATCTTGTTAACAACTTCTATTTTACACCCAAGATGATGTAGTCATCCTAAGGACAACAGATTCTTCTTCAAGCCCTTTATACTTCCTAAACAATACAAAACCATTATACATCATTAATTTGATAGTTACAATACTAACAATCTTTGGAGGATAATCTCCACAATTGTACATAGGTCCTTTTGAAGTAGGTTTATGATGATGGATCCATTTCTTTTCTAAAGATCCTATGAAAAGAAATTCTTGATTTGAAGAGCCATGTATCAATTAGTGACTTCCTTCTTTAAATTATTGTTGATAATTTACAATATAAAGCATTGTTATCATTATAATTGTAAAATTTTCTTAAGGACTAGAATTTTTCTGATGTAAAATCTAATAATCCTTTTTCAGGTAACCTTTTTTGTCATAAGTATAGTATTTAAAAATTTTCTTACCTTTTAATTTTCAGCTACCATGTTTTTGGCTCCTATTTGAGTCATATTTTGTTGGTAAAAGAAAGTAAATAATTTCTTCTATAAAAGAAGTTTGTTTTCACAAGATATAACTAGAAATTCTTATTTATTTATTACTGACTAACAAAAACAAAAAAAACTATTTCATTCTTTTTTAATCTATAAATATTTCGTTAGATTGTAAAGACAATAAGTCAAGTTAAGTATTATATATGTCATTAGTCTGATCTTTCCATATATCTATATAAAAAATATATTTTTGTTTCATTTTGAAATTTATTTATTTCTTTTTAATATATGTTTTATATTTATATAAATATAAAATAATCATCAAAAATATTTTGGATACATTAAAAAGAAGAAATACTTGATTATGATATAAATACATAAATATCTTTTTAGGTACCATCTCAATGGTGGTGAACTAAATAGAGTCAATTATAATGATCTTGCTATCGTGAATTAACCCCTAGATTGTTGTCACATACTCAACTCTTATTGCAACTGCTACTACTGTTTTTCTATCTCTTATCACCATTCAGGCTTCAACCTTTTAGAAACTAGACTACTTATCTTCCTTATTCTTGCACCAAATTTCTTCCTCCAAAATTGTTACTGTAACATTATCAAAGACTAGGTAATTTGTAAGAAGATTATTAGTTAAGTTAATGATAAGTTGATCATAAGAATTATGTAGACTTTGAAGTAAAACTTCAGTATATTCATGTGACTTTATTGTATAACTCAACAAATTGAGCTTAAGAGAATAAAGTATTCAAAATATTAATACGCTCTATCATTAGAGTGGATACCATCATCCAAAGAGTATTAAATTTTCTCTGAAGGAAAATGTTATCATAGAGCAACTTGATTTCGTTCAACTTTGTAAGATGATTCTATATCTTTTTTGTTATTTTCTTCACCTTCACGCTTGATAAAACTTCATCAGCTAAAGTTTGGTGAATATTTGTAAGAAAATTCACGTATATTCATTTTATTTGGTATCATTAGTGAAGTTCTTTGGCTTTCTATAAGCCAATTATTCTTTGTGAAAATGACTCATTTTCAACTTTCATAGCAAGAAATTGTTTCTGTTGAACAATCAATTTTAAATTTGATTGTTATTACTTTTATCTCAAACTATTTTAAGTTATTGCTCCCACTAGTTTACATAAACAACAATTGTATATGTGAGTAGTTCTTAATACTTTCAAAGAGTGAATAATATCTAACTTATTTTTTGACATAAAGGAGCCACTTATAATGACAACCAAAGAGCATATAATAAGTAAATATATACATTCTGATTAGACTCTAATACCACATATTGGGATAATTATAGGGGTGAAGTAAGATCGCAACTTAATTAAGATTAGAAGAAATAAGATACACAAATATTATAATGAATACAAAAATGTTATAATACTAACTCTCACTAACTATAAGTTATAAATATTAATTTGTAACTTAATACTCATAAAATCGAAATCATCATAAGCTCTATTCTTGAACGATTAAATTTATTCTTTGATATACAAAACAAGAAGATTAATGAGAATTTATAGGTGAATCAAACTAATTATAATCATAAATTTTAATTTATTATAATTACTACATATTTTAATTTAAACTTTTACGTTATAAATTATTTATCTTTATTTAAATATGTTGTGAATAAAATCTTAATTCTTCTAATATGAATAATATTTAGATATCTAAATTTTTCTAATAATTGTAACGTCACGAGTTAATTTTTTAAAGCAATAAGTTGAATTTCATATTAATAATTGAAAGTATAGACATTTTATGGAATCATAACAAAGTAAATGCATGTTTCTTATCACAGTTTTGGTATAAACCACACTTAGTGTAGCTTTACATAAAAGTCACACAGTAGCTAGGTGTACCTAATGAAGAGTGACAAGAGCCTGCAATGGGTCAATTTTGGGTGAACTGGTTTGAAGATAATCAATCATTTCGTTAAAAGTAAGTGTACCGGCTTTAGTATGATCGAGGAAATTGATGTGTATAGTATGCAGAACTCTCCTCCCTCCATCACGCGCACCAGAAATATGTCCAGAGTAATATGGACCATCTACTTTGTGGTCCAGAGTAATCTGAATAGGGGATCAGATCTCCATCACGCGGTATGCCACTTTATTCTGTCACCATACTTGACAAATGGATATCTGTCGTTTTATGCAATCTGAGTCTAGATTTTTTTTTGTCAAATATGATAATGTTTTATTGTATCCAATAAATCTCAGTCATTTATTTTTGTAGGTTCTGCATGAGTCTTGCATGGGTCTCACAAAATAAATGACTGAGATTTTATGAGACAGAATAATATTAGACGGAGGATCTGGACTCTCTGCTCCTGAAATAGATAAATAAATCTACATTTTTTAAAGCCAGAAGATTGAAAATGGAATACCTTTCCTATTTATTTCTACGATTTATTAAATTAATATAAAAAGTATAGATGTAGTGTCGCTAGATGGTTAGTGGCATTGAAGACGATATAATTCTGAAATACATGGGCCCAATCCTCTAGTCCTTGTTGGGTCAAGCCCAAGATACAAAAAGTCCAACCTGAGTGAGGCCTGGGCAAAAGTGGTATTTCGGAGAACCGTAAACTGAGTGACGCGTGCAGAAGTTGCAATCAGGAGCAGAGATTCAGTACAACACGCCACACCACACCACATCATCGATTACTACCATCCTCCACCGGCCAGATACTCATTCCGTATCAAACCGCGGTTCACCACCAACTTTACGATTTCATCTTCCAAGACCTCTGGGTTCGACGGGTTTTCTACTTTGCCTGCCGCCATGAACTGCGAAGTCTGTCAACTCAAAGAACTGGTAATTGTATCTTAAGTACAGAGTAACTTCCCTGATCGGAGGTCCGATCAAGAATTTTTGCGCGTCTACTCTTTTTCTCCTTTTTGTTTATATGACTTAGTTGGACTGTTCAAAATGTTTGTAGGAAGTGGAGCACTTTGAGATACGGGAAGTTCTACGTTGTAAGTGCTGTTCTTGTTGCCTCTTAATTGTACCAATTGTCGCGTTTTAATATGGACTACCTTTTACTTCTGCAAAGCAATGTTAAGTGAATCGATTTCTGGCCTGAGACTCAGTGAACTAGTGATTTCTTGAGTTACTTTTTCGTGTTTGTGGTTTTAGTTTTAATGTCTGAATTATGTGCAGGCATATTACACACGATTGTGTTTCATCGAGCGTTAGGTCTTGTCCGCCCTAAAGACGTTGACTTGGAACTCTTTGACATTACATACGTAAGTGACTCTAATTTCCCATCTCATCTTGCGCAGATATAGTTCCAGGACTTGACGCTTTATAGTTTTTGGTAATGAATTTATTGAAAGTAAAAAGCTTGGGAGCAGGACTAGTGCGGAAAAAATGAGAAGATTTGTCTCCAGAAAAAAAAAAAAGTAGTTATTTGTTATTTGGTCTTTGTAGTCAGTTCTTTCTCTACATTTAAGGACTGGCATTTTAAGATGATGGAAGCTTTTGATGTTTGTATTTTCGCACTGCTCTGTTTTTTTTTAGGTGCAATGCGGGGATGCCGAACTTGAAAAGAAAATAGATGAGAAGATTGAGCAATTCATAAGTTGGGTAGACAAACACCCAAATAAGAAGAGTCAGGTCGATTCTTTGTAGCATTCTTTAAGAACGTCCCAATGCTTTGGTTTATTTTCCCACCAATCTCTCACAGCTTTGGGTTTATCATGTATAATGTTATTAGGTGCTAAAATCATGAGAAATATTTATCTGAAGTACATGGAATATGATAAATTGGAACCTTGTTTGCGTTTCAGGCCTTAAGTCATCATATGCATCATTTTAAGAGTTAATCACGGAAACTTTATTTCTCTGCATAATGTATGTCTCATGCTTTGTCACGAGCATCATTTTCGTAGAACATCTGCTCTGCTTTTACTACTGATAGCAATTTGTTGTCTTTGTACAATATTAAATTTGCTTATTGATTTTCAAATTAATGGCGCAGATATGTCTTTCTTTTTATGAACTGAAAAGTAAAAAAGAGTCATGGTTCACCAACAAAACTGAAAGATTATTTTGGGAAAACTGGTACATCAATTTGAGTGTAACTCAACATCCGAAGGCTCACCCTGGAAAGTCTCATCATTCGAAAGTAGTAGTTGACCCTGGAGGTACCTTCATGTTATTTGGTTGATTTGACGATTTGTTGGAGTTCAATCCTTAAGCCTTTTCTTTATTTCATCCTTCTACTCGTGAATGTAGAAAGGGCATCTGAGGAGAGGAGTGTTCGCAGGGCAGCACTTGAAGCATCTCTTCGTGAGGTCTTATTCCAAATCATTAAATTTGTTAACGAGAAAAAGGATCATGTTCCACCCATATCAGAAGGGGTCATCTACTTCCCCTATGAAATTACAATCCCTAGGTTAGCTGTGTTTTATTTTCCTTTTATCCTCACAAGCTGCTTACTTCTGTTCTTATTCTATAGTTTCTACTTACTAGTTGGGCTTAAGTTAATAATATAGTCCTGCTGTCAAACTTTTTTTCTTTATTCTGACCTGTTTTCAACCTTCTGTGTCTTAAGATTTCTTGGTATGTCATCATGCTTGAGCATAAGTGGTTATCATTATCTCTGTTATCAATGTTTTCAAGTAGATTCATTTCATTGTTGGTCATTCAAGATTACGGGTGAATACTTGAGGAGTGCTTCTCTTGAACCATTTACCATTCCGCCTTAATTTCTGATCTTGGCAATTTAGAACTCTGAATAATTTAATGCATCTTTTTGCCTATCTGAACTCGTTTAAGTGAGCAACACAGTATAGATTTCTTGACATTCTGACATCATAGTTGCTTTATACTCTGATTATGGGTGTCTCGGTACCTACGGCTCTAATTTCCATGTTTTTTTCTTTCTTTCTTTTAATCGATTATCGTTTCATGCTATAGTTGTAGCATAGAAAGTTTATGTTTTTTGGTGCATGCAATTGTATCATGTCATAAGCTTTCTGATTTTGCTGTGGGAGTCTGTGTAACCAATTTCTTAGTGTAACACCGATTACTATGTTTTCTGCGTTTAACTAAACTTTTTTGTAGCATAGAAAGTTTATGTTTTATGGTGCATGCAATTGTATCATGTCATAAGCTTTCTGATTTTGCTGTGGGAGTCTGTGTAACCAATTTCTTAGTGTAACACCGATTACTATGTTTTCCGCGTTTAACTAAACTTTTTTTCATGCAATTAATAGCTGTGATAATGATTAAAGTCCCCAGTCTGTGAAGTAGGCTAGACTTGATTTCATCTGTTAACTAAAATCAGGACAAACCTTCATATGTATAGGTCAGGCAAGTGACTGTAATGAGGGCAGCCTGTTATAACATAACAACCTTGAGCACTAGCCAAAACCATCTTCTATTCTTCGTGCTTCGAGTCAGCAAGGTGGCATTTTTTTTTAAAAATATTATCGTAGGAAACGTGTTACTTATTTTATTCAATTAGTGCTTAATAGGGTTTTATGGAATTAAGTTAACTGAGGAAGTTTTGAGAAGTCTCATGATTTGACTGTACTGCCATTGCTCAGTTCCTCGGATTCTGCCTTTGGGATGGACATGCTGAAGCGGATGCTACATTCAGGAAATCCAACAATACTTGGCTGATTATAATAGTGGGTGGACATTGTAGAAAGGGTTTAATACTGCCGTCTAAAGCACCACCGTTGTGGTTTGGTGGCTGTGAACGTGAACGGCGATAGGTTTGAGGCGAATGAATTGGTTATGCTGTTGACTACTTAAATGGCTCCAATTGTAATTATACTTGGGTTCATTATTTTCCGTTTCTGTCTTATCTCGTTGACATTTTATTTTTTGTAATGCTCAACTCGCTCGTTACATATAGCTAAGCTCAACTCCATTTATGTGCATTTTAACATCCGAACTGGTTAAACTCGCTATTTATTGGCGACAGAGACAAAGGACAATGACCATTGCATAAAATGAAAAGCTTTAATTTTGTAAAGAAGCAATGGCGGATATTTCGAGTTGCATCTTTTTTTTTTTTTTTATAAATGTTATATGGTAATTCAAGTTCTTTATAAACCGCGTTTAGAAACAAGCAAAACCTTGTGTACCTATAGCTAATACTTCCTAGAAATGGAGACTAAGAAACATTTTGTTTTGGTTCATGGATCTTGCCACGGTGCTTGGTGCTGGTATAAGCTTATGCCATTGCTCAAGGAAGCTGGCCACCAAGTCACAGCTTTGGATCTTGGTGGCAGTGGTATCAATCCTAAACAACTACATGAGATTACCTCCATTAGTGAGTATCTTCAGCCATTAATGGAGTTCATGGCCTCTCTAACAGAAGATGAGAAGGTGATCTTGGTTGGACATAGCCTTGGTGGCTTCAGTATTTCTCTGACCATGCAGAAATTTCCTCAGAAAATCTTGGCAGCTGTCTTTGTCACAGCCTTTATTCCCAGCTGTATGAACCCACTGGCAACTCTTTTACACGAAGTTTATGAATAAGATGGTAGTTTCAGTTCTAACAAACTTTTCAACATGTTCAATTCATACACGTACGTCAGATCATGAGAAGAAATGGAGACTCACCACTCGATTGCGAGGTAGTCCCAGGCCGAAACCCTGAAAGCCCTCCAATTTCATGGCTTGTTGGGCCAGAATACTTAGCAAACGTGCTTTACACCAAGTGCCAACCTGAGGCAAGTGTCCTAATTCTCTTCAATCATGTCTTCTCCTCGTGTTCACTTGTTGTCAAGAAGACGACTGTGATCAGTCAAACGAACTTTGCCAATGCTTGCTGGATATTGCCAGGCCAGCCAATAGATGATAGGGTGAAATTAGTCTTTCCTTCGTATGTTTTTCTCAGTCATGCTTTTATATCTTCTTGGTAATAAGTAAGATACGACTGTATGGTTAAAAGAAATATCCTACATCTGTTTCACAATAATTTAGGATAGAGAAACAAAAATAAATGGGAACAAAAAATTCTCACTAGTATTCAAAATTCTGAATTTAATAAATAATTGTCCTCTTTTGTTTATATAAGTTTAGGTAAACTGATTTCTCATAATTTAAAAAATATTTAATGTAAATGCAATCCCCAAAGCTCAATATTTCCAAATTTGGAAAATAGTTAATATGTCTTCTTGATATTTGAGTTTATTAATCGACATAGTTACACCAACTCGTAATTCAAGTATTACGGCAATGCCCTTGTATCCTTATAGAGATCAGTTGTTTTGTGAATTGAGAACATAAAATATGTTATTATTATTAATATTAATGTCCACGATTTTCTCATTCAGTTGGTCAAATCCATGGAGCTGGCCATGGAGATTGGTGTTGGTGCACACTTATGACCGTTGCCCAACTTTCCGGCCACCGTGTCCATGCTCTAGACCTTGGTGCTTCTGGGGTCAATTCTAAACAACTACGTGAACTGGAATCCCTTTCTGATTATAATAGAATTTGGTTGGGTCGGATATATTGGGCCCAAGCCCAATCTCATAGGCCGATCGATCAATCTCACCCCATAGACTGATTTGG